>JAZKJV010008264.1:1800000-2105000 GCA_037367405.1 Ottelia alismoides
GTGAATTCATCTCCACGGAGTTCTCCAAAGTGTGCGAAGAAGCAGGGATTGTGCGACACCTCTCCGCACCATATACACCCCAGCAAAATGGTGTGGTGGAACGGAGGAATAGGACTGTGATGGCAATGGCGAGGTCCCTTCTCAAAAGCATGAACGTGCCAAGAAGACTTTGGGGGGAGGTAGTTCGGCATGCGGTGTATCTCTTGAACCGCTTGCCGACAAAGGCGCTCGAGAATCATACTCCATTCGAGGCTTGGAATGGAAGAAAGCCACATCTAGCGCACCTTCGAGTGTTTGGTTGTATAGCGCATGCAAAAGTAACAACACCAAATCTGAGGAAACTTGACGATCGAAGCCATCCGATGGTATATCTTGGAGTTGAGGAATGTTGCAAAGCTCATCGCCTGTATGATCCACATCGCGACAAAGTTCATGTGAGTCGTGATGTAAAATTCGAAGAAAATATGGAATGGAAATGGAATGCAGGTACGAGCGATGGAAATGCATCAGATTTCATCATCAAGGAGGAGTACAACACGAAGATGAACGAGGGTGGTTATATACCGCTCACATGTGTCCCGATAGGCGAGCCAATGCCTGCATCACCATCTTCCTCGACCCATGAATCGACACCGCCGGCAGGCCACATGACACCGACAAGGTCATCTTCCATCGTGGGAAGTCTTGCAGCAAACTCTTCGACACCTTCCACTAGCTCGACGGCTACACCTGATGCTAAATCACCAGCAAGTGATATTGTTACATCCTCAGCGGCCATGTCTACCCCGCTATCAGGAAGTAATAGCAGCAGCATCGATGAGGACACTATCCGCTACAGGCACATCGAGGATATCATGCGCGATTCCCGAAGGGTGGATCTTGAAGAAGACATGGAGGAGGAAGTCATGCTCATGGCGATGGAGGAGCCATCTTGCTACCGTGAAGCTGCTGAGCACCAAGTCTGGGTAGACGCCATGTGCAAAGAGATCGAGTCCATCAAGAAAAATAAAACCTGGACTCTCACGGAGCTTCCAGCTGGCTACAAGCCCATTGGTCTCAAATGGGTATACAAGCTGAAGAGGAACTCCACCGGTGACGTAATCAATCACAAAGCAAGATTGGTTGCGAAAGGATACGTCCAGCAGCAAGGCGTCGACTTCGAGGAGGTGTTCGCTCCAGTAGCCAGGTTAGACACTATACGCGTTATTCTCGCCATTGCTGCTCTCGTGGTTGGAAAGTCCACCATCTCGATGTCAAATCAGCATTCCTGAATGGCGAGCTCGAAGAGGAAGTATATGTAGCCCAACCGAAAGGATTCACGGTGAAGAACAAAGAATACATGGTTCTCAAACTGAGCAAGGCACTTTATGGCCTTCGGCAGGCGCCCCGAGCTTGGAATATACGGCTTGATAGAAGTCTCAAGAAACTCGGATTCGTGAAGTGTGTTCAAGAACAAGCAGTCTATACAAAGGGAACATGTCAGTCAAGAGTGATCGTTGGGGTTTATGTAGATGACCTCATTGTGACAGGAGAGGACCCAAAGGAGATCGCGGGATTCAAGCATCAGATGATGTCCGAGTTTGAGATGAGTGATCTTGGATTGCTCACTTACTACCTTGGGATCGAGGTAGTACAAGATGATGGCCGCATCGAAATTAAGCAAGCCTCTTATGCAAAGAAGGTGCTGGCACAATTCGGAATGACCGAATGCAACTCCACCAAATGTCCTATGGAGCAAAGGACAAAATTGCAAAAGGATCCCGATGGACAACCAGTGGATGCAACAGAATATCGTCGTCCCATTGGGTGTCTCAGGTATCTACTCCATACTCGTCCGGATCTCTCCTTTGCTGTTGGTATGTGTAGTAGGTTTATGGAGAGACATACCGTCATGCATTATAAGGCGATGAAGCAAATCCTACGGTACTTGAAGGGTACGCTTCATTACGGACTCGTATACACTAAAGGAGGAAGTGAGGAGACAATCATTGGGTTCACAGACAGTGATCTGGCAGGTGATTTGGATGACAGGAAGAGCACAGGAGGGATGGCATTTTATTTAAACAACAACTTGGTCTCATGGAACTCGCAGAAGCAAAAGACTGTAGCACTATCATCATGTGAAGCTGAGTTTATGGCGGCAACGGCAGCGGCTTGCCAAGGAGTGTGGCTCCGAAATCTGTTGAGCGAGCTTATAAAGAAAGAACCAAGACCAGTGAAATTGTTTGTTGACAACAAGTCTGCCATTGCCTTGATGAAAAATCCTGTTTTTCATGGACGCAGTAAACACATTGACACCAAATTCCATTTTATTCGTGAATGTGTTGAAGCAGGACAGATTGCAGTGGAGTTCGTATGCACAAAGGAACAACGAGCTGATGCACTAACGAAATCGTTGCCTGCGGCGAAGTTGGCAACAATGCGACATATGTTGGGCCTTCGCAATCTTGGGCCACATCAAGATTAGGGGGGAGTATGTTGAAACCTAATCTTGGAATGGCTCCATCACAACTAGAATAAGTCCATGGCATACGTGTATGGTTGTGAGTGCATGGTGGGGTTTGCATAACAAGTCACCAATACGTGGGTGGCTCTCCTTGCATGAAGGCATTTCTTTTATTTTTTATTGCATTCTATTGTTAGCATATAGTGGTGCTATATAAGCATGTATCTTGCACTCATCTCAAATCATCAACAAGCAATAGAATCTCTTATTTCTTCCTCTTGTGAGTACGTTACTTTCGCTCTCCTCATTTGATTTCTAGTTTGTTTGCCATCTTGCTCGATCAATCAAATTGAGTAAGGCGTGTGCGTGATATCCACCCTAATAGAGAGGGGATTTGTGAGTGAGATCCTACCGTAAATTCCAACATTCCTTGCCATTCGCGGGGGATTGCGGATTCTTGGTAGAGTTCAGGGAGTCCACTACCGGGACGTCGTGCTGTTGTTGTTGCTGTTGCGGCTTATTCAGCACCTGGCTTATAAGCGCGAGCCACTTCGCAGCAGGCTCGCTGTCCTCGACGACGAGAACGTTGCCGGCGTTCAATGGAACTATCTCTTGAAATCTAGCAATGTGCCATCAAACATATTTAGGAGGAGGAGAATCATTAAAACCATGCATCATTTAAATATTTAAATACTATGGTTCATGTAGAATACCAAACGCAGATAATGATGCAGAATTGGTACCCCAAAATATATACATCAGAAGCGCCTTCAATTTGCAGGAAATCTTCGAGGTTGAGGTTGCCATTTGGTGACCTACCACCCACATTCCATGTTCCGACGAAGATCCTGGATAACAATCGTCAAATTGCTGCATTAAACGCATGGTAAAAGAAAGAAAATTTTGACAGTACGATTACAAGGAAATTAATGTTCGTGCCTATACTCTTGTTGCTGGTAGGATTGGCGCCGGGGGTTCTCGAAATTGGTCAACTCCAAGCCTTCGATCTTAACACTTGAATGCCTGTCTGAAGATGAACGAAGCTTCTATGTATAAAATCATGCGTGCAGATTAATGGATTCTAATAAAATAGGATGTAGAATTGTTATGATTCCGATGGATCTACCAGAGAAGCTCCTGCGAATCACCGGTGACGAATCGGCGAAAGCCTGCCTCTTAGAAGTAGTGAACTTTCTCTCTGACGATAGCAAAATAATTGACATGTGATTTCACAATAACATGCATGGTAGCATACGTTGATAAGAAAATTTAAAATTCGATTAACGGGAATGGAGAGATAGCCAACCAAGAGTAATTTCCTTCTGCTGAATCACATCTTCCTCGGAGCTGTTCTCATCTGGGATCTTCCCGTTGGAGATATTGGGCATGTTGAGGAAATTCTTGAGAATCCTAATCAAGATTGTGCTGCGGAGCCAACCATTCATTTATCGCGACGGTGATGAGATCTTCTCGATTAATTCAAAAGCCCCGGCTATCCGAAGGATCCGAGGAGAGGCCAGCAGGGGCAATGCACCCCGCCTGCGTCTTTGAAGGTCCTCTTATTCTTCCAAACAAGTTGAAGGATCCCAACAGATTAACGATGGATCTCCCCTTGTTCTCCACCTATCTACCTAACTATGTCTCTTCTTCCTCTTCGCCCTTCCTCTTTCTTTCCTGTCTCAAGATGGCAATTGATGCGTCATCTGATTTGTGTGATGACACCGTTTCTCAGACTCTCTCCTCCAATCTCTCTTTCTCTCTCTATCTGTGGATGACAGCCCGCCGATCTCTCCCTCCCTCCAAACAACTCAAATTGCAACGCAAACGAAAGATCGTCGCCGAAGCTTTATTGCTTTCTGCATTCGGCCAGTGGACATTTTTTCAAAATAATTATTTAAAAAATCAAAATTAATAAATTGGCCTGAATTAAAAAAATAAAAAAATGTGTATTGATCGGCATATGAAGTAACGGTTTGGGGCGCCTCCTCCAAATCGGGTGCCGATTTGGGAGTGATCCGTTGGAAAAGTACCAACGGTCCCTTCCTCCCCCATTCTTATATAACCCTCCCCCCCCCCTCCTCATCTCTCATTTCTCTCAATCCGTATTCTGAAGCACCATTTCATTTCTCAATCTGCTAATCTTATTCAAGTCAGAATACGATTTTTTTGTAGATATATTTTTGTGTTTTTTTCAGGTTTTTATCAGTGAAGGCGATATAAACTTTCAAATATCGGATTATTTTCTTTTTGGATAACATTTCTATTTGAAGACATGCGTCTTTCACGTAACTTTACTTGTATTAAATTTTTCGTGATTTTAATCAATAATTAGATGTGCAAAATTGATACTTTATTTAAATATATATTTAAATTAATTATTGTTTATATTTCAATGAAAATCATTTATGTTATAAACTTTGTATGAAGTACGTTACAGAAGTTGAAAAAAAAGAAATGTAAAAGTAATATGAATTTTTTTAATGTCAACTACAATAAGGCTAAACACCTTGTTATCATTGCATCTATTTAGATTTAGAAGTACTCATAGTCATGTTAAAATTACTTCTCATTTAGATCTGGAATCGAGCGCAAGGAAGGTCTCTATACAGCGCTGGCAAGACTCACTGTGGTGAGCACCGATGAGTCCCCAAGACCGGACTTTTGGATTACATCTCTGAGTGATTAGTATATCATTTAAATAATCGATTAGTAGATATGACATCCGACTGAAATATAAATGATTGTTTATTTATGTCTTTTAAATAATCGATTAGTAGAGTACTCCATATGTCAATTATATTCAGGCTAAACACCTTATTATCATTGCATCCATTTAGATTTAGAAGTACCCATAGTCATGTTAAAACTACTTCTCATTTAGATTTGGAATCGAGCGTTGGGAGGGTCTCTATACAGCGCTGGCAGTCTCACTGTGGTGAGCACCGATGAGTCCCCAAAATCGGACTTTTAGTTCCATCTCTGAGTGATTTGTATATCATTTAAATAATCGATTAGTAAAGATAACATCCTAGTGAAATATAAATAATTGTTATATTTAAATAAACTAATCAAATCATGTATTTTATTCGTATAAATGGCTTCTAACACTTCTCATGTCCTATTATATTGGGAAGGATCGGTTCACGTCTCTGATGACCTCGCAGAATATATTGGGGGGCAAGAAACGGATGGTTATATTACCACGCCAACTAACATACATTGGTTTACTGGCTCGAGTATCTGAAGCCACTGATCTTCCGCTTGACCAGTATATACATACATTAACGTGTAAGTGGTTGTATGAGGGGTCAACATTTTTTGCAGTACCGATTCACGATGATGAATCCGCATTAGCGATGTTGAGTTCAATCATCGGTGTGAGATTTATTCACCTTTTCATAGAAGCTACTCCCTTTGCTATGGAAAATATGTCGTCGTCATCGAGGTAAAATTAGTCATATTTAAATTACGAAATAGCATTATATTTTCTTTATATAAACTGACAAAGATCTAAATTAATCAGGCCAACAAATGAGATCATGTTTGAGGATATCGAGGGGTCCTCACAAGTAAATGGGGAAGATGAAATAGTGACAGAAATATCCGAAGAAGAAAATGAGGAGTCAGAAAATGATTCTCAAACATTAGAAGAAAACATAGGTGGTAATAGTTTGTCATGATTTTGGATATGTTTCGCTAGTTCTAACCTTAGGTAACGAGGAAAGGGGGAGCTCATATTCTGCTAATAATAATGATGCTGAAGAAGAACCGATGGAGGAGTTACCCCATGTGTTTGATCATGAAATTGCAGAAGCAGAAGATGTATCCTTTGTAGAGAAACTTTCAGAACCCACTGATGATTCCAGATTAAGTTATTGGTTAGGTAGGAGTTATAAGTCGAAAAGTTATCTACAATACGACTTACAGAAATGGAGTACGGAAAATCATGTGCAATATAAACCCAAGGCATCAAACAAGCAGATTTTGACTGTTGTTTGTATTTATGAAGATTGTGGATGACGTTTGCATGCATCAGAGAGAAATCTCGAGGAGATTGGTACGTTTCAGGATATAGGGGGAAGTATACATGCAAAAATCCTGTCCTTTTAGTGAAACATCGCCAATGCACTTCTTTTTTTATAGCGCAGTACATATTGTCTTCCTTTAAAACAAAAGTTAGTACGACCCCGGGAGAAATAATGTATAAAATAAAAGAAGAGTTAAAGACTGAAATCAACTACATGACAGCTTGGAATGCTATGCGGCGTGCAATGGATATGGTTTATGGGAATGAGGTTGAGTCATATCGTGATATTCGGAGATTCATTGGTGCTCTAAAATGACATAACCCCGGAACATATACGTAGTTTAAGACACTCGAAGGTCAAAACGAGAGTACTGTACATTTTCAAAGAGTTTTTGTAGCATTTGGATCGTGTCGTAGAGCATTCAGATTGTATCGACCTGTTTTAAGTATCTACAGAACACATTTATATGACAGATATGCCAGTCACATGTACGTGGCCACAACAATAGATGCAAATAATGGTTTATTTCCGGCCGCATTTGCCATAGCTGAAAAGAATAAGAATATTTCAGCATGGTGATGATTTTTGAAATTATTAAAACAAATTACTGATCGTCGGGACATATGTTTTATCAGTGATCAATTTCCTAGTCTAAAGGATGTTGTGTGTGGTTTATTTCCACCGAAAGAGGGATTCACTCACCGTCATTGTCTCAGGCATATGCGTGCAAACATGCAGAAGAATGGACATAAAAATCGTACAGTTCAAAACTGATTCTACGCTGTTGGACAAGAATCATGTCAAAACAAGTTCAATAGTATGATGCGAGAAATTTACATACTAGACAAAAATGCTTTCAAGTGGATCGTATCTCAGTACAATGGTGATCAGAGTTATTGGGCATTAAGTTTAGATAATGGACACCGTTATGGACACATGACAAATAATTTGTCTGAAAGTTTTAACGATGCCTTTAGAGGAGCACATGGTTTACCAATCATTTCTCTGATTCTAACAGTTTTCCTTAAAATTAATGGTTATTTCAATAATCGTCGTGATTAGTCAGAGGCAATGACCACATATTTGACTAAGAAATACGAAGACTTGTTAGAGAAACAAATCAGGGAGGCCAGTGAAGGATATGGTTAGATCCTCAAGCGCATCACGGAAGCGTGATTGTCGTATCGAATACGACGAAGAACGACTAGTCGTACTAGTTGTTCTATGCAGCGGAAAATTAAAAACTTTTATGTGACAAAACCACATGCTCCAAGAATACTTCTCGGATCGTTTCGTCTAAACCACAAACAAGTATTAAGGTTACCTCATGAAGCGTGGTTGCGATCGAGTCTCTAAACGAAGAGACCTCCAGTCTCAAGTCCGATCTGACGGAGGAGACGCTTGCGAGCGCGGGGATAAACTGCGTGCTTCTCGCAATCCATGTTGATGATCCAAGCGGCGGATCTCCTGATCTCGACACACGAGATCCGACATCTTCTTCACAGGCAAGGCACGCCGAAGTAGAAGGAGATCCACGGGCAAACCATCGGGCAGCATAACGACGACACTGCGGCGATGGAGAACCTCTCTAGGGCATCCATGGTGGACGGCCATGAGAGGGAGAGAGAGTAGGCGTGTAGAGAGAGAGAGAGAGAGAGAGAGAGATATGCTTCTCAAGCATAGTGTAGAGAAGAGCAATGAGGTGCCTCTCCTTTTATAGGGTTTTGGGATCCATGGATCTCAATCCATGGGACAACACAAATCCAATGGCTCTCATTGATTGTGTTTCTTTTAATGGCTAAGATTTGTGTTGGTAAAACCAATAACAATTAATTTAATTTAAATTAAATATATATTGATAAATCAACACAATTTAGTCACAAAATTAAATCATCAATACATTGAGATAATGGAAGAGAGAAAGCCTCCTTCCATGTGGAGAGGGGGGACGGCCTCCCTTTCCTAATGGAAGTGGTGGCCGTCCACCCTCCTCCATTAGGAAGGTGGCTATTTTATCTTTTATGTAATATCCATTATTTGCAATAACTTTTGTTGCAAATTATTCTACAAAAATAATTCACAATTATTTTGTAGACATTGCAATCTTGCCATTGAAAAATTTGTGAATAATATCACAACCCAAAATAAAATGTAAATTACATTTTCAATTCAATGTCCAATGTGAATCCAATTCACATTAACATTTAATTAACAAATGTAAATTACAAATAGCTCTCTCTTATATATTATAAATCACATTTATAATATATGTGACTAATATGGATATTGCTATCCACATTATTCATATCCATGATAATTAAATCACATTTAATCATCTTGGATCTCTATTCTCTTGTTCTCAAATAATATGAATCACATTCATATTATTTATATCTTTGATAATTAAATCACATTTAATTATCTCAGATAACTCTCTTTATAATATGAATCAAATTCATATTACTCATGATAATTAAATCACATTTAATTATCCATTTTCTCAATGCTCGGATATATATATCAACAAAAGAATTATCCATGAACTCCTTCAACGATAATGCGCTTTCTCTGCAGATACTTGGAGATAAGGATAGGGCAATTGTATTGTTCAACGTATAGTGATATGGATATTGAGATCATATCTCAAATCCAGATCGCGGGCCTCCCATAGATGCTTGATTAAATCAAGACCGTAAATCTAATCTTCTCATTGCATCTGAATCACATTCAGATCAATGTCCAACACTTGGACGAAGATCAGATCACTTCTCTACTTAGAGGAGTCACTAAAATCCAGACCCGTTTCATCACTCCCTAGGAATGGAAGCGTCATGCTTATACAATCGTTTATGATCACATCACTCTCAGGTATTCCCAATACCTGTACAACTTGCATACTGGAAGACTCAGACTAAATCCGAAGTATTGGATCAACTTTATACTGTCTACTTCATGGTTTTTATCAGTAAGTTTCTCATTCGATCATTGGGAGTTGGTATCAATCATACACTTTCCAAAAGCATATATCATATCTAGGTCTTGATCATATACTTTCGAAAATTATATATCAAACCTACAAATTCAGTCAAGCTTCCAAAGCGAGACGACCGTGCGCACGTAATTTGATTCTTCCCAATATCTCATGAGTGAGCTCATGTCTTCCGGTTCAGTAACTGAACCTATATGATCCCTTTGAGAGATCGTATTACTCATATGCCCTTATATGCACACCAGCGCGCCGGTGTATAGACCTTGATTAGGTCATCAACCTATTGGTCTGCCAAATGTACATACTTAGACATATAGCAACACATCTGTCTCCGGTCAGAGGATGCGTGCTTATATCATGACAGCATACGATATAGGACTTTGGTTATCTCGATCTCGTTAAGTCAACTCTTTGACCTAACTATCTAACACCTCCGAATCTCTATTCCTATGTAGAGGACCAGCATCAAGAGGTCGGTCAGATATCAGTCTTACTGAGAAAGGATTGACATCTACTACTCAGGCTTGAGATCATCTCTTAACAATCATTTGACGGTGCTCGATGAGTCCTCTATCTAATCCTTTAGATATTCATCCAAGCACCAGCCTCTATGATTCAATAGTTGAATCAACAGCTGTATGATTATTAAGATGGCCATGGTACATAACCCTAATTGTACTAAGGGACCTATTATGCAAATTAATTATTCTTCATTTTAGATCAGGGAATGATATTTGCAATAACATTTATTGCATAATGGCTCGTCGTGGGCTCACATTTCCAACAATCTCCCACTAGCCCAAAGAGCCATTAATGGGCTAATCATTTAAAACCGTACTCATGTGACAATCATAGGCTATTTAGAAAATAGCTAGGTAAGCTGATCAGTCACTCTGTTCCCGCGAGACTACGCCAAGTCCTTTTACGACACTTGTATATCCCCAGTAACAGTGCTCGCATTTAATGCGAATGTTGCATCTTATGCAACCAATACTCAATCTTGTTAGTTACAGTGTCCTTGACACTACAGCTTAACAATTATCATAACCAGTATTTCCATAATCGTTATCAGAATACCCTTATTCTTGGAGATTACTATCTCTTAAGGTATCCACAATTAAGACCTTTTAGATCTCTATTTATAAAGTCTTAAATTTTTTTGAAGATAAGACTTTGAGATCACTATCTCAAAAATCTTTTCATCTATGAAGATTTTGCATTTACTGCAACCAAGTACTTTATTTCCATAGTAGGATTAGTAACAGTTTACTACTCCCACTGCATGGCAGCCATCTGGCTTTTGTACACATCTAGCACACACCCGGCTTCTCAGAACTGATGCCCAAGGGCAAGTAGTTCTAGCATTCACTTCCTCAACTCTTTGAGGTGCTATCCCTTTAGATAGGTCAGTATCACATCTTAAGGGATGGAAGCCTTTCTTGGAATTCCCAATGTGTACTATAAATGTGACAGTCCCATTATCCTCTTCTCTTTGCTTCTGAACAACTTCAGAACTAAGATCTAAAAGGTATCTTTGAAATCATATTTCAAGATATGGAATATCCAGTTTATAAAACACTTATTATAATCCTTATATCATTCTAAATGATTAGGATATTATCTACATTTAGCACGATGAACACAAATGCACTCCCACTAAGCTTCACATAGTTCATTAAGATTTTATCTGAAATCATAACATTTATAATTTCATCAAATCTTATGGTCCAACTTCAAGAAGCTTATTTGAGTCCATAGATGGATTCCTTAGCTTGCACATCTTGCTTTCCTCAACCATGAAGCCCTGGGGCTACTTCATGTGAATATCCCCAGAGAGGTATTCGTAGAGGAATGCAATATTGACTTACATCTTGAAGATGCAATAGTCAAGTTGTGTAGCTAAGGTTAGCAATAATATGACGATTTTAAGCATGGTCACCGAAGAGCAAGTCTCATTGCAAGCAATGTCTTCTCTTCCGGTGTGTAGCTCATGGCTACTAACCGTGCTTTGAAGGTCTCTACCTTCTCATCTGATTCCCTTTCTCTTGAAGATCCATTTACACCTTTTCAGGTATTACTCATATAGGTGGATCCTTGAGGGTCCATATACAACACTTGTATATGAAGTCTACATTAGACTTTTATTGCTAACATCCATCTTTACATGCTATGATCTTCAGAAGCTTCATCACATGAAGTTCGATCATCGTCAGATTTCTCTGACATATGGAATCTTTCCTCAAACTCATTTGAAGAGGTATTAGTGTTTCATCTTTAATTGTCCTTTTAGTTTCCAATTTCAGGAGTCTCATTATCTTCTCAAGATTAAATGAGTTCCTACACTTTATTTTCATCTTGATTCTCAATAGTCTCAACCTCTAAGAATCACATTCTCAGAGATGAGATACTTTAAGAATCTCAAGGTCATAAAGTAGGTATGCAATACCATCCTTTATTTTCCTAATGAAGCAGCACTCTATAGTGCTCAATTCCAGCTTACTTGCATGGAATCTCATTAAGTATATATAATGTAGTCTCTACTACATATATACGTGGATACTAAGAGGAAATTATGCTAAAATTTATCATTGACATTACACATGATCAAATTGTATCTCCCTATAACTCTATTGAGTTAAGGTGTGTTAGGAGGATTGAGATAGAAATGATATTCATATCTCCATAAGGTATCCTTTGAATTCATCTAACAGGTACAAGCTACCTAGATTAGATCAAATTCATTTTATCTTCCTTCAAACTTTGGTTCTAAATCAAAATTATGAAATCTTTGAACATTTCAAAGGTTTCTTAGGTGAAGAGAAGAAATCTCATATCATACATAATCATCAATAGATATCACATATCCACAATGTTCACTATGATATAGATGATCGACATACATCAATAAGTATGAGATCCTGAATACCTTGGCATCTTACACCTTTCTCGAAGAAGGGTGTATTGGATATTTTACTTTAAATACAATATTCATAAGTATGTAAGTTTTGAAATTTTAAACATTCTAAAGTTTCATCTCTTACTAGTCTATTGATCAAATCAATAAACAAATATCGAAGGCTTGATGCTAGATCATTGTCAAATGATCTTCATCCTCATATTGATCTTAAGTTTTAATTTCAGCATTTAGAAATGTTAATGAATCGTTCATCAATTTCTAATTTAGTGGAGTCCACTAGATTTTAGATTACTATCTGAAATATTTCCATCATAACTCTTTATGATAGTTCTATCTCAGAATTCAAGTTTATTTCCAACATTTAGAAACAAACAATGAGTGTATTCTTATATCTAGGTCATAGAGACATTCTCTACGACTAAGGGCTCTCCCACTGAAATTAACAAGTCTATCAATCCAACAGAGATTGTTGCAACAATTACATCAATATCCATGTGGATAACTATAAACCTTCTAAGATCAAATTTTCCAGTCTTCTAAAACATATGCAACCCATTGCAAGTGTTGTCAGAAGATTGAGATACAATTATTAGACTCTATCTTATCAAATAAGAAAGTCAATTTCAATGATTTATGTAGATTATTTTGATGCTCTATCCGAATCCTCTAAGGATTCTAGATAGACTTGATAGTCATACTATCAACACTTCAACTTATTGCAGTTTTGGCATTCATCCAACTCTTTGGATGTCATATGGAAGTCACAGAAGTCCAGTCAACTCTTTGACTTTACTTCTTTCTTGGGTCCAACCCATGCTTCCACTACGCTCCCTTTATCTATAAGCAACATTGCTCAGCACAGAGGATCTCTTATTTTAAATTCAAAAGAATTCAAAGTAAGAGTTTTTTAACATTTATACATGCTTCATTAAATTCATACAATATGAATATTATGAAGCTTCATGAATAACTAGAGTATAGACAGTAGAATGATGACACTCATCATCTACATCAATCTAAACTCTTAAAACATTGGTTCAGGTAGGTATTCAAACATTTTGAATACATCATCTCTTATAGAGCCACCATTCTACATGATGCAGTGAACCATGTCATTCATGATAAATGTCAAGAGCACATATGTATGCCAGTATATCTTCTTAAGTCTTTATAAGGATTATTTGACAATTGCGATCATCATCAACATGTTACTTCCAAAGTACATCCGATGAGATCAAGACTATAGAGACATACAAACCCTAGGGTTGTAGTCCTATTATCTATTTAATTGTCATTCCTCATTATTATGAAGAAACTTGCACATTGCAACCACATACATTATGTGTTCAACTGCAAGTACAATATCTGGATCATGAGTCCAATCCATGATATTTTACTGGTTATTATTGAGTATAACATTGAGTGTGTTTTAATTAAGGATTATCTGAAATAAGAAATTTGCATAAATATAAATATATATATATATATTACTTTGATTTAGGAATTTTTATATCAAAGTTGTCTTGTCTTGTCAACACTGAAAGTTCATTCCCTTAATCACTTTCAATGTAAGAGATATACTTACCATTATATCTCAACAAGATCTGGGATCTCCTTCCTTATCTTTGTTACATCCCAATAATATAAGAATCTGCAACTCGGATAAAAAGAAGAGGGAACACATTCCGCCTTGCAAGTCCAACTTGCATTCCCAATTCGGTCTTTAACACCCGGGCCCACCACCCCTAAGGTGATGTTGACCCGTCGTTAATTGAACCAACCGTCAACATGAATAGTACTCGCTATACGCAATCCAATATCGCCCCAATAATATGAGGATCCGATATTGGGGTCACTACGTATACGGCCTTACTCTTTCGAGAAGCAAAGAGCCCGATCCAGATGCGCTTGCATACAGGAGCTGTCACTTTGGACAGGCGTCTCCTACATACAATCCCTGGCGACGGAACCCTTCGCCTTGACGGGAGACCATGGATGTCACTTATGTGATCCTCCATATCATATTCAAATTCTAATTAATCATTATGAATCATATTCATTATGATTAATTCTTCCAAGGGTCTCTATTCATAATAGAGTGTTTTAATTTTTAATTGGATTCTAATTAATCTAATCATATTAAATTAATGATCCAATTAATATCCAACAAACATTTTAATAGTTACTTGAATTATGGTATTATCTCAAATACGTATTATTTGAATTTTAATTAGAAATACATCATGATTTCTTAAGCATTATACTAACCCTACCCGCTGTCATGGCCAGTACCGACGAGAGTGGGACGGACCACATACGTTGCAATCCGCAACCCCAATGCTCTTCGACTAGACACCATATCCACCTCGGGAAAGGATAATGCAAAATACATCATTTTGTACTTGAGATGATCATCGGTTCTTCAACCGAAATTTCACCATATAATAATAATCAAAACAATTTTGATTAACATTATAATGAGATTTGCTAAACAAATCCCAAGTCCTATTCAAGCAACATGTTTGTTGGAATGTTGATCATGTAGATCATGTCACCAATCTTGATCTAGATCATATCTAATCATTTATTGGTTAGGGTAAAGTCATTTAAGGAAATAATTATCATAAAATATTTCTCAAATATTTATGCATAATTATTCTAGGAAATTAAACAATTTAATTTCACTAATTAATTAAATGACGATAACATTCAGAAGAGAGATTCTTTTAGATATCTGGGATCTATTTTGCAACATGATGGAGAAATTGATGGAGATGTTACTAATAGAATAAATGCAGGCTGGCTAAAGTGGAGAGGAACCACCGCTGTTCTCTGTGATAAGAAAATTCCTTTAAAAATTAAAGGAAAGTTTTACAAAGCAGCCATGAGACCTGCTATGCTTTATGGTTCTGAATGTTAGCCTGTGAACCATAGACATGTGCAGAGAATGGCTGTAGTAGAAAGTAAAAATACCATATCTCAATCAATTTAAATCCAAATTAAGCAAAGTAAATTTCTAAAGTTTTCTAACTTGATTTACAACAGAACCCAAGTGATTTGCACGCATTTCAAGGCGTTTCAAATCCGCAATTAACATCTTAATTACGTCATGATCCGCAGTCCCCGAAACAGTGGATACATGTTCACTAAAATGAGCATATCTAGAGCAAACGGAATCGAAATCACGCAAACTCAGATCCTACGGTTTCCTTATTTAATGGGGAACAAAATCAAATTATTATTTTTGTGTTTAAACAATTTAAACAGTGCCGAAAATAATATCAAAACATAGATGCGAAAATGAAATGCAAGAAAACTTTCGCAAACCCTAATAAACCCAAGTCGTCCTCAGTTCATGGATCGTATCCAAAACCACCAACCTGGTGATGACTGGGGAGGATCAAGGGTCTAGATATCTCACAAGGCGAGAGATCCAGTCGCTGAATTGACCTCTTAAAGATCCCCAGATCGATCAACAATTAACCCACAATAAATATATGCAATGAATATCCAAAATTGTGGAGTTAAAATTTATTATAACTCTACATGCAAATGTGTATAGGTGTAAGTACAGGTAGAGGTCGAACACTGGGAGGCGAAGGGAATGTATGTGATGAATACTTTATTCAATCCTTTGTTCATGCCCATTTCCTTATTGTTTTTGTGGGTTTTAAATTATATATATTTTTTATTTTTGTTTTAATAATTTTTATTTTATTTTTCTGGGATTTTGCTAATTTTTATGTATTTTTTAATTCCAAAAATGTCCCTAATATGGGACTAATTAATAGGCCGAAATTAATTTGGGTTTTAAAATTATATAATAAGTGTCAAAATTGACCCAAATTAATTTTAATACAGAAATAATAATATATAGATAATTATAAAATAGGAAAACATATTTTTGGTATTTTAAAGGGTTTTTATATTTTTTTTGGATTTTGGCGCTTCTTGAAATGTTTACATTTTCTTTTTCTATTTTTTTGGGTTTTTTAATTTCTGGACTCAATATATATATATATAAATATACCATATATAATATTTTTGGGATTTTTCAAAAACATTTTATAATTTTTTTGTATTTTCTAATTTAAACAGTGCAAAAAGGGCTCCTTTTTCATTTTTAATAATTAGGAAAAATGCCAAAATTGTGAAATAAAATATGGGCGTGCAAGTGCATCACATGAAACATCTATCCTAATTTTTCTAGATTTTTAGAAGCCTCGTAGGTATTTTTAATAAATAGAGAAAAGGCACAAAAATTAAACAGCCTAGCAGGGGCATTTTTGCAAATAAAATACTTTCCAGGGGCATCAGTGCAAAAAGTCCAACATAAATAAACATTTATTTAAACCTTTGAGATTATTTTACAAATTCCAAAACCCGCCAGGGTTAAAATGTAAATTTTCACGCGCCTCACGTGGGACTGCACGTGAGGCGCGAAAGGACCTAAATGCAATTTTAATAAACTCAGGGTCCTTTCTACAAAATATACAATTTATTTACAACGTGCTATTTTATTTACCAAATTAAAAATTAAATACAAAAAAAAACGGGGGCTGAATGTGAAAATTACCCCCAAAAGGCGCTTGATCCTACGGTTGATCTGCATCCACTAATACACGTGGCGCCTCCACGTGCGCCGATGACGCTTCGCCGATGAGCGGTGAGGATTAGATCACCCGAGGTGATCTGACGGTCTGAGCGATGCTCCATCGGACGGCTGTGATTGAAACTGGGACGTCATCTTCATCCAATGGCAAAGAGCTCACGTGCAAGAACAGGGAAGAACGCTCGCCTGGGCGAGCTTCTTCCGACCAGATCTCGCTCCTCCGCCGGTCTTCGCTGCTCCGAGGTGTCCCAAAAGCTTCCTGACAGGGTCCTCTTCCGTCTGGAGGTGTCAGATCGGCCGGAGGCACGCTGGAGCGCCACCACGAGCTCGAAGAAGAAGCGGGGCTCCAGGTACCTCAGCCGGCTTTGGAATCGTCTCCTGGCCTGTTTTAGCTCGCCTAACCTGCACAGAAAGATAGAGGGGCTCGAGGTCACTCTCCTCGACCCGGGGTTTGAAGCTGAAAGAAAGCGGGTGATGGTGGGCGGAGAAGCTCCGGCGGAAGGCGGTGGAGGAGCTTCGATTCGCGGATCCAGATGGAAATCCGGTTGGACAAGGTGGCTGGAAGGTGGAGAAGATGGTGGGGAACAGAAATGGAGGCGAAATGGCGTCGGAAAACGGTCGGGAACAAGGTGGCGAAGTCGCCGGAGAACTTCGATTTACCTAATCTACGCTACTGGAATAATCTAAATGCAAAACTAAAGACAGGAATAAAATGCTGATATCAAAATCTACCTAGAAATGTAAAGGCGCAGCTCTTATACCTGGAGAGACTCCAGGGAGCAGGGCGGCTGCCGGAGCGCCGCCATGGGTGCAACCTCCGCCTCTCCGACCGATTCAAGGCGCTGGCGAGCTCCTCTTGTCACAAGGAACATCGCCGGGACCGAATGCGAGGAAGGGATTGGCTGAAAGCTGACCAAAATTGAAGAGGAGGCAAAGGTTCCTTATTTATACACAAACGAGCACCCTTATTTGGCCGGGCAAAAACGACGAATCTATACTATGTACAAGGGATCTAAGTGAATGGCGGGGGTCGTGATTCATCTGGGAGAAAATTTCGTGAAGGGATCGACGTTGATGGAGCATCATGTCGAGCGGGAAAAATGGCTGAAATCGGGGGACGCGACAGTTCTGACGGGAGTCAGATGCGCAGGGGGAGTTGACCGGAGGTCAACACTCCCTGGCCCCTGATTGGCCCACGTCAGACTAAACTTGACCCATTTATTTAACGTATTAAATGAATTAATTAGGTTTTATTTATTGAATAAAAAATGTTTATTAAATAATGTAGTATTTATTTATGATTTTTATTTATTTTTTTTGAAGTATTTTATTTCGGTTTTATCAAAATAATGTGTATATGTATGTATTTACATGTATTCTTGTGTATTTTATTTTTAGTTTGTTTAATTTTATTTTATTATTTTAGTTTCTTATTTTATAATTTTGGAACTTATTTTTGTGAGTATACATGTATTTTTATTTAATTTTTATGAGTCTATTTACATTTGTAAATAAATAGGTATTTGTATATGTAGGTATACGTATAGGTATTTTACCTATATATTAAATATATTTTATTTATTTAATGAATTTTACTTGTTTTTATTTTGGATTTGTGTTTTTAATAAGATATATATAATATATACATTGTTATAAAAGTATAAATGAATAAAGATTAAAAATCCCTTTTATTTATGTACATATAGGTAGCATAGGTATTTTGCCTATGAATTTTATAGACTTATTTTATTTTACAAATTCTTTTTGATTTTCTTGTAATTTCAACATGTACATGTATTATATACATTATCTACAAAATTCAAAAATATAGTTTTGTAAGAATAATAAATATTGAATAAAAAGAATATTTTAATCGGGTATTATGTACAAAGAGGGTCAAAAACCTAACTTCTACAGATGAACTCCAAAAATTATGAAACCAATTTTATAACATAGTTCTTGGAATGCTATATATATAAAGGTGAGTTTGAGTGATTTGGAGTTTTTATTTACAAGATATGGGTCTGTGAAGTTGAGATTTTGGCTTTTTATTCTGTGTATAAAATATACACTGAGTATTATTTTTACACAAACTCAATTTTGTATTTTTATTTACATTATTATCTACAACTTTCATGTACAAAGTTTCTTTATTTGATGAATAAATGATTATGTACAAAATAGGTGTCAAAGATGCATAATTAGATGCATGAATAAATGGGGTATTTATTGTATAATTGGCCCTTATCTCCCCCTACTTTATTCCTTGTCGACCAATTCCATTCTGGACTTGGTCTCGGGGTTCGGGTCATAAAATATTTGCAATATTTTATTCCTTTTTCTTTTCTTCCCTTTATTCTATAATTTTGGCAATAAAAACCTTATTCTATGTGTAATTAATACTATAAATAATGAATGCTATTATGTACAAATTGAGGTTATTTACATGCATTTGCTGGGGTTTTTAAGGCCAAAATGATAGAATAAAGGTGATGAAATGGAGATTCATCACCTGGCTCTGATACCACTTGAAGGATATGGTTAGATCCTCAAGCGTATCACGGAAGTGTGATCGTCGTATCGAATAAGACGAAGAACGACTAGTCGTACTAGTTGTTCTATGCAGCGGAAAATTAAAAAATTTTATGTGACGAAACCACATGATCCAAGAACACTTCTCGGATCGTTTCGTCTAAACCACAAACAAGTATTAGGGTTACCTCTTGAAGCGTGGTTGCGATCGAGTCTCTAAACGAAGAGACCTCCTGTCTCAAGTCCGATCCGACGGAGGAGACGCTTGCGAGCGCGGGGATGAACCACGTGCTTCTCGCAATCCATGTTAATGATCCAAGCGGCGGATCTCCTGATCTCGACATACGAGATCCTACATCTTCTTCACGAGCAAGGCACGCCGAAGTAGAAGGAGATCCACGAGCAAACCATCGGGCACCATAACGACGACACTGCGACGATGGAGAACCTCTCTAGGGCATCCATGGTGGACGGCCATGAGAGGGAGAGAGAGTAGGCGTGTAGAGAGAAAGAGAGAGAGATATGCTTCTCAAGCATAGTGTAAAGAAGAGCAATGGGGTGCCTCTCCTTTTATAGGATTTTGGGATCCATGGATCTCAATCCATGGGACAACACAAATCCAATGGCTCTCATTGATTGTGTTTCTTTTAATGGCTAAGATTTGTGTTGGTAAAACCAACAACAATTAATTTAATTTAAATTAAATATATGTTGATAAATCAACACAATTTAATCACAAAATTAAATCATCAATACATGGAGATAATGGAAGAGAGAAAGCCTCCTTCCATGTGGAGAGGGGGGACGACCTCCCTTTCCTAATGGGAGTGGTGGTCGTCCACCCTCCTCCATAAGGAAGGTGGCTATTTTATCTTTTATGTAATCTCCATTATTTGCAACAACTTTTGTTGCAAATTATTCTACAAAAATAATTCACAATTATTTTTGTAGACATTGCAATCTTGCCATTGAAAAATTTGTGAATAATATTCACAACCCAAAACAAAATGTAAATTACATTTTCAATTCAATGTCCAATGTGAATCCAATTCACATTAACATTTAATTAACAAATGTAAATTACAAATAGCTCTCTCTTATATATTATAAATCACATTTATAATATATGTGACTAATATGGATATTGCTATCCACATTATTCATATCCATGATAATTAAATCACATTTAAACATCTTGGATCTCTAATCTTTGGTTCTCAAATAATATGAATCACATTCACATTATTTACATCTTTGATAATTAAATCACATTTAATTATCTCAGATAACTCTCTTTATAATACGAATCAAATTCATATTACTCATGATAATTAAATTACATTTAATTATCCATTTTCTCAATGCTCGGATATATATATATATATCAACAATAGAATTATCCATGAACTCCTTCAAGGATAATGCGCATTCTCCGCAGATACTTGGAGATAAGGACAGGGCGATTGTATTGTTCCACGTATAGTGACATAGATATTGAGATCTATCTCAAATCCAGATCGCGGGCCTCCCATAGATGCTTGATTAAATCAAGACCGTAAATCTAATCTTCTCATTGCATCTGAATCACATTCAGATCAATGTCAAACACTTGGACGAAGATCAAATCACTTCTCTACTGAGAGGAGTCACTAAAATCCAGACCCGTTTCATCACTCCCTAGGAATGGAAGTGTCATGGTTATACAATCGTTTATGATCACATCACCCTCAGGTATTCCCAATACTTGTACATCCTGCATACTGGAAGACTCAGACTAAACCCAAAGTATTGGATCAACTTTATATTGTCTACTTCATGGTTTTTATCAGTAAGTTTCTCATTCGATCATTGGAAGTTGGTATCAATCATACACTTTCCAAAAGCATATATCATACCTAGGTCTTGATCATATACTTTCCAAAAGTATATATCAAACCTACAAATTCAGTCAAGCTTCCAAAGCGAGACGACCGTGCGCACGGAATTTGATTCTTCCCAATATCTCATGAGTGAGCTCATGTCTTCCGTTTCAGTAACTGAACCTGTATGATCCCTTTGAGAGATCGTATTACTCATATGCCCTTATATGCACACCAGCGCGCCGGTGTATAGACCTTGATTAGGTCATCAACCTATTGGTCTGCCAAATGTACATACTTAGACATATAGCAACACATCTGTCTCCGGTCAGAGGATGCGTGCTTATATCATGACAGCATACGATATAGGACTTTGGTTATCTCGATCTCGTTAAGTCAACTCTTTGACCTAACTATCTGACACCTCTGAATCTCTATTCCTATGTAGAGGACCTGCATCAAGAGGTCGGTCAGATATCAGCCTTAATGAGAAAGGATTGCCATCTCCTACTCAGGCTGGAGATCATCTCTTAACAATCATTTGACGGTGCTCGATGAGTCCTCTATCTAATCCTTTAGATATTCATCCAAGCACCAGCCTCTATGATTCAACAGTTGAATCAACAGTTGTATGATTATTAAGATGTTCATAGTATATAACCCTAATTGTATTAAGGGACCTATTATGCAAATTAATTATTCTTCATTTCAGATCAGGGAATTATATTTGCAATAACATTTATTGCATAATGGCTCGCCGTGGGCTCGCATTTCCATCAGCCAGATCATGCCACGTAGAGAGATTTTCATTAAGTCAATTTCAAGTCTGCGATTGTGATGGATTTGCATATGAAGTCAACTTAAATGGCCGAGAAAGTGAATGCATGTGCAGGTTTATGCAGATGAAACACTTGGTATGTCCACATCTTATAGTCGCAGCTTCACATACACGTACACATGTAGATAACCATGATCTATGTCCACAGTACTTCTCCAGCGATTGCTATCATCAGGCGTACAACTTCTTCTTGCATCCCATACCAGATAGACGTTATTGGGGGGAAGAAGACGCCACTATTATGTTACCTCCAAAAATCGGGAAGAGAAATGTCGGAAGGCCTGTACAGGGAAGAATTAGAAATGAAATGGATAAAATGTGCGTACGGTTGAAATTTTGTAAAATCTGCAAGCAAGCAGGACACAATAGATTAAGTTATCCACACAGAAAATAGGAACACATGGATCTGTAAGGATATTTTAATTGCATAATTTACATTTCATTTGCAATTTAAATTAATAGTTAATATTTTCATGAAATTTACAATTGTTAATGTAGATGGCACAAATGGATAGAGTTCCTGGATCAGTAGATACATATGTATTGTATATGCAGAATGAGCATCGATCATCACAACCTACTAGCTCGATAAGTAATTTCATAACTTCTTAAATTTCCTATTTTTTAATGTTGTTGCTTATTTTTATTCAAAATATTTTACAGATTCGATTTGTAGAAACAATGAGTTACTAAACAACATTTCTGACAAGAAGAGTGTCTCAATAGAACGATTGTTAGAAGCGCCTGGTTTCTCTTGTGTGGTGAACATGAGAAAAGTACAAATGGATCCTTCATTACTAACCAGTTTGCTAGAGAGGTGGAGACCTGAGACACACACACTTCACTTACGTTTTGGGGAGGCTACCATTACTCTACAGAACATGGTATTAATTAGTGGATTGAGAGTTGATGGTCTACCTGTCACTGGACCAGATACTTCGACAGGTGGATGGGATGCACTGTGCCTGAGTTTGTTAGGATTAGTACCCACTCGGATAAAGAGTGGAAAAGTGAAGCTGTCATGGATACGCGACGTCTTCTTCAGCACAGCACATCCGCTGCCGGGTATTGAAGACGAACAACAAGCGACTCGTTTGGTTAGAACACTAATTTTCTATCTTATAGGATGTAGTGTTCTTGCAGACACCAGTAGAGATATGGTACCTCTAAGGTATGCTCTACTGAGTCAAAACTAAATTTTACATGTGTTATTGTATTCTTATAAATAATGCTTAAACAATTTTTATAGATACCTATTACATTTACGTGAACTGGAAGAATGCACTCAACTTGCTTGGGGTGTTGCTGCTTTTGTGCATATGTATTCGGAGCTCGATAGGGGAGCAAAGATCGGTACATCTAGGATATACGGCTTCTTCTCAATTTTACAGGTATATAAAGTACTCCATATGTCTCGTGTTCTCAATAGTATTTTGTTTATTTATGTCTTTTAATATTTTCAAATACAGGTTTGGGCATGGGAGCATGTATATATTGGAAGACCAATAGTACGTGATGGTACTCAGATCAACGGATGTGCATTAGCACTAAAGTGGATAGGAGTGCGCACTTTTGAGGAGAATGTTCATACAACAACACTAGCATTCTATCCTAATGAGTTGGATACACAACAATCTCATCAGGTAAGAATGATGATACTTCTCACATTTTTTAAAATTATTGTAAACGATTATGTATAATTTTTTTAACAAAATACAGATGATTTGGACATCGTACGTCGATGGGATAATAACACAACTACATCCTATTTGCAGAAGTGGTCAGGCTGTTTGGATGAGTCGAGTGCCACTTGTATGTTACGATCTCGCAGTGATGCACTTACCTGATCGTGTGATGCGTCAATTTGGAATGCGACAATATATTCCTACTTCCTTTGAGAGGATAAATGTTGTATCTCGACGTAACAAGATTCGAAGTACTGACATCCTAAATTGGTCTACTTTACATCGACAATACGTGAATCGTTAGATGATATAGGGAAGCCACAGTTGTTCATGAGCACACGGATTCCAATACCGATATTTACATTCAATGGTATTGGAATATAACAAGAAGATGGATCCAGACACAGATTTCTCCTCCTACAGTAGCTTACCGACCACATGGAACAATGGAAAGACGTCTAGTATGTTTAAAAAATCTACTTATTCTTCTTATATTCTATTAAATTATTCTTATTATATTCGTAAATAGAATAGGTGGACACGATTATACAAGGAAGAAATAATATGGATGAAATTAGACGATCAACAGACTTACCTTCCAGCATAAGGACAACAATCGAAAACACAATTAATATATTCGATGAGACACTCAACATGTTCTCCTTAATGTATCCATTCCAACAATATGAGCAACAATACATGCCATCACAGGAGCATCATACTTCGGGAGCATCATGTTTTGTGATTTCTTTCTTATAAATGGAAACTATTTTGTTTCTCTTTTGGACGAGTGAATTTTTAAAATTATATGTTGTAAATCGTACAGGTAGGAATTACACAGAATATGGTGGGGAGGGATCGCAACCATCACCGATGTTTGGGACTTCATGTGTTAATTAATTCTTTATATATAGTAAACTTATATTAGTGTATCGATTTTTTGACATATAAACACAATTCCTCAAAAAATATAGTAGGACACGGTGACCATGCATTTTCGCAAGGTCAAACAATGGAGGAGTCAGTATTTAGAACCTCAAGAATGACGTCTGCGGGATATGACGGACAAGGGTACCCATCAATTCAACAAGGACTCGCATCTTGAGGTTGTTAAACTTAATATTCTTCTTTTAGTAGTACTTGCATTTACGTGATATCTAATTAATTAATAACGTTCATGTATGAGTTATATAGAATATAACACTTCAGGATCTCAATAAGATCAAACCGGATTAGGAGCTTCAGGTTATAACAACTTATTTAATAAAATGACTAAATACAATAACTAATGTGTATCTTTTGTAATATTTTCTAAAAGATGAATATCTCATTTTTGCAGGATATGGAGAAGCTTTCAGTCAATCACAATTTGCAGGATCATCATTTGTTGATCCTTTGAGTCTGGGGTATAGCGGGCAGGAATTTCTGCTAATTCAACTAGGATTCGTATCTGCAGGTTATTATAGTTAATTTATTACATTGTATCCTTCTCTTACTTATAGTTTAATTTATGTGACATATAATATAATTAATATCTTTCAGGTATGATCTATATAGAGTATGGCTTTGCAGGATCTCAAATCGGTGAAGCGGGATTTAGAGGTTCAGGTATAAATATCTTATTGAATACAAGAACTCATTTCAGTACGTTATGTTTATCTTCTGTGATACTTACAACAATATAAATGGCTCAATCGTATAGGACCATCTCTTGTTGGTCCTTAGACTCAATTTGACTCTGGACCCTCTCAGCTCACACCGTCTACTCAATATAGTTCACAAATATTTGATAGTGTTCGTCAAATGGAGACAACTAATTTTGAGAGACAGTTGTTTGGTCTACCCACGATAATACCACAACAACGTCCGGAGATGCCTCGAAGACCCTCTCCCGGAGTAAGGATCACTGAGCCTCCTCCATTAGAACCGCCTCGCCAGTCAACAAGTGTACGGACTTCAAGAAACCAGGAAACTCGAACAATCGACCTTCACAGAAGTTGTCAGCTAGGCCGCATCCTCCAGGGCACATTCCAACACATTCGAAGCAAATTTCCAAGCAAAAGAAGAAGACAGCACATGAGGAGAGTCACAGAAAAATGGGAGATAGGGGTAAAGGAAACGACAAAGGAGGAGGTGGAGGAGGTGGAGGAGGAGGTCTGAAGAGATTTCTAAAGATATGAAAACTATAAGTTATTGTATTTTTTTCTTATTATTTGTAAACACATCTTTGTTCTTTTATGAATTTAATAAAATACTTGCCTTTTCCTAAACACTAATTGATGTCAAGTTGTACGTTGTTGAGCTATCTCAATGGTAAAGAATGTTGAACACGATCTCAATTTCTTTATGTTTACTATAATATTCCTGATATGTCAACTAAAACTTTTCTTAGTATATATCAATAGTACATAATAAATTTAAAAATAGAGATATACATCATATTTAAAATAACGTATCGGGGAGAAGCGAGACGAGGAGGAGGTGCAAAAGGAACGGTAACCCATCCAATCATGAGAGCACGAAGCTCCTAGTGATAGATCGAAAAGCTTGCGATGAAGAAAAATACCGAAAGCCTATTTACTTTATTTTGATTTTTTAATACTTATTTACAAAATATCCTCAGTGGTCCTCATTTATATGTAATAGAGAAAATAATAATATTTTCTTTATTTATAGTATCGAATATGAAGTAAAATGTGAAATGGGTGTATTTTGTAAATTACCCATGTCCAAATCGGCACCTGTGGTGCCGATTTGGGCTGAGCACCCCAAATCGGTACCTGATGTGCCGATCAATACATATTTTTTAAAAAAAATTCATTCATGCCTATTTAATTAAATTCCAATTTTTTAAAAATTATTTAAAAAATCCCTCAGCCAATGGCATAATAGTTTAAAATGAAAATGGGTAAATCACCAGGACATTTCTCATGCAATCTCAATCTCCATGATTATCGAATTATATTAGTTGGATAACATTTTTTGCTGATGCTGAAGTTCTAAAAATGGTACTTGGATTGATGGATAAATTTAGTAGAACTTGAATTGTAGCAAATTTGATTAAAAAATGAATAATTTGAATATTTGTTACATCACCATCTCCACCTTTTTGGGATTTGATCCTTCCTGGAGTGTTCTTAACATCTCAAGTCATCATTCAAGTCTGCAATTGGTGACAGGAACTTGCAGGTGACATCGTGCAGCAAGGAGGAGCGCTGCCGGAGGCAATCCACCACTACTATCGGAGTAGCTCTTGTCGGTCTTGTCTCCTTGGACTCCGGTCAAGTTGAGGCCTTTTTATTCCTCTTCTTAGGTAATATTTAGTTTCTAGTTTCAATTCCTACCTTTATTTTCAATTTTAATCACGTTAGTAGGTTTAATTTCAAAATCCCTCTTTTGACCTGGAGCTTGAGCTACACGCCAAATCCACAAGTTCTCGACTGTAATTTTTCTATTTTCACTTCACATCATTACCCATCGTGTTTACCAATCGATCCATTAGATCAACCCAGATCTATCGTGGATCTAGGATTCAATCTCCATTAGTGATGAGCGGGCCGAGCGATGCAGCTAAGTGATGTCAATGGTCGTTGCGACCTCAATCACCTGAGTTGAACTCAAAAAGAAAAATGTAGACTACCAATGGAAGCAATCAAGCACAAAAATTGAAAGAAACGGTCTCGCTATTTATTTAACCCTGTATAGCCTCCATGGTCGAACACAAGGAGCACGAGCTAAGCTTACGAAGTAGTCGAGAAATCAGGAATGAAAAGACATATTTTGGTGGTTTTTAGTTTGCAATTTTTTTTATATATTTTATAATAAGAAAAATGAATACAAGACGAATGAAATAACAATGCAAAAATGTTTTATTATGACTAAAAATAGTCAAAAATGCTCAGTAAAAATATTTTTTGTTTTTAAAATGTGCAAGTATTTTTGGGTATTTTGTGGAATTTTTCAGATTTTTATATAATTTTCTAAATATACAAGAAAGCCAAAATATGCAAACATTATACAGCCTGGATAAAAAGGCAACTTTAAAATATCTAAAGTACCCCTAAACGCATGGTTGTAACTTTATGTGAAACTAGATAAAAAGAGCTAACTACAGAAATTGAAAACACATTTTTTATTTTTATAGAATTTTTAATGATTTTTATAAGATTTTACGTCTTTTGTGATTTTCAGGGATTTTATAAAATATAATGATACAAAAATGCTACTGGAATGAAAACAAAACACATAAAGCACACGAATTTTTGTAAAATTTTTAAGAGTATTTTTGTATTTTTATGGATTTTCTAAATTAGACAAACTGAATTTTTAGGGTTTTTGTTTTTTTGGAAATAGAAAAAAAATCAAATTGCATCACAAAAATTACCAAAAATATTACTCAGTAGCAGGATCTACTGGTAATTTTTTAGGAATTTTTGATGTAGATTTGATATTTATTCAATCAAAGACAAGACACACAGGTCATAGGGACTGAAATGCAAATAGTTTAAGTCTCTGGACTAAACAATAACGTGCATAAAAAGTGTGCAAATTTGGAAAACTTTTCAATCAAACGTAACATGACATAAATCTAGGGCAAAACATGCAAAAACACAAATGTTTATGTGATCAAGCATGTGTCTCCAGACAATGAGGACTCAAACGCAAATACTAGAAACTATAGGGATTAAAGTGCAATGAGTTCAACCACAACTTTTATTTACAGACTAAAACATAAAACATCACAAATGCAGGGTAAAAAGATCAATATACCCTTGCAGCACGTGAGAGGCGTGTGAGGACACGTGGAGGCCACTGATGTGGGTGTGGACATGCATTTTGATCGCTTCAGATGTCAGATCTGACGCTCTAGGAGTGGTCGAGGATGTAGGGTGCAGATGGACGTCAGGTCTGACATCCAACAATTTACAGGTCTGTTGTGTCGACGGTCTCTATACGATCTGGAAGTACAGGCTAATCCAACAGTGCTGGAGTAGCCTGGACGAACATCGCTGGGGCGAACTTCACTGGAGCACCGAAGGTGTTCCTTAGCTCCGATGGTCGATCAAGAAGCACCGGATGGGTCGTGGGAGGCTTCCGCGTCGACTGAGCAGACCCGATGGAGCAGACACTGGTCGGATGGGTGTGACGACTGAGGGGACGTAGAGCTACTCCGGTGAGTCTCGGATGGACGGAATCAGGGGTCTTCAGCTCGTGCTTTCACCTGCAAATGGCAGCTGGGACTCGGGGCGATGCTCCGACTCGGGTTATTGGAACTCAAGGTCAAAGAAGCGGAAGGAGGCGGGCATCAATCTCCAGCGAAGATGGTAGGGGAGATCTGGATCCTAATCTTGACCTGATGGTTGAGGCTCATGGTGATCTGGTTGTGGAGCGAGATGGGGGGTGAGAGCGCGGATCGATTGGAGCGGCTAGAAGTGGGTAGAGGGGCTCTGACCGATTAGTCGGAGAAGGCAAATGTATGGCGATGCTAAATGGAAATATTTGAACAAACGAAAAGGCGGGAAGGATAAAAGGGTTACCTGATGTTCGGGATGTGCTCCTGAGCTCCATACGAGGATGAGCGTCGGGGTGATGGCCTCAACAAATCCATGTCACGTAGGGAAGGCTGCTCGTCGTGGAGATTCGGCCTCGAAGGTCGAGAGTCGGCTATGCTACACCAAATCGAGCACCAAGCGATGCTCCGAGCAGACGTCACTTAGCTGGAGGTGGCTAGGGTTAGAAATGGGAGAGAGGCACTAGCTACTGTCCTGGGGGAGCGGATGAGAAGCTATATAGCATTCCAAGGAGGTTAGAAGAATCGGGCGAAGGCACGCGTGAAGGAGATCCATGCCTTCCTAGGGATTCACGAGGGTCCTCGATCCTAGGAGGATCCACGAGAGAGAAATCAGGGTGAGGGCACTGACGAGCAACCCGAACGACTAAGGCAAAATGGTATCAATGGTCATTGTGACCTCAACCACTCAGACTGGGCTCAACAAGAAAAATCAGAGACCACCGAACTAAGAAAATCGAGCAATCAATGTGGCAAGCAGTCTTGCTATTTATTTTTACCTGGTATAGCTACTAGGGTCGAACACAAGGAGCATGAAATGCGAAAGCTATGAAGTAGTCGAGAATCCAAAAAGAAAAGAAATGGTGGTTTTTAATTTTTCAAAAATTTTTATGGTTTTTTTAATATAAGAAAAAGGCTAAAAGGGAACACAAATCAACACTCAACAGATTATTTAAGAGCTAAAACAACTCAAAAATGCAGAATAAAAATATTTTTGTGTTTTTAAAATATTCATATGTTTTTTTTAATTTTCTTAGATTTTTCTGATTTTTAATTAATTTCCTAAAAATCAAACAAGGCCAAAAATGGCAAACAGTGTACAGCTGGAATCTAATGGCAAACTAAAAATACTTAAAATGCTTATAAAATCCGAGCAGCAACTTTATGTCGAACTACAAGTAAAAACCTAACTAAAGAAGAAGAAAACACATTTTTTGAATTTTTATGAATTTCTAATGATTTTCTAAGGTTTTTAGTATTTTTTATTTTTTTCGAGTTTTATAAATGGGAATGAAGCAAAAATAGGATAGAAGTAAAAACACAACAAAACACACAAACGGGAATTTTTTTCAGAATTTTTCAAGGGTTTTTAATATTTTTATTGGATTCTATAAAATAGACAGTGGCACTTTTTAGGGTTTTTGAATTTTTGAAAATAATAAACAACGGCAAAACACGACCAAAAATTCACCAAAATTCCTATACCATGAATTTATTAAATCAAAAATTTTGTGTCAACATTTCATGATATTTGAACAAGATTTGCTATTTATTAAATCAAAAATCCAACACACAGCACACATGAACCAAATTGCAATTATTAAGAAGTTGCAGGACCAAACAATAACAAGCAATCAAAGTTCAGGGTTGAATCTGCAAAAAGTCCAGATCCACACATGGACCGTACATGAACCAGCCTCACAGGGGTATATGCAAATACTAATAAAAAAGCTTCAGTCGGGAGCAACCATAAAGTCCACGGCCTATAATTCAAATAACCCAGGAAAGTCACGTGACAGACCACGTGATACATAAGAAGAGGGACTAGATTGCGAATATCAGAAACACAAGGTCTTAGATGCAATTTATCTAAAATAAAAATAGTTTCTAGAAATATTTACAAGACTAACAAATAAATGTAAAAAGACAGAAGGGCCTAAGTGCAAATACCCCTTATTAACAACGATCAACCAGTCAAAGGCATCCACTATAATCGGATGGCTGAGAGCATAGGATACTGGTTCGACGATGGACGGTTGTAGAAGGATCTTCAGATGGATCAGACGATTGAGGCTTCCCGACTGATGAACGGTGACGACTAGAACTGGGGATGAGCCTAATCGGACAGCTGGGATAGCTCCTGGAAGAACAGTGAAGAATTCATCGTCGGTGAGCTTCGATCGACCGGTACGTGCTACAGGGATGTCCTCCGGGGCTGCTCGGATGGGGAAAAGGATGCTGGCAATTGTCCGCAGCAGTGGTGATGCTCCGATGAGGCCAAAACCGTCGAGAACGTCCTGGCGAAGCTGGAGACCTGGAGCTGTTGTGCTCTGATGTTCAAACCTCTAGATGTGGTCCTTTGTCGCTCTGACCTGCACAGATAAGCTACTGGGTCAGGGCCTGGGGGCTCGTTCCTGGGGCGAACGAGATGAACCAATGGGTGTAGATAGTGGGGAGAAGGTCGGCAATGGTGACGCGATTGTGGAAATAGCAAATGGGGGGTCCAGTCAGGGTGAATAGGGTTGAGCAACTCAGGTGGACCCAAACTCAAAGATCTTGAATCAAATGCTCGCAAGAAAAGTCTAAGTTACCTGGTGAATTGAATCATCTGGGTTGAAGGTCAACGACCTTTGGGGGTCTTCTCCTCGATGGTTTGATAGTTCCAGAGGTTGAAGCTCACCTCGTGGTGGAGCACGGCGAAGGGTCGTCGGATCTGAGGCTACCGGGCACGAAACGTTTCTACAACGACCTCGAACGCACGCTGTCACTCGTGGGTGGAGGTGGAGATCATCAGAGATGAGGGGGCAGCCAAAGATGATCAAGAAAATGGAGCTCCGAGAGGTTTTATACTCTATAGGGTCCGAGAAGTGTGGAGCGCGGGTGCATGACCGAGGGAAGGATCCCTAGAGGAATCGTCGGGCATGGGTCATGGATCGTCCCTCGATAATCGGAGCACAAAAGAGATGGAATGGTGATCGGATCAGTTCGGGGAAATTAAGAGAACGTCGGGTGAAAACCGGATCCGGGCGAAGAAAGGTCCAGGGGGCAGTTGACTAGGGTCAACAATCCGCCCTGGACCAATCAGGTGCAGTGCGGGAAGAAGATAAAATAGGCTAAACAACAAAATAACAAAAAAATAAACATATTAAAAATAATAAATGAAAGTAAATTAAAAAATAAATAAAATTAAAAATGTTCCTTAATTTTCAAGGGATTTTTCTATGATTTTTCTTTATTTTTATGAAAAATAATTTATGGTATGCAAAGTATGTTGTATTATATACATGTATAAAATACCTATGTATTTTGTACACTTAATTTATTTTCTTATTTTGTACAAATACCCAAATTTTATATTTTATATATTTACAACATAATTTTTGTAGATAGAAATATTTTTGTTTTATTTTTATTATTTATTTACAAGTATAAATTAAATAGGTAATAAAACATGCATACATGTATTATATAAAAGGTGAGAGGGAATTTTATTTTTATATTTATTTTATTTTTCTTATTTTTGTTTTGATTTTAGGAGTATATATAAAGGTATAAAACATCTTTTTATTTTTATTTTTGTGAAAATAAATTATATGCACAAGTAATGAATATGTACAAGGTAGAGTGGCCCTATCTCTCTCTACTTATTTTATTTTGGCGATCAGGCCCATATTGGGCCCTCTCTTGCGTTCAGGTCACTCAATTTTTTTTCTAAATATTTCCTTCTCTTTTTCTTTTAATCTTTATTCTTTTATTTTTGCACACATGCATGCTAATTATTAGATATTAACAAATGCATGCTTATTGATAATTTATTGTATTTACAACTATATACATGATGCTTTGCCAAGATATCTAGCAAAAATAAAAGAATAAAGAGTGATGAATGAGTATTCATCAGGCACGTGTGATACACCCGGGAGAAATAGGAGAAATCGGTTCGGTGAAGCAGTCGGATTAGGACAAGTCATGGAAGAGGGGGTTGACCCAGGTCAACATCTGACGTGGACCATTTAGAAAAATAGAATATACAAAATACTTACAAAATAAATAAAAATGGTAAATAATTTTAAACCAAAAAGTGTATAAAATGAAAAGTATTTTTTATTTTTCAAACTATTTTTTTGTGATATTTATTTATTTATTTGGAAACTAAATTAGTCTATATACAGTATAGAGTATTATATACAGGTATAATATTCCTATGTAATTTGTACAATTATTTTTTTGTTATTTTTACACAAATACCCCAATTTTGTATTTTATTTATTTATAACATAATTTTTGGATTATAAAATAATTTTTATTGTATTTTAGTTATTTACTCATAGGTGTATAATAAATGGAGGAGGAAACATATATACATGTATTATGTACAAGGGAGAGGGAATTTATTTTTGTTTTTATTTTTATTTTCCTGGTTTTTATTTTATTTTTAGAATTATACATAAGGAGGTAAAAAGAATATTTTATTTTTATTTTTCCAAAAATAATTATTTATTCACACAAAATCATATGTACAATATAGAGTGGGCCCTATCTCTCTCTACTTATATTATTTTGCGATCAAGCCAATGTTTGGCCTTCTCTCGGGGTTCGGGTCACTCTGTATTTATTCTAAATACCTCTCTCCTTTTTCTTTTCATTTATTCTTTCATTTTTGCACAAATACATGCTAATTATGTACATTTAACACATGCATGCATGATGCCAACTTATTGCATTTACAACTATTTACACGATGGTTTGCTAATATAATTAGCTAAAATAAAAGAATAAAGAGTGGTGATCATGGATTCATCACCCCCCTATACTTTACCTTTGCTAGTCCCTTAGTAAACACTTATTTGAAAAAGAAGTGAAAAGAAAAAGGAAAGAAAAAGCAGGAGAATCAAGGTTGATTATTAAACTTGTCTTCATTAAATTGGAGTATGGAGCTCAGTTAGACCTTTGGATTATTAGTTTGTCAGAACCTTATTGTGATCTAGGTTTAAGACTCAACAACCTCTAAGTTCCACCATTCTATGGTCAAGACTCCTTAATAATCCTTATTAGAACAAGTCTACATACACAAACTCTAATGACCATGGATCCTTTCTTGTACGGTGTAAGTGATATGTAACAAAGGTAACTCTAATGCCCTATTCCAACAGATCTTTCCTCGAGGAGCGGGGTATTCCCTTCTAAGTTCAAGTTCAACCACCTCAAGAAGAGGGGAAAGAAGAGAATGGACCATGACCAGTGTAGCCATGTATCCCCGGGAGCTCAACCAGTGTAGCTAAGTCTCCCGTTGCAAGGTTCATGAGATGAGAATGGGTAACATAAGCTTTGCTTTATTTGACTATATATATTCCGGCAGGTATTTTATTTTCAATCAGGCCTGTCCACTTTTTTTGGAGTTTTTCTTTCTTTTTGCACATTTTTTTTCGATGTCCATATGTACAACATATCTACATAGTGCAAAATATATATACATAAGGGCTTTTTCCTCTTGAGCTGGTAGACTATCCCTCTTTTGAAGCTTTATTGCAAGCCACAACTCCTGTCTTTAGACCTCAACACCACCAGACCACGTTGAGACGCACTTCCTTCACAAAAAGAAGATGAGAGGTTCCGCCTAGAAGTACTACTTGTTGGACATGCGAGCCCACGGCAAGCTATTATGCAATAAATGTAATTGCGAATATCATTCCCTGATCTGAAATGAAGAATAACTAATTTGCATAATAGGTCCCTTCGTACAATTAGGGTTTTTTTACCATGGCCATCTTAATGATCATATAGTTTTTGATTCAATCATTGAATCATAGAGGCTGGAGCTTGAATGAATATCTAAAGAGTTAGATTGAGGACTCATCAAGCACCGTCAAATGATTATTAAGAGATGATCTCTAGCATGAGTAGGAGATGGCAATCCTTTCTCACATAGGTTGATAACTGACCAACCTCTTAATGCAGGTCCTCTGCATAGGAATAGAGATTCAGAGGTGTCAGATTAGTTAGGTCAAAGAGTTGAGTTAACGAGATCGAGATAACCAAAGTCCTATATCGTATGTTGTCACGATACATGCACACATCCTCTGACCGGAGACAGATGCGTTACTATATGTCTGAGTATGTACATTTGGCAGACCAATAGGTTGATGACCTAACCAAGGTCTATACACCGGCGCGCTGGTGTGCATATAAGGGCATATGAGTAATGTGATCTATCAAAGGGATCATACAGGTTCATACTGAACCAGAAGACATGAGCTCACTCATGAGATATTGGGAAGAATCAAATTCCGTGCACGGTCATCTTGCTTTGGAAGCTAGACTGAATTTGTAGGATTGATATATACTTTTGGAAAGTATATGATCAAGACCTAGGTATGATATATGCTTTTGAAAAGTATATGATCGATACCAACTCCCAATGATCAAATGAGAAACTTACTGACGAAACCCTAAAGTAGACAGTATAAAGTTGATCTAATACTTCAGGTTTAATCTAGATCTTCCAGTATGCAAGATATACAGGTATTGGGAATACCTGATGGTGATGTGATCATAAACGATTGTATAACCATGACACTTCCATTCCTAGGGAGTGATGAAACGGGTCTGGATTTTAGTGACTCCTCTCAGTAGAGAAATGATCTGATCTTGGTCCAATCATTGGACATTGATATGAATGTGATTCATATGCAATGAGAAGATTAGATTTGCGATCTTGATTTAATCAAGCATCTATGGGAGGCCCGAGATCTGGATTTGAGATGTGATCTCAATATCCAAGTCACTATACGTAGAACAATACAATCGCCCTGTCCTTATCTCCAAGTATCCGCGGAGATAACACATGATCCTTGAAAGAGTTCATGGATAATTTCGTTACTGATATATGTATCCAAGCATGGAGAAAATTGATAATTAAATGTGATTTAATTATCATGGATAATATGAATTTGATTCATATTATAAGGAGAGATATCTAAGATAATAAATGTGATTTAATTATCAAAGATATGAATAATGTGAATGTGATTCATATTATTTTGGCACATGAGAATAGAGATCCAAGATGATTAAATACGATTTAATTATCATGGATATGAATAATGTGGATAGCACTATCCATATTCATAATATATATTATAAATGTGATTTATAATATATTAGAGAGAGCATATCGTGATTTATATTTGTTAATTAATTATTAATATGAATTGGATTCACATTGGATGATTAATTAAAATATAATTTACATTGTGTTTTGGGAAGTGAATTTGATTCACATTTTTCCAATGGCATGATTGCAATATTTTACAAGAAAATTATGAATTATTTTTGTGAAATAATTTACAATAATTGTTGTTGTAAATCCTGGAGATATAATGAGATAATGGTATCTCAAGAGATAATGAGATCTCGTGAGATAATGAGATCGCAGGAGATGTTGGTAGTCGTCCCCCCTTTTTAGGGGATATGGCTTATTTCCTCATTATCTCCTAGGATAATTAATTGATTTGATTTGAATTTAAATATATTGATTTATCGATATATATTAAATTAAATTAAATTAATTGTTGTTGTGTTTTTACAACAAGATCATAACCATTGAAAGAAATACAAATCATTCTCAACCATTGATTGTGTGTTGTCCATGGATTGGGATCCATGGATTCTCAAAACCCTATATAAGAAGAGGCATCCATTGCTCTTCAAGTGATATATAATTAATGAATTCTCTCTCTCTCTCTTTTCTCCACACGCCAAGTCTCTCTCTCTCTCTCTTATAATGGTCGTCCACCATGGAGCCATTGTGAGAGTCGTCATCAACGTAGCATCGTTGTTATGCTACCGGATCATCTACTCGTGGATCTCCATATATTTTGATGCACATCCCTCATGAAGAAGAAGTTGAATCTCGTGTGATGAGATCAGGAGATCCATCGCTTGGATCATCAACATGGATTGCGAGGAGCACGCGATTCATCCCCGCGCTCGCAAGCGTCTCCTCCGTCGGGTCGGACTTGAGACAGGAGGTCTCTTGATTTAGAGACTTGATCGTAACCACACTTCAAGAGGTAATCCTATTAATTGTTTGTATTTTAGATGAGACGATTTGAGAAGCATTCTTGGATCATGTGGTTTCGTCACATGAAAATTTTAATTCCCGCTGCATCAAGCAACTAGTACGACTAGTCGCTCCCGATCGCATACGATGTGATCATCACACTTCCGTGATGCGCTTGAGGATCTCACCATATCCTTCAAGTGGTATCAGAGACAGGTTGTCGAAGGTTTTGGATGAGATCCATGGACCTACGAAGATTTGGGCTCGTTTGGGTTCGTGAAGATTTTAGCATTTGAATTTTCGCAGCCCTGTCTTGTAAGAAAATTTCGACCCTGTTTAAACACAAAATTTCAAATTGCATAATGTTCTCCATTAATTAAGGAAACAGTAGGATTTGAGTTTGCGTAATTTGGATTCCGATAACTCAAGGGGTTCGTTTGGTTGCAGGGTTGGGTTCGTTTGGGCGGGCTGGGTGAATAGTAAACTGAGGAGGGGGTACCCTTGTGAATAGTACCCAGCCAACCCAACCCTACCCAAACCTGCAACCAAACGAACCCAATATATGATGTTTTTAATAACCATATATCCACTGTTCGGGGATGGTGGTTAGTGACGCAATTAAAGAGTTAATTACGTATCCTAAATGCCTAGAAATGTTTAATTATCATGTGGGTTCTGTTTTAAATCAAACTCGAGAACCAAATAAATTTAGTTTGCATTAATTGGATTTAAATTGATCAAGTTATGTTAATTTTAGTGAGTAGGGGTCACTGCTGGAAATTAACAAACATGATCATGAACCTTGTGATTGTCATTTAAATAAATTAATGGAAATTAATTTTTAATTTTATGAAATGATTATTGATAAATATTTTTTAAATATTTAAAGATGATAATTATTTCCTTGAATGACATTGCATTAACCAAAATAATAAGATAGTTGATCTTAATCACAATTGGTTAATATGAAATTTCCAACAAACATTGTTTTCATGAAAAACTCTAGTTTATCCTACAATAGTTGTAGGACAACCTTTACATGCAAAACCTTGTTGCTTGAATAGGATTGGGGATTTGTTTAGCAAATCTCCTTACAATATTATCAAAATGGTTTTGATGAATATTATATGGTGTAATTTCGGTTGAAAAATCGATGATCATCTCTTGTACAAAGTGATCTATTTTGTGTTATCCTTTCCCGAGGTGGATATGGTGTCTAGTCGGGGAGCATTTGGGTAGAAGGTCGCACCGGTTGCGGTCTGTCCCACATGGTAAGTATATTTCCTACATTGAAAGTGATTAAGGGAATGAACTTTCAGTGTTGACAAGGCAAGACAACTTTGATATAAAAACTCCTAAATCAAAGTAAAATATGTATATATATATACACTTATACAAATTTCTTATTTCAGATAATCCTTCATTAGACCCACTCAATGTTATACTCAATAATAACCAGTAAAATATCATGGATTGGACTCATGATCCAGATATTGTACTTACAGTTGGACACATAATGCATGTGGTTGCATTGTGCAAGTTTCCTCAACATAATGAGGTTTGACAATTAAATAAGACTATAAGACATCACCTTAGGGTTCATATGTCTCTATAGTCTTGATCTTTCATCGAGTGTACTTTGGAAGTGACGTGTCGATGGTGATCATAATTGTCGAATAATCCTTATAAAATCTAAGAAGATGTTTTGGCATACATATGTGCTCTAGACATCTAATCATGAATGACATGGTTCTCTGCATTATGCAGAATGGTAGCTTGAAAGAGATGATGTATTCAAAATGTTTGAATAACTACCTAAACCAATGTTTTAAGAGGGTAGATGGATGTAGAAATGATGAATGTCATCATTCTACTGTCTATACTCAAGTCATTCATGAAGCTTCGTAATAACCATATTGTATGAATTAAATGAAGCATATATAAATGTTTAAATCTCTCATTTTTGAAATTATTTTGAATTCAACATAAGAGATCCTTTATCTTAAGAATTGGCTGTTTATAGATGAAGGGAGCACAGTGGAAGCATGGGTCGAACCCAAGTAAGAAGGAAAGTCAAAGAGTTGACCTACTTCTGTGACTTCCATATGACATCCAGATAGTTGGATGAATGACAATATTGTAATAAGATGGTGTGTTGATAGTATGACTATCAAGTCTGTCTGGAATCCTTAGAGAAGGACTCGGATAGAGCATCAAAATAATCTATATAAGTCATTGATATTGACTTGCTTATTGAATAAAATAAAGTCTTATAATTGTATCTCAATCTTCTAACAACGCTTGCAATGGGTTGCATATATATTAGAAGATTAGAAATTTGATCTTAAGTTTTATAGTTATCTACATGGATATTTATTCAATTGTTGCAACAATCTCTGTTGGATTGATAAACTTCTAAGTTTCAGTGGGAGAGCCTTAGTCTTAGAGAATGTCTCCATGAGCTAGATATTACTCATTGATTGTTTCTAAATGTTGGAAATAAACATGAATTCTGAGATAGAATTATCATAAAAGGTTATGATGGATATATTTCAGATAGTAGTTTAACATCTAGTGGACTCCACAAAATTAGAAAATTAATGAATGGTTCATTAAGATTTCTAAAACTGAAAATTTTTTCTTTAAAAGATCAATAGGAGGATGACAATCATTTGACAATGATCTGGCGTCAAGTTTTGGACATATGTCTGTTGATGAGATCAATGGACTAGTAAGATATGAAACTTTAGAATGTCTAAAATTTCAAATCTTACATACTTGTGAATATAGTATTCAAAGTAAAATGTCCAATACACCCTTCTCTGGGAATGGTGTTAGATGTCGAGGTATTCAAGATCTCATACACATTGATGTATGTAGATCATCTATATCATAATAAACATTATGGATATGTGATATCTATTGATGAGTATGTATGATATGAGATTTCTTATCTTCACCTAAGAAACCTTTTAAATGTTCAAAGATTTCACAATTTTGGTTTAGAACCAAAATTTGAAGAAAGATGAAATGAATTTGATCTAACTTAGGTAGCTTGTACATGTTAGATAAAATTCAAAGAATACCTTATGGAGATATGAATATCATTTCTATCTCACTCCTCCTGATAAACCTAAACTCAATAGAGTTGTAGGGAGATACAATTGGATCATGTGTGACATGATTTGATCAATGATGATTTTTTAGCATAATTACATGTTAGTTTCCAGGTATATATGTAGTAGAGACTACATTATATAACCTTAATAAGATTCCATGCAAGTAAGTTGGAATCTATCACCACTGAGTGCTACTTCATTAGGGAAATAAAGGATGGTATTGGATACCTACTTTATGATCCTGGGATTCTTAAAAGATCTCATCTCTGAGAATGTGATTCTTATAGGATGACTCTCTTGAGAAGCAAGATGAAAATGAAGTGTAGGAACTCAGTTAATTTTGAGAAGATAATGAGGCTCCTGAAATCGGAAAATAAAAGGACAATTATAGATGAAACACTAATACATCTTCAAATGAGTTTGAGGATGTATTCCATGTGTCAGTTAAGTCTGACAATGATTTTACTTCATGTAATGAAGCTTGTGAAGATCATGACATGGAAAGATGGATTTTAGCAATAAAGTCTAAAGTAGACTTCATATACAAGTGTTGTATATGGACCCTCGAGGATCCACCTATAAGGGCTAGATCCATTAAGGTATAAATGGATCTTCAAGAGAAAGACGGAACCTGATGAGAAAGTAGAGACCTTCAAAGCACGACTCGTAGCCATGAGCTACACATTTGATGAGAAGACATTGCTTGCAATGAGACTTGATCTTCAGTAACCATGCTTAAACTCATCAAAATATTGCTAACTATAGCTACACAACTTGACTTTGACATCTTCAAGATGGAGCTCAAGATTGCATTCCTCTATGAATACCTCTTTGAGAATATTCGCATGAAGTAGCCCCAGGCTTCATGGTTGAGGAAAACAAGGTGTGCAAGCTAAATAACTCCATCTATGGACTTAGATAAGCTTCTTGTAGTTGGAACATCAGATTTGATGAAATTATAAATGTTATGATTTCAGATAGAATCTTGGTGTACCATGTGAAGCTTAGTGGGAGTGCCTTTGTATTCAGCGTGCTAAATGTAAATGATATCCTAATCATTTAAACTGATATAAGGATAATAATAAGTGTTTTATTATATGGTTGTTCCTTAACTTGAGATATGATCTCAAGGATGCCTCTTGGATCTTACTTCTGAAGGTGTTCAGAAGCATAGAGAAAAGGGTATTGGGACGGTCACATTAGTAGTACACCTTGAACTTTCTCCATTTTTTGGAAAATTACAAGAAAGTCTTCCATCCCTTAAGATATGGTATTGACCTATCTGAAGGGATAGCACCTCAAGGAGTTGAGTAAGTGAATGCTAAAACTGGTTGCCCTTTGTGCATGAGTTACGAGAAGCTGAAAGTATGCTAGATGTGTACAAAAGCCAGATGTTTGCCATGCAGTGGGAGTAGTAAACTCTTACTAATCCTACTATGGAGATAAAACACTTGATTGCAGTATTAACTATATCTTCAAAGAAGACAAGACTTTCGAGATAGTGATCTCTGAGTCTTATCTTCAAAAGCTTAAGACTTTATAGATAGTGATCTAAAAGGTCTTAACTTTAGATACCTTAGGAGATAAAGAACTCCATGAATAAAGGTATTTTGATAAGGATTATGGAAATACTAGTTTTGATAATTATTAAGTTGTAGTGTCAAGGACACTATAACTAACAAGGTTGACCATTGGTTGCATAAGATGGAACATTCGCATTGGATGCGAGCACTGTTACCAGGAGATAGCAAGTGCCGTAAAAGGACTTGGCATAGTCTTTTGGGAACAGAGTGACTAATCAACTTACCTAGCTATTTTCTAAATAGCCTATGATTGTCACATGAGTGTGGCTTTAAATGATTAGCCCATTAATGGCTCTTTGGGATAGTGGGAGATTGTTGGAAATGCGAGCCCACGACGAGCCATTATGCAATAAATTTTATCACGAATATCATTCCTTGATCTGAAATGAAGAATAACTAATTTGCATAATAGGTCCCTTAGTACTGTTGGGTTATGTACCACGGCCATCTTAATGATCATACAATTGTTGATTCAATCATTGAATCATAGAGGTTGGTGCTTGGATGAATATCTAAAGAGTTATATTGAGGACTCATCAAGCACCATCAAATGATTATTAAGAGATGATCTCCATTCTAAGTAGGAGATGGCAATCCTTTCTCACATATGTTGATATCTCACCGACCTCTTGATGCGGGTCCTCTGCATAGGAATAGAGATTTGGAGGTGTCATATTAGTTAGGTCAAAGAGTTGACTTAACGAGATCGACATAACCAAAGTCCTATATCGTATGCTATTACTATACTGGCACACATCCTCTGACCGGAGACAGATGTGTTACTATATGTCCGAGTATGTACATTTGGCAGATCAATAGGTTGATGACCTAACCAAGTCTATCCACTAGTACGCTGGTGTGCATATAAGGCCATATGAGTAATATGATCTCTCAAAGGGATCATACAGGCTCCCTACTGAATCGAAAGACATGAGCTCACTCATGAGATATTGGGAAGAATCAAATTTCATGCACAGTCGTCTCGCTTTGGAAGCTTGACTGAATTTGTAGGTTTGATATATACTTTTGGAAAGTATATAATCAAGACCTAGGTATGATATATGCTTTTGGAAAATATATGATCGATACCAACTCCCAATGATCAAATGAAAAACTTACTGATGAAACCCTAAAGTAGACAGTATAAAGTTGATCTAATACTTCGGGTTTAATCTTGGTCTTTGATGAATCTCGTATTCATCATGCTAAAATTGGTCATTTAGGCTCTGTTCCCCATCATTCACTTGTAATTAATCATTAATAGAGCATTATTAGCATCCATACATGTGTAAATAATATCTGCATTTCATCATGCATAATTTCATTAAAAATCCCAAGTGTAAATTAGCCCAAAAAAGCCGCTAACTTCCCACATTTGTAAATAATTCATCCTAACTCCGATTGACCCCAAACTACCTCCATTATATAGATATTACTAACTTTATTAAATAAAAAATACAAAAAAAGTACTAACCCCAATAAGTGTCAAATAATCCCAAAGTCAAATTTCACATCTGACAGACTAAAACGAGCATATCTCCTTCATACAGTGTCCGATTTCGCTCTACTTACTTTTAAAGTACTCCATTTTCAAATATCTTCAAAACAAGACCAATTTCATAAAATTTCGAGCTCATATGTGAAAGTTGGGTTTTGGGCCTCTTTTGCGCATTTTGACTTTTTGCTATTTTTGACCTGAGTTTTTATGTACTTAATTAACTCTTTTAATTTTATTTCTTCTTCATTTGTGTTCTTTGATGAAAGTTTTATTAAGTGACGCAAAAATACAAATCCATATCAAAACTGAGATCAAAGAAATTGACCAAGTCCAAGTATCAGTTGTCGGTCTGTACAAAAGTTGTGCGTTTCTAACTTCTATTTTATTTTCCTATTTTCTTATTTATTAAAAATCCAAAAAAATTAGATTAGTGTGTAATTAATTTTCTTATATTTTATCATACTTTTTCTATAATTTTTATCCTCTCAAAAGCCCCCAAAAAAATACAAAAACCCTAAAACTCGGTTTTTTATACACATGGAGAACCGCCAAAAATACCACTTCACACAGGTGACCTCTTTTGCTCCTGGGCCCTTCATAAAAGTTGTAGAGTACAACCTCGACGAGACGAACAACTTTTGTGAAGGAAATTTTTCGATCCGAGGTCATCTTCTATCTCTTTTGCCCACTTTAAAATCTGAAATTTTTTTGGTGCCACGTGGCAGCTCCAGGGCGTGCCACGTGGCACCCCGATGTTCCCTCTCTTTCCAGCCTTCCCCCGGGTCACGTGCCTAGCACGTGACCCCGTCATCATCAACCTCCAGCCGTTACAACCCAACCCCCCCCCCTCCCCGCCGTTCCTCCTCCATAACACCGCCGACCTCCTCCTCGTAATGGTCATCGCCGTCTTCATCTCCGGCCGTTACGAGGATGGCCCTCGCCCACGTAACTTCCTTCTCCCTTATAAAAACCCGGCACCTTCATCTTCCACGATCATCTGCCACAGGGAGAAGTTCCAGCCGTCTTGGTGACAGCAAGGCTGTCGCTTGTGATAGACTCTCGGCGTGATCCACGGCGGGAATCCTCCGTGTTGTTGTTCTTCTTGGAGCAACCAAGCTCGCTCCTGTGCTGAGGGGCTTGAGTGATCACCGGAGTTGGAAAAGCAACTCCTTCCAGGCAAACTCGACACACGCATAACCTCCATTTTTTTCCTTCCATTTTTGCTCTCGTCGTTGCAGGTACATCTCCGCCACGAACCAGCAACCACACACGGCCATTCTGCCTGCTACACCTTCGCCACCGACGGCCACAGATCCCCACCGCCACTCCGTCCACCTGGGGAGACGCGCCCGACATCTCCCGCCCCTGCTCCGATGTTACCTCGTGCAGGGGACTCCCTTTTGCCTCACCATCGTCAGCTCGCCCCTTGCCGCACGCCAAGGGCGGCGCTCCACCTCCGCACGCAGCGTGAGACGCCCCGCATTCCCCCCTTCCAGGCCAACTGCGCGCAGAAGCGCACCCCTCAGCGTGCCACCGGCGACGCGCCCCCAACCGACGCACCGCCCCTCGCCCCTCGACGCCCAGAGCACCCCGTCCGCCCTCGCAGCCCCCGCTGCACCTCTCCGCCGCTTCCCTCGGGTCTGCGACAGCCACCTGCCCTTGCCACCTCGGGGTGGGTGCACAGCCAGCCTGCCATCAGCGTCCCCCAAATTGCCCTTGGGGAAGATGAGCCCCGCCGGCCCCATCTCTCCTCCTCACGTGAAGAGCACGTGAGAGGGGAATATTGCATCAACCTCCCCCACGCATTCTGAAATTAACCAAGCAGGACCGCCAGTTAAGAAGCACGTGCTTCATAGAAAATTGCACCAGATTACAGGAGGTTTTCATAAATTACAGATACGTCCCTACATGGGTTGTTTAGTAATAAAACTTTGATTTTATTTACATCCAGTCCCTACAAATTCAATTCGTGATATATTTCTCATACGAACTCAGTTTTCAACATATAATATATCATTTTGAAGCTAATTCTGTGCTCTATCATATTCTATACAGGACTGATTAAAGGATATTTTATGGTAAATCTTATTTGTTGAACCTCTGGATATACGCAGGCAGATTTTCTGACATTTTGCGAATTTTTATGGAGAAAATTTGACGATATAATTTGCAGGATCTCGATTGAGGAATTTAAATTGATTAATCCTCTTATGATTGTAGACGATCATTCTTTGATGATTTTATTTTCGCAGGGACATATTTATGCAAAATAATTGATCTACTCTCTTATTAGTTGTGATCATTATTGGAAGAATAAATCTTAGAAAATTTAGAGATCAATTGTTATGCATAGAAATATTCACCCTCTTGCTTGCTTTTGGAGTTAATTCGAGAATATTTGTGGATTTGATATTAGATTGATCTGTGATCAAACTTGAGGATATTGATTAATGTTATTTGGATAAAAAAATCTTAATCATAGATCTCGTGTTGAATCGGTGTCTCTGTATTTTTGCATCTGCTTGCATTTCATTACATTGTATATTATCCCAACACAGAAACTAATCAAACATTAGTTAATTATTTAATTTGATTTAAAAACCACGCAACTAAAAATCATCGTTCCCTGTGTTCGACCTTGGTAAACTTGCCAAGTAAAATATTCCACAACATTCAAAGATTGTGGTATTTTGACGACCAAAATCCGCCTCCTATACTACAATTATCGACTATTAAAGAGGTAGATTTCACGCTCATCAAATGGCACCGTTGCCGGGGAACAACGAATTTTTAGGATTTTAAATCATTTTTTGTAATTGATTTTTCTAAAATTATTTTTTTTTCATTTTCTGCATTTTATTCTGCATCTCTCTCTTACTTCAGATACTAACCGCAAATTCTCTCTTTGCAGAAGCTACTCGGAGCATATTTCGGATTCAATTCAAGGATCTGCAAGGAAAGAGATTAAAGTTTTAATTTTGTGAGAGAGACTTAGTATAGATTTAATTTTCTGCATTATTCTCAGGGTCCCTCTCTCTTTGAGCCCTTGTAATAATTAAGACTGAACTCTCTGTGGCTTGACGTTGAACTTAGGAGCATATACGCTAGATTATAATTATTTGATTGTGCTCGTAATTCTTAGGCCACACATTCACTAACTATACGCACTATAGATCGTTCAACATTAGCCAAAAATTTAAATCAATTCTTCCCGCTAATAGAACTATCTGTTTAGGGCGTTTTTCCTCTGTGCATATCATTTAGTGTAATTTAAATTCCTTGTCTTGCATCTACATGAAGAACGCGAGGATTCACTGTAAGTCATTCTCATAAGCATGCATCATTTATTTGTGTTTGCATCGGCTTTTTCGATCCTCCTTTCTCAAAGTTTTACAACTTAGGATTCAAAGGAATTGGGATTGTTCGTTAGGCGTGAATTTTTGTGCTCATATAAACTTCAGTGACAACCTCAATCTAAAATCGGGACTGCTAATCAAGGAGACTGTAAATAAAATTGACATAAAATTAATCTGTATTTGGTGGAGAGAAACCCACTCATTGTCTGTAAGGACAAGAACGCACACTTAGGATAGAGCCAAAATTGAGAAATTTCACAAAGACTACTGTTTTTAAAAACAATTAGCTACTTTTCAGTGAGGGTCTCGGGTAGCCGTTTTACGGTCCGACTTCCCTTAGCAGAGTGGGTGGTTTAGAGGACACCGCGGAAGGTACCATCCTCAAGCAACATGGGTAGCCGTTTAAACGATCCGTACTTCCACCTATACTGGCTGAGAGTAGACGCAACTAGTTGTACGAACTCGGGACAGTCTTTGAGAAATATTTCAGTACCTAACAGCTCCGCTTAATCTGCAAGATTGTTTTGCCATTAAATTAAAACTGAAAAGATAAGCGGCCGAACCCTAATGTGCCTTCACCAGTGTTGAGTGGGTGAATCAACGTGTTTGTTTTGTGTTTGATTTGTGTGCGTCAAATACCTTGCAATTGCAAGCAAACCGTGGTTCGCTGATCATTCCATCCCTCTTGACAAGATGTCGGCACAGTGGTCTTCTTTCCCGATCTCCACGACCATGTCCCGATATTCTTCTTCTCACACTCCTCAGGGGAACCTACCATTCAAGTCAAGTTCTCCTCAGCCATCATTCTCTGCCCACCCATACATCCCACCCTATGACCACACTTCTTCTTGGAATAGCCATCTCTCACATTCGGACAATCTTATGGACATAAGAGAGAGATCAGAATCAAGGATAAACAATAGAGTGACCGATATTGACAATAGAACACGATTTCCGGTCACTAGGATGTCACAGCCTCTTGAATTATCCCCTACTCAAGATAAGTATCAATTTTCCTTTGACAACCCACGAGAAAACCAAAGTCAAGGAAATACAACTCATGACCAGACCATAATGTTTATGAACAATCAACACTCTACTCGAGGTTACATGCCAGAATCACGACACATGGAGACTGATTATTCAATCACTAGTCATGAGATGTTTGAGGATGAGATTGCTCAGATTAATAATAGAGCAAACACTTTAACTATGAGAATATATGATCTCATCCAGTCAATGCAAAATTCAGAAGAAGTGAGGCCACCACCATGCGAACCACTGGATCATCACAATCAGACACATCCACTGACCTCTGACCCCCCTGACTGACCATATTACAGAAAATACCAAAAAAATGGAAAATTTGGAAAATTCAAAAAATTGGACAATTCTGAAATGGAAGCATTTTGCAAGAGTCTGATCTTAGAGCTCCATTGATCAAAGCCATAGAATATGTGCCCGATCTTAAGAGATTTGTGAAGAGTCGACTGAACCCCAATAAGACAGGCAAGAAACGATCCAGGACTGAATATCATGTCATATCTATGGCTAGTTCTTTGGTGATGAATCATAAACTCAAAAGCCGCAAAGTCAAGCGATTGACTCGTGTCACATGTGAAAGTGAGGATTCTATATTCACTCATGTTCGGTTGGACGACGACTCCACATTAAACATCCTCCCGAAGTCCGTCTTTAATCAACTTAAATTCGTACAACTCAAAAAGACTAGGGTGATCGTTCAATTACCTGATCGATCTATCAAAAGACCGCAGGGGATCATTTCTGTCGTCATAAATATCCGAGGTAAAGAACATAAGGTGGACTTTATTGTCCTTGACATCGAGCACCCCGGAAGGATGTCTGAGTCTCCTATTATTTTAGGAAAGCTGTTCTTAGCCTCCGCTAAGGCGACCGTCGATTGCGAGACTCAGGAAATCAAGTTCCCGAACTCGGACCACGATGAACAAACCCCCAATGACACAACATGCTCTGAGGAAAATCAACTTGAAACCGACAATTATATTTCACATGATCAGACATCTCCGCATGATACACTGAGACAAACCCTAGGAGTGTCACCTAAAGGACTGACTGTTGGACAAACTTCGGATTCTCACCGCCTTATTACTGCTCCTACGAAAAATCAAGATTTTGGAGCTTATGAAGAATTGGACCATATTATTGAGGACCGTCACGATCACCTGAGTGGACCAATCTTCGAGTCGGCAGTAATTCGGAGATACTTGAACCTTATAAGGAACCGACTCCAGAAACATTTGATGTCACCAAAATTCATGATCATTCGGAAGTGACATCAACACCCCCAGCCATAAACCACAAGATCCGCAGGAACACTCTCCCTCGACCGAAGCAGTGCATGACCCTTCAAGAATTGGTCGAATTTTACGGGGATTCATCTGATGAGGAACTCACGAATGCCACATCGGTTACTCAAGACAGGGAGATGAAGACTGTCCAACTTCCTCCCAATACTTCTCAAGCAAACAAACCGACCAAGAAAGTCACCTTTGACCTTAGACACCAGGTGATTTCTGAAGAGTCCTCGTCTAGTCCTGATGTGGTTCATCAGATAAGTGCAATAGGTACAGCTCTGATCCATGGGCACTTACCTCTGATTGACAAAAGTTGGAGATCCTCTGCAGACAACTACTATTCTCCTGAGGACGACTCCGACGATGGCTGGTCTTCTTCATCATCGCCCTCTGCATCTCCATATTATCTCCCTCCGCACTCCCGCAAGAAGGTCCGTCGCAAACCTCCTTGATCTTATGCATCCGCAAATCTACCCGGTTCCCCATCTGTAATTATCCGATTATACTTAGGCTGACCCAAGCCTATGTATAGGGGGGCCGCTTCCATTGTTTTTACATTGATTCTCCTCCTTTGTTTTTAACCCATCTATACTTCATACGAGCTATGTCTACATTTCACTTTGTGCCATGAGGACATAGCACAAGCTAAGTATAGGGGGGTGTGTTTGTATATATTTTATCTACTTTATCCATAGCTCGTACTTTAATCTTTTTTATCCAACATCGGGGATGGATACAAGTAGTGTGTATAGTACTTGTTTTCAAAAAAAACAAAAAAAACAAAAAAAACACCAAAAAAAACTTTTTGCATTAAAAAAATCATCACTCATGGTCTTGCATTTCATCAAGCATTTCATGCATTCCTTCGTCGATATATTCCTGACACATTCACCGTCACTCAAGGCTTGAGGATTTTTGAGGACACTTGATTTCCGAGATTTTGAGATTCTGAGTTAGCCTGCCTTAGTCATTAGGGTTTTGAACTTAATAATCCACACTTCCCTAGTTTGAAAGATTTGAGCGCTATATTGCACTCTTCATCTCTACCTTCAAAAATAATATGATCAGCACAACCACTCCCACAACTGCATGATTGATGAGATGAGTTGAGATATCACTTGAGGAACTAGGACTAGAGATTTGAGTTTAGACCCGATCTGATGATATTCGAGGATGGGATAAAGTTAATGAAGGCTTCAGAAAACCCGAGTGTCAGCAAAACCCTAGCCAGTATGTGAACAAGATTCATATGCTATCTCTTTGATATTTACCTATGTGTCAGGGTGTGATGAAATTTAAAGGAACTTGTTGATCAGTGTGCGCCAATCTTTGGTAAAAGCAGTGGAGCTAGCCAACAAAAGAAATGAAATGTCAAAGAAAAAGCTCTGAATACCAAAATCAAAATACAAATGAGCTTCCAGCAATGGGAGCGCTCCCAAACATTTTCAAAGTGTCCACTTGGACCAAAAGCTAATTAGGACCAAGGAGTTGGGTTGACACCACAAAAAGGGCCCTGCATCGTAAGCGATACAAGTCTGGGTGTCGAAGGTATCTTAGATACTCAAAAAAGACACACCCCGGTGTACTCCCAGAAAAACAAGTGCAGACGACTCCAACTCTCTTGACGGACACATTGATCAACAAAATAACAATTTACATGTGTTGAGTAAAAGGAACACGAGAGGCCCCTTGTTCCAATGTGAGGGTGAGAAAATTAGACACAATCCCAGTACCTCCATCATCTGGCCGTCCATCAACATTTCAAAGTCTGACAAACTAATGAGACGGTGGACTGAAGCAAGAACAGACTTATTCCCTAGTATTGAGGATTAGGTCTAGAGGAGGATCTTTGGGACTGGAACTTGGAGTGATGCCCCGACTCGACTCTCATGAAATGCAGTACACTTAAAATCATATCCTTATATTATATGTACAAGCAGAGAGTCTGAAAATTAGAGAAGTTGGATTCCTTTTGATTAAAGCTTGGGTGAGCTCAGAATTTTAGGATCACTCAAATTAAGTGTCTTCTCTAAATTAAGCCTTGAAAATTCACTTACACAGTCAGGGATATATTCAACTAAGTCATTCATTCATGCTCGAGGACGAGCATGGTCTAAGTATAGAGGTATGATGAATCTCGTATTCATCATGCTAAAATTGGTCATTTAGGCTCTGTTCTCCATCATTCACTTGTAATTAATCATTAATTGAGCATTATTAGCATCCATACATGTGTAAATAATATCTGCATTTCATCATGCATAATTTCATTAAAAATCCCAAATGTAAATTAGCCCAAAAAGCCGCTAACTTCCCACATTTGTAAATAATTCATCCTTACTCTGATTGAACCCAAACTACCTCCATTATGTAGATATTACTAACTTTATTAAATAAAAAATACAAAAAAAAGTACTAACCCCAATAAGTGTCAAATAATCCCAAAGTCAAATTTCACATCTGACAGACTAAAACGAGCATATCTCCCTCATACAGTGTCCGATTTTGCTCTACTCACTTTTAAAGTACTCCATTTTCAAATATCTTCAAAACAAAACCAATTTCATAAAATTCGGAGCTCATATGTGAAAGTTGGGTTTTGGGCCTCTTTTGCGCATTTTGACTTTTTGCTATTTTTGACCTGAGTTTTTATGTGCTTAATCAACTCTTTTAATTTTATTTCTTCTTCATTTGTGTTCTTTGATGAAAGTTTTATTAAGCGACGCAAAAATCCAAATCCATATCAAAACTGAGATCAAAGAAATTGACCAAGTCCAAGTGTCCGTTGTCGGTCTGTACAAAAGTTGTGCGTTTCTAACTTCTATTTTATTTTCCTATTTTCTTATTTATTAAAAATCCAAAAAAAATAGATTAGTTTAATTAATTTTCTTATATTTTATCATATTTTTTCTATAATTTTTATCCTCTCTAAAACCCCCAAAAAAATACAAAAACCCCAAAACTCGGTTTTCTATACACATGGAGAACTGCCAAAAATACCACTTCACACAAGTGACCTCTTTTGCTCCCGAACCCCTTCATGAAAGTTGTATATCTCGACGAGACAAAAAACTTTCGTGAAGGAAATTTTTCGATCTGAGGTCATCTTCTATCTCTTTTGCCCACTTTAAAATTGAAATTTTTTTGGTGCCACGTGGCAGCTCCAGGGCGTGCCACGTGGCACCCCGCTGTTCCCTCTCTTTCCAGCCTTCCCCCGGGTCACGTGCCTAGCATGTGACCCCGTCATCATCAACCTCCAGCCGTTACAACCCAACCCCCCCTGTCGTTCCTCCTCCATAACGTCGCCGACCTCCTCCTCGTAAGGGCCATCGTCGTCTTCATCTCCGGTCGTTACGAGGATGGCCCTCGCCCACGTAACCGCCTTCTCCCTTATAAAAACCCGGCACCGTCATCTTCCACGATCATCCGCCACAGGGAGAAGTTCCAGCCATTTTGGTGACAGCAAGGCTGCCACTTGCGATAGACTCTCGGCGTGATCCACGGCGGGAATCCTCCGTGTTGTTGTTCTTCTTGGAGCAACCAAGCTCGCTCTTGTGCTGAGGGGCTCGAGTGATCACCGGAGTTGGCAAAGAAACTCCTTCCAGGCAAACTCGACACACACATAACCTCCATTTTTTTCCTTCCATTTTTGTTCTCGTCGTTGCAGGTACATCTCCGTCACGAACCAGCAACCACACACGGCCATTCCGCCTGCTACACCTTCGCCACCGACGGCCATGGATCCCCACCGCCGCTCCGCCCACCTGGAGAGACGCGCCCGACATCTCCCACCCCTGCTCCAACGTTACCTCGTGTAGGGGACTCCCTTTCTCTTCACCATCATCAGCTTGCCCCTTGCCGCACGCCAAGGGCGGCGCTCCACCTCCGCGCGCAGCGCAAGACGCCCCGCGTTCCCCTCCTTCCAAGCCAACTGCACGCAGACGCGCACCCCTCAGCATGCCAACGGTGACGCGCGCCCAACCGCCGCACCGCCCCTTGCCCCTCGACGCCCAGAGCACCCCGTCTGCCCTCGCAGCCCCCGCTGCACCTCTCCGCTGCTTCCCTCGGGTCTGCGACAGCCACCTGCCCTTGCCACCTCAGGGTGAGTGCACAGCCAGCCCGCCATCAGCGTCCCCCAAATCGCCCTTGGGGAAGACGAGCCCCGCCGGCCCCATCTCTCCTCCTCACGTGAAGAGCACGTGAGAGGGGAATATTGCATCAACCTCCCCCACACATTCTGAAATTAACCAAGCAGGACCGCCAGTTAAGAAGCACGTGCTTTGCACGTGCTTCTTGGAAAATTGCACCAGATTACAGGAGGTTTTCATAAATTACAGATACGTCCCTACATGGGCTGTTTAGTAAGAAAACTTTAATTTTATTTACATTCCAGTCCCTACAAATTCAATTCGTGATATCTTTCTCATACGAACTCAGTTTTCAGCATATAATATATCATTTCGAAGCTAATTCTATGCTCTATCATATTCTATACTTTGTGGACTGATTAGAGGATATTTTATGGTAAATCTTATTTGTTGAACCTCTGGATATACGCAGGCAGATTTTCTGACATTTTGCGAATTTTTATGGAGAAAATTTAACGATATAATTTGCAGGATCTCGATTGAGGAATTTAAATTGATTAATCCTCTTATGAATTTAGACGATCATTCTTTGATTATTTTATTTTTGTAGGGACATATTTATGGCAAAATAGTTGATCTACTCTCTTATTAATTGTGATCATTATTGGAAGAATAAATCTTAGAAAATTTAGAGATCAATTGTTATGCATAGAAATATTCACCCTCTTGCTTGCTTTTAGAGTTAATTCGAGAAATATTTGTGGATTTGATATTAGATTGATCTGTGATCAAACTTGAGGATATTGATTAATGTTATTTGGATAAAAAAATCTTAATCACGGATCTCGTGTTGAATCGGTGTCTCTGTATTTTTGCATCTGCTTGCATTTCATTACATTGTATATTATCCCAACACAGAAACTAATCAAACATTAGTTAATTATTTAATTTGATTTAAAAACCACGCAACTAAAAATCATTGTTCCCTGTGTTCGACCTTGGTAAACTTGCCAAGTAAAATATTCCACAACATTCAAAGATTGTGGTATTTTGACGACCGAAATCCGCCTCCTATACTACAATTGTCGACTATTAAAGAGGTAGATTTTGCGCTCATCAGTCTTCCAGTATGCTGGATGTACATGTATTGGGAATACCTGTGGGTGATGTGATCATAAACGATTGTATAACCATGACACTTCCATTCCTAGGGAGTGATGAAACGGGTCTGGATTTTATGACTCCTCTCAGTAGAGAAGTGATCTGGTCTTGGTCCAATCGTTGGACATTGATATGAATGTGATTCATATGCAATGAGAAGATTAGATTTGCGATTTTGATTTAATCAAGCATCTATGGGAGGTCCGAGATCTGGATTTGAGATGTGATCTCAATATCCAAGTCACTATACATGGAACAATACAATCACATTATCCTTATCTCCAAGTATCCACGGAGAAAACGCATTATCCTTGAAAGAGCATATTGTGAGTTATATTTGTTAATTAATTATTAATGTGAATCGAATTCACATTGGATGATTAACTAAAATATAATTTACATTTTATTTTGGGAAGTGAATTTGATTCACATTTTCCCAATGGCATGATTGCAATATTTCACAAGATAATTATGAATTATTTTTGTGAAATAATTTACAACAATTGTTGTTGTAAATGCTGGAGATATCATGAGATAATGGTGTCTCATGAGATAATGAGATCTCGAGAGATAATGAAATCTCAGGAGATGTTGCTAGTTGTCCCCCTTTTTAGGGGATATGGCTTATCTCCTCATTATCTCCTAGGATAATTAATTGATTTGATTTGAATTTAAATATATTGATTTATCGATATATATTAAATTAAATTAAATTTATTGTTGTTGTGTTTTTACAACAAGATCATAGTCATTGAAAGAAACATAAATCAATCTCAACCATTGATTGTGTGTTGTCCAAGGATTGGGATGCATGGATTCCCAAAACCCTATATAAGAAGAGGCATACATTGCTCTTCAAGTGAGATATAATTAATGAATGCTCTATCTCTCTCTTTTCCCTTCATGCCAAGTCTCTCTCTCTCTTATAATGATTGTCCACCATGGAGCCATTGTGAGAGTCGTCATCGACGCAGCATCGTTGTTATGCTGCCGGATCATCTACTCGTGGATCTACATCTCCTTCGATGTGTATCGCTCGTAAAAAAGATGTTGGATCTCGTGTGACGAGATCAGGAGATCCGTTGCTTGGATCATCAACATGGATTGCGTGGAGCACGCGATTCATCCCCGCGCTTGCAAGCGTCTCCTCAGTCGGATCAGACTTGAGACAGGAGGTCTCTTGGTTTAGAGACTTGATCGCAACCACGCTTCAAGAGTTAATCCTATTACTTGTTTGTGGTTTAGATGAAATGATCCGAGAAGCGTTCTTGGATCATGTGGTTTCGTCACATGAAAATTTTAATTCCTGCTGCATCGAGAAACTAGCACGACTAGTCGCTCCCGATCGCATACGATGCGATCATCACACTTCCGTGATGCGCTTGAGGATCTCACCATATCCTTCACTACCCTTATATGCTATCCCAAGCCAAAGGAGACTTCCTCTTCACCACCTCATCCATTATGTGTAAGATGCTGGTGCAAGTAAAGCCATTGTCTGTGAGAGTCATGTGTGCGTTGTTAAGTGTTCACTTAGGCTTATTAAGATGACATGTGATCATAGCCTAGCGGACTCAAAGAATTAAGTCACTAAAGGACCTGAAGAGTCTCAACCCTAAATCCAATAAGGTTCCTCTTAAAATTAAGTGGATTAAGGTTTTAACCAAGCTCCATTTTCCAATTTACTTCCAGGCTAGTTTAAACGTCAATCATGATTAAGAAGGGTGTACAATTTCATACAAAAATATTTTTATGCAAATGTTTTTTGAAAATGTGCAAAATTTTTGGAAAAATGTTGAATGTATGCATGGAGGCGGAAGTTTTGCAAGTTATTTACAAATATTTACACAAGGGTTTTTACCAACTTTGTTTTTCAAATATATTCCAAAAACTTTTGTATTATATACACAGTTTTGATATCAACATATTTACAAACTTTTTACAATCCAAATATTTTAAAAACATTTTTACAAAAATAAATTTTATAACTAGCTATGTATGTGCAAGAAAGAATTGATGTACAAGAAAAAATAAAAATGTTATGAGTTTTGAATAAATGATTTTAACCATTTTATTTATTAACACACTCACACAAAGTACAAGTTATGACTAAAGTATATATGTAATATATACGACACCCCCCCTATACTTAGCTCGAACGGTGTCCTCGAAGTGAACAAAGAGCAATAAAGAAGACATAACTCGTGCTTAGTATGGGGAAGTGAAAAGGAATGCTATATTATGACCACAAATCAAAGAAAAGAATGAAGAGGTCTCGGTATTTCCCCCTATACTTAGAGTAAAATATCCCTAAGTATAGGTAGCAAAATAGAGGTAAAAAGAATCAAAAAAATAATCAAGAGTCCTACACCCCCCTATACTTAGGGTAAAGTGCACCCTAAGTATAGCATAATCACGAGATGCAAATGGGGTGTTAGACTAAGGAATGAAATGATATGGACATCTGGATCTATACAAGTCGGAAGATAGTGATAATCAGGCACGAGATGCAACTGATGTGATTCAAAGACCACATCTCATGCGAGAACAACCAAACCTTCTGACATGTTTCGAAAGTCTTTCAACATATATGCTTGTCATGCCACTTCTTGACTTTCTCCTTGTACATATGGTTGTTACGATGCACAGTTTCTGAATTCAAGTAATCGATTCAGATCTAGCTTTTCATTCTTTCATGCCTTCTTGGAATCCAAATTACATACATTAATTACCCATAATGATTTGTAATTAGTTCCATGGGAAAATGACATGGTTGTCATATACTAGGTAGTAGGGAGACATTCCCAAAGGTAACTTATAAACTGTCCGATAGGCCAAAAGAACTGAGTCGAGCATTTGAGACCAATTCTTCTTGTCGGGATGTACAAGCTTCTGGGGAATTGTCTTAATCTCACTATTTGAACATTCTGTCAAGCCATTGGATTGTGGGTGGTATGGAGAAGCGATTTATGTATCTCGTATTCATCATGCTAAAATTGAACAATTAGGCTATGTTCCCCAAATTCATATGTATTTAATAATTAATATAACATCATTATCATTCATGCATATGTTAATAATATTCACATTTCATCATGCATAATTACATCAAAAATCAAAGTGTAAATAGGACTAAAAAGCTGCTAACTTCTCATATTTTTAATTAACTCATCCTAACTCCGATTGAACCCCAACCACTCTATTGTGTAGATATGACTAACAAGAATAAATAAACAATACAAAAAAATTGATAACTCAAATAAATGATAAATACACTCAAAAGTCTAATTTGACATTAGACGGACTAAAACCCTGATATCTTCTTCAAACAGTATCCAATTTTTGTTTACTCACTTTTAAAATATGCCATTTTCAAATACCTTAAAAAAGATCAATTTCATCAAATTCGGAGCTCGTATGTGAAAATTCAGTTTTGGGCATTTTAGCTTTTTGCAATTTTTTACTTGAGTTTTTATGTATATAATTAACCCTTTTAATGTAATTTCTTCTTAATTTGTTTTCTTTGATGAATGTTTATTAAGCGACATAAAAATATAAATCTAGATCAAGATTAAAATCAAAGAAATTGACTGAGTCCAAATGACCTTTATGAGTCTGTAAAAAAAATTCTATTTCATTTCCCCATTTTCTTATTTATTAAAAAAACCGAAAAAAATATATTAATATGTCATTAAGTGTATTGTATTTTTTCTAGTTTATTTATCCTCTTCAAAATAACAAAAAATTGCAAAACTCAAAAAATCGATTTTCTATACAAATGGAGACCACCAAAATACACTTTGTACAAATAACTTCTTTTGCTCTTGGTTCATTCATGAAAGATCTCGTCGAGATGAACAACTTTCGTGAAGGTAATTTTTCGATCTGAGGTGTCTTTCTATTTCTTTTCCATCTTTCTTCCTCTTTATATTTTGAATTTTTTTGGGAGTCACGTGGCAACCCCTAGGCATGCCACATGGTAGCCCCTAGGCATGCCACGTGGCACCCCGCTTCTCTCTCCTGTCACCCCATTTCACGTGCTCTACACGTGACCCATTCCCCCTTCCTCCGTCATCCTGCAATGCCTCCCCTTCCCAACCCTATAACGACCACCCGCCTCACCGGTCATTACTACCTCCACATAATGCCCACCTCTGATCGTTGACCATGCTTGCCTCCTCCCTCTCGCATAACTCAAAATGGACATGCCTTTCACCGGTCGTTACGACCACCATCATTCCTCCGCTCCCAGTCGTTCCTCCAATAAAGCCTCCCCCCCCCCCCACTGTCGTGTTCCCCATATGCCATCAAGAGTAAGGCCCCCTGTCAACCTTGGTAACAGCAAGGTCACCTATGGAACAAGGACCCCAGGCGTGATCCACGGCCACCCACATTCGTGCTACTTCATTGCCAAGAAAAGTAAGCTTCAAAACCCCACTCACGAGGCTCCTCGAGGCCAAGATCAACAAAGGTCTTCTGACCTTTGGTGATTCCGCGACCAAAGAATCACTCCGGAAACCACTAGGAGCTCGGCCTTCCACCTCGTCCCTTGCATCAGCCAAGCTTAGAACACCTTTTACTCCCCAAGAGACCCTCCTCGAACATTCCTCCTCCATCTTCTAGCAGCTTTGCCTACGTTCCTCAAATCAGGTGAACACCCCCTTCCCCCTTCGCTCGCACTTACCCTCTCCAGCAACCACCCTCTGTCGCCTACCTCCACCCGACCAAACTCGGCCGCCTCTTCACCATCGAGCATCTCTGCTCCCGCCCCCCTTTACTCTAGTTATTTTTTACTTGTAGGTATAATAGCAGATCTCGACCCCTGTTCCACCATCGATCAAAGTAACCTCGAGATACCAACCACTACCTTCTGCTCGATCACGCTTGACAGTGTGTCGGTGAGCCTTCAGCCGACAATCACCGCCCACCACCACCCGAGGCCTCGCATGCTGCCTCGAACATCGTGCATTCCCACTCTTCAAGCAAGGAGCCATCCACCGCATCCAACTCTCCCCTCTCATGTGCGAATCACGTGTGTGCAGGAGACATTTCCGATCAACCCTTTTGTCTTTCATAACATAGTAGAAAACAATGCCGGCCAGGAGGCACTTGCTGAGAAAACTACAAAGTAACCTTGGAACCTTCCTCAAATTATTGAAATGCCCCCACCTAGGTTGTTTACATAGAAGCCCCTCGCTACTTTCAGAGATTGTAGATAAGTCCTCTAGGGACTCTATTGAAGAAGAAAAGTTTATTTTTATTGCATTTAGGCTTTTGGATTTTCATTTGATCATAACTTCCACGTTCAGACTTCGATTTTAGCGCATAGTATTCGTTTTGAATCTGAATCATTTCTCTTTCATATTATATATCTTATTAGATGATCAGAGAATATTTTATGATGACTATTATTTAAGGATCTATGATGATTCATGTAGGCTACTCTTTGACATATTTTACGTATTATTTTATGGAGAAAATAAAAGATATCTTTTGTAGGAATTCAGTTGAGGAATCTAATTTGATTAATTCCTTGTGATTATTGTTGATTTTTCCGACAGAAATAAACTTTGCAGGAGCTCATTAAAGGAGAATTAAATTGATTACTTTGTTAGTATTTCTATTTAGTTATTTTGGATTTAATATTTGCAATCTAATATATTCCCTTGGATGAATTGATTATCAATTCGAGGATTAAATCACAGGGAATTTCGACGTCAAAATATTTTTCGATAAAATCATTGTATGATCTCATTAATAACTTCTTTCCTGTAGCCCACAACCAAATAGACAAATATTTCTTGGTTTGATCCTTCCTGATCTGTGAACCTATTTTTGAGGATATTGATCATTATTATTTGGACTAAAATTGTATAAAATCGTGGATTTTGTGCTGATTTATTTTCTCTGTTATTTTTTGGATTACATCATCATGTTTTCTCTTCATCATTTGATTGCATTTTAATTTCCTAACAGAGAGATTAATCTAACATTTAATTAATTATTTTAAATAAATTTAAGACTATACAACTAAAAATCATCATTCCCTGTGCTCGACCTTGGTAGACTTGTCAAGAAAAATTCTCCACAACATTCGAAGATTGTGATTTTTGATCGATCAAATTTCATCTCCTATACTACAATTATCGACAATCAAAGAGGGGAAATCCGCATTCATCAGATGGTGTCGTTGTAGGGGAATGACGTATTTTTATGGTTTTAAATTTATTTTTGTAATTAATTTTTACGAAATTAATTTTTATGTCAATTTTTTCCTTTTTGCATTTTATTTTCCGCATTATATTTTTGCATATTTATTTCTCTACAAATACTAACCATATCATGTCTCTTCATAGATTACTCAAGGAAATTTTTTAATATAATTCAAGAGGTTTGCGAAGAAGTTGGATTTTTTATTTTTGTGTAAGAGAGTTAGTTTATATTTAATGTTCAGCATTATTCATAGGGCCCCTCTCTCTGAACCCTGATAATAATTCAAAATTGGACTTCTTTGTGGTGTGTCGAGTCTGTTTCGACCCCTTCTATGTGGTTGGGACCCGACTTGAGTGGCATACAAATTAGGCACATATACACTAGCTTATTAATTTTTGCATGTGCTAATAACTTTTAGGCCATATATCTTTCACTTACTGTATGCACTGGTAGATCGTTCAACTTAGACAAACTTTTAAACCGAATTATATCCTGCTAATAGAACTATCTGCTTAGGGCGATTTCATCTGTGCATATCATTTAGTGTAAATTTTAAATTCCTTGTATTACATCATGTATGATAACCTTATTCTAAAATCGAGACTGCTAATCAAGGCTAATGTAAATAAAATTGATATAAAATTAACCCTTGTGTCTGGTGGAGAATAACTCACTCATTGTTTCTAAAGACAATATCACACACTTAGGATAGAGCCAAAAACTGAAAACTTTCATTTAGACTACTATTTTTAACAACTAGTTGCTTCTTAGTGAGAGTTTCAAGTACTTGTTTTATGGTCTAACTTCCCTTAGCAAAGTGGGTGGTTTTGAGGACATTGTCTACGACTACATCCTCAAGTAACACTGTTAGTTGTCTAACGGTATGTACTTACACCCATAGTAGATGAAAGTATATGAAACTAGTTATATAAACTCGGGACAGTCTTTGTGAAATATTTCAGTACCTAACAGCTCTGCTTAATTTTCAAGATTGCTTTATCATTAAATTAAAATTGAAAAGATAAGCAGTCGAGCCCTAACATGCCTTCACCAGTGTTGAGTGGGAGAATCTACGTGTTTGTTTTATGTTTAATTTGTGTGCGTAAAACCTTGCAATTGCAAGTAAATCATGGTTCGCAAATCATTCCATCCCTCTCTTGAGAAGACGTCGACACATTGGTCTGCTGACCTGATCTCCTTGACCATGTCCCGATATCCTTCTTCTCACACTTCCCAAGAAAACCTACTCTTCAAACATGGTCCCCCTCAGCCAACACTCTCTTCCCTCCCATATGTCCCACCCTATGCCCACACTTATTCATGGAGTAGACCTCTCTCACAATCTGACAATCTTATGGACATGAGAGAGCAAGCAGAATTGAGAACAAAAAATAGAGTAACCTATATTGATTGTGAAACATGATTTTCAGTTACTATGAACTCACAACCTCTTGAATCATACCCTACTCAGGTTGAATCTCTTCCTGAGTTTGAAAATTTTTCCTTCAACTATTCACAAGAAAACTAGAGTCAAGGAAATATGACTCGAGATCATACCATAACGACTATGAATAATTAATACTCTACTGAAGATTACATGCTGGAATCACGATATATCGAGAATGATTATTCAATCACTAGTCATGAGATGTTTGAGGATGAGATTTCTTGAATCAATCATATAGAAAATACTTTGACTGAGAAAATGTATGATCTCATCCAGTCGACGCAGAATCCAGAAGAAGTAAGGCCATCACCAAGTGAACCATTGAATCATCATGTTTCTCACAATCAGGTACAACCACCACTGACCTCTGACCCCCTACTGACCATTAAACTAAAAATACCAAAAAATGAAAAAAAAATAAAATTAAAAAAAAAGACAATTTTGAAATGGAAGCATTTTGCAAGAGTTTGATCTTAGAGCTTCCATTGATCAAGGCCATAGAATATGTGCCCGATCTTAAGCAATATATGAAGAGTCGACTGAATCCTAAAAAGACAGGCAAGAAAAAATCAAGGACTGAATATCTTGTCGTATCTATGGCATGTTCTTTGGTGATGAATCACAAAATCAAAAGCCGCAAAGTCAAGAGTTTGACCCAGACATGTGAAATTGAGGATGACATGTACTCATGTTCTGCTAGACGATGACTCCACGCTATACATCCTCCCAAAGTCCACATTTGATCTACTCAAACTCAGACAAATAAAAAAGACAAGGGTGATCATTCAACTACCTTATCGATCTACCAAAAGATCGTGGGGATCGTTACTATCATCGTAAATTGTTAGTTAACAGACATAAAGTATACTTTATTCCTTGACATTGAGCAACTTGGAATGTTGTCTGAGTCTCCTATCATTTTAGGAAAGTCGTTCTTAACCCCTACTAAGGCAATTATCGATTGTGAGACTCAAAATTAAGTTTCTGAACTTTGACCACAATGCACAAAGCCTCAATGACACGACCTGCTTTGAGGGAACCCAACTTGACACAGACAATTGTGACCAGGAGATAAATGTTTCCCCTAGACCTCACCTCACGAAATAAAAACACATGCCCTAGGAGAGACACCCGTGAGACCGACTATTGGACAAACCTCTAATTCTCACCACACCTCCCACCCTGAAACTGCTCCTAGGAGGAAACATTATTTAGGAACTTATGAAGAATTGGGTCATATTTCTGAGGAATGTCACGATTATTTAAGTGGTACAATCTTTGAGTCGACGGTAATTCATGATATACTTGAACCATTTAAAGAATCAACTCAGGAAACCTCTGATGTCACCAAAATTCACGAATATCCAAATGTAACACCAACATCCCCAGCCAGCAATAACAAAGTCACCAGGAACATGCTCCCTCGCCCTAACCAACGTATGACCCTACAAGAATTGATTGACTTTTACGGGGACTCATCTGACAAGGAACTCATAAATACCACACCAGTTACTCATGATTGGGAGAAGAAGACTGTCCATCTTCCTCCCATGCTTCTCCAGGAAATAAACCGACCAAGAAAGTCACATTTGATCTTAGACACCATGTGATTTCTGAAGAGTCCTCATCCGATCTTGAAGTGGTTCATCATGTAAGTGCAATAAGTACATCTATTATCTAAGGGCACTTACCTCGAGTTGACAATAGTTGGAGATCCTCTGTTATGACTACTATTCTTCTGAGGATGACTCTGACGATGGAACTCATAACCACATTGTTACTCATGATTGGGTGAAGAATATTGTCCATCTCACTGAAATAAACTGACCAAGAAAGTCACATTTGATCTTAGACACCAGGTGATTTCCGAAGAGTCCTCATCCGATCTTGAAGTGGTTCATCAAGTAAGTGCAATAAGTACATCTATGATCAAAGGGCACTTACCTCGGGTTGACAATAGTCGGAGATCCTCTGCATACGACTACTATTCTTCTGAGGATGACTCTGACGATGGATGGTTCTATTCACCCTCCCCCTCTTCACCATCCTCCACATTTCCATACTATCTCCCATCACTCCTGCAAGAAGGTCCGTCACAAACCTCCTTGAACTTCTACATTCGTAAATCGACCCGGTTCCCCACGTGTAATTATCCAATCGTACTTAGGTTGACCTGAGTCTAAGTATAGGGGGATCGGTACCATTGTGTTTACAATATTTCTGTTCTTTCCTCTTAGCCTCGACTGCCGCATTTCGTGCTTTTCTGTTATGCTTAATCTCTCAAAAGTCTAAGTATAGGGGAGCATGTCGACTTCTTTTCTTTTTAGCTCATCTATACTCAATACGAGCTATGTCTACATTTCACTTTATGCCATGAGTACATAGCACAAGCTAAGTATAGGGAGGGTGTTTGTATATATTCTATTTACTTTATCCATATCTCCTACTTTAATTATTTTCATCTAACATTGGGGACGGCTACAAGTATTGTATATTATTTATAGTATACTAAATTCTTTCTGTAAATAATAACTATTTGCAAATTAACAAACAAACAATGAAATAAATAAAAACAAAAACAAACTTTTTGCATAAAAAAATCAAAAAAACACGTGGTCTTGCATTTCATCAACCATCTCATGCTTGGTGGTATATTCCTAACACATTCACTATCACTCAAGGCTTGAGGATTTTGAGGACACTTGATTTCGAAGATCTTTAATATCTGAGTTATCTAGCCTTAGTCATTAGGATTTTAAACTTAATAATCCACATTTCCCTAGTTTGAAAGATTTGAGCATTATATTGCACTCTTCATCTCTACCTTCTAAAGAATATGATCAACACATCACTTTCACAACTACATGATTAATGAGATGAGTTGAGTTATCACTTGAGAAACTGGACTGGAGATTTGAGTCTAGATCTGATCTAATGATGCTCAGTGATGTGATAAAGTTAATGAAGGCTTGAAGAAACTTGAAAGTCAACAAAACCCTAGCTAGTATATGAACAAGTTCGCATGCTATCGTTTGATATTGACCTATGTGCCCATGTATGACGAAACTAAATAATTGGTGATCAATGTGCGCCAACTTTTGGTAAAAGCAGTGGAGCTAGCCAAACAAATGAAATGAATATAAAGAGAAGTTCTCTCATACAAGAAAAGGCTCTATAATTACAAAGTCAAATTCAAAAGAGATTGCATCGATGGCGAGCGCTCCCAACCATTTCAAAGTGTCCACTTGGACCAAAATTCTATTAGGACCAAGGAGTCGGACAAGCACCATAAAAGGGTTCTGCATCGTATAGTGATACAAGTCTGGGTGGTCGAAGGTATCTTAGATACTCAAAAGAGACACACCCAGATGTACTCCCAGAAAAACAAGTGTTGTTGACTCCGTATTCGAACACATTGATCAACAAAATAAAAATATACTTGTGTTGAGTAATAAGTCACTCGAGAGGCCCCTTGTTCCAATATGATGGAGAGAAAAATATACACAATTCTATGCCCTCCATCATTTGGCCATCCATATACACTTTTAAGTCTGACAAACTAATGAGACGGTTAATTGAAGCAAGAACCGACTTATTCTATAGTGTTGAGGATTAGGTCTAGAGAAGAATCTCATGGACTGGAACTTCAGGTGATTCCTCGACTCGACTCTCATGATTGCGGTACACTAGTCTTCATATCCTTATATTATATGTACAAACAGAGAGTCTGATAAATAGAGAAGTTGGATTCCTTTTGATTAAAGCATGGTTGAGCTCAGAATTTTAGGTTCACTCAAATCAAGGGTCTTTGACGAACCGAGCCTTGAAAATTCACATGCACTGTCTGGGATTTATCCAACTAAATTATTCATTCATGGATGCTCGGGGATGAGCATGGTTTAAGTATAGGGATATGATGAGTCTCTTATTCATCATACTAAATTTGGTCAATTAGGCTCTATTATCCAAAATTCATATGCATTTAATAATTAATATAGCACCATTAGCATTCATACATATGTTAATAATATTCGTATTTCATCATGCATAATTGCATCAAAAGTCCAAGTTTAAATTGGCCTAAAAAGTTGCTAACTTCCCATATTCTTAACTAGTTCATCCTAACACCGATTGACCCCAAACCAACACCATTGTGTAGATATCACTAACAAGAATAAAATAGAAAATGTAAAAAATTGCTAACTCAAATAAGTGCAAATAAACCCAAAGTCTAATTTCACATCAGGCGGACTAAAACGTGCATATCATCCTCATGCAGCATCTGATTTTGTTCAACTCACTTTTAAGGAACTCCATTTTCAAATACCTTCGAAACCAATTTCGTAAAATTCGGAGCTCAAATGTGAAAGTTGGATTTTGAGCCTCTTTTGTGCATTTTAGCTTTTTACGATTTTGACTTGAGTTTTTATGTACATAATTAACCATTTCAATTTTATTTCCTCTTCAATTGTGTTATTTGATGATATTTTTATTAAGAGGCATAAAAATCCAACTCTCAATCACGACGAAAATCAAAGAAATTGACTCAGTTCGAGTGACCTTTGTGAGTCTGTACAACATTTGCTTATTTTGTTATTTCCCTACTTTCTTATTTATTAAAAATCTGAAGAAAAAAAAGATTAATGTATCATTAAGTGTCTTGTATTTTAAAATATTTTTCTAGATTTTTTATCCTCTTTAAAATCACAAAGAAATGCAAAACTCTAAAAAGTTGGTTTTTTATACACATGGAGACTACCAAAAATACCACTTTGTGCAGATGACCTTATTTGCTCTCAGTTCCTTCATGAAAGTTGTAGATCTCATCGAGAGGAACAACTTTTATAAACAAAATCTTTTTATCCAAAGTCTCCTTCTATTTTTCTTCTTCTTTATATTTTGATATTTTTTGGGAGCATACCACATGGCACACCTGGGCATGCCACGTGGAACCCTCGCTTCTCTCTCCTACTGCCCCAGGTAACGTCCTACCTCCGATAATTGCCTGCGCCTACCTCCTCCCTCTCGTGTAACCCACAATGGTAGCACCTCTCACCAGCTATAACGACTGCCATCGTTCATATGCTCCCAGTCGTTCCTCCTATAAAGCCTCCACACCCCCCCTACGGTCATCTTCCCCATCCGTCATCCGGAGCGAGGACATCAGGCATGATCCATGCCCACCCACGGTCATGGTTCTTCGTTGCCAAGCGAAGTAAGCTTCGGAACCCTACTCTCAAGGCTCCTCGAGGCGAAGATCGACCAAGGTCTTCTGACATTTGGTGATTCTGGGCGACCAAAGAATCACTCCGAGAACCACCAGGAGCACAACCACCCACCTCGTCCCTCGCATCAGTCGAGCTTGCACCACATTTGCTTCCCTAGGCAACCTTCCTCGACCATTCCTCCATCTTCCAGCAACTCCGCTCATGTTCCTCACATCAGGCGAACACACCCCCTCTCCCCTTCGCTCATGCTTCCCCGCTCCAACAACCATCCTTTGCCTCCTACCTTCGCCCGACCAAGCTCTATCGCCTCTTCACCACCGAGCATCTCTACGCCCACCCCCTTTTGATCCAATTATTTTTGCTTGCAGGTACAACAACATATCTCGCCCCCCTTCTCCATCGTCGAACGAAGCCACCCCGAGCTACCAACCACTACCTTCTGCTCGCTCAATCTCGACTATGTATCGGCATGCCTTCGGACACCAATCGCGACCTGCCACCACCCGAGGCTTCACCTACTGCCTCGAACATCATGACTACATGCTCATCAGGCGAGGAGACACCTGCCGCATCCAACTCTCCCCTCTCACATGCGAAGCACGCGAGGGCGGGAGACATTTACGATCACCCCCCTCCTCATCTTTTTGAAAATAACAGTAAACACTACCAACTAGGAGGCTTGAGAAAATTGTAGAGTAGCCTCAGAACCTTCCTCAAATTACTGAAGTATCCCCGCCTGGGTTGCTTACATAGAAGCCCCTTGCTACTTTCAGAGATTGCACATAAGTCCTCTAAGGATTCATTTGAAGGAGAAAAGTTTATTGCATTTAGGCCCTTGGATTTTCATTTAATCATAACTTTCTCGTTTGAACTCCGACTTTAGCGTATAATATGTCATTTTGAAGCTGATTTTGTGCTCTTTCATATTATATATCTTATGGACAGATAAGAGAATATCTTATGATTAATATTATTTTAGGATCTCTAATGATTCATGTATGATACTCGTTGACATATTCTAATACTTTGTGGTTTGATGAAACGATCCAAGAAATGTTCTTGGGATCATATGATTTCATCATATGATCTAAAAATTTTAAATTCTGCTGCACCGAGAAACTAGTGCAACTAGTCGCTCTGATCGCATTGGATGCGATCATCATGCTTCCATGATGCGCTTAAGGATTTTCCCCATATCCTTCATGACCATTTTCTTTCAACAATCAATGATGCAATTATGATGTGATAACCAATCAATCCCAAGGATAATATCGAATTCAGTCATGTCCAAAATCACCAAATCAACAAGTTTTATGAGGATCAAATGATAGCCAGCATTGCCACAACTTGAGGATCAGTTTTTGAGACTTCAACAACTTCCGTGTTGTTGACCAGTATCATTTCTTGATTCCAGATTGTTCAGAGGAAATCTTCAACTAATGAGCCATTTTGGCGTGAGGAGTGGGTGCTTGACAATGGCATAGATTCCTAGTTAGATTTTGATTCCTTTTTCTTCACTAATGAGTTTGCATTACTCCCTGAGGGTTATCTGCAGGAGGATGCCAAATACTCTGTGTAGTCGGTTTTCCTTTCTGGGAGTACACTTGATTTTTCAGATCACGAGATCGAGTCGTCCAATTTTTCTGTTGAGATTTAGTTTGTTTCTTCTCTCATTGATGACCCTCGTGAGGATGAGCCAATCTTTGAGATATTCGATGATGTTGTTGATTTCTCTACATTATGTGCATCGGATATTGATTTTTTAGTAAGTCTACTGATCTTGACTTTCCATACCTTTTTGAGATGGTGATTGATGTTGAGCGCCATGACCGATCCTTCTTTTTCTACGTTTAATTTCTTTGACTCTACCCTTTCACTCCATTTTGGTCTTGAGCTGATGATTTCAATTATGCTACTAGTGCCTAATTTTATTTTCCCTTCTATTTACCTGATAGTAGACAGCCACCTGATTATTTATCAACATTGTCACTGTTGACTTCGTTGTTTTTCTCACACCGAGACTACAACAACAGTACGACATTCACATTATATATGTCATCATGAACCTTGATACTACATTGTCCTAGCCTTTGCGCTTATCTATTGGCCTAAACTCCAACGATTGTTGAGAGGCACCTCAACATTGTCTACTTTGTATATATACGTGTTTCATCTTGATTTGTTCTATGTTTCTTTCGTTTTTATTTTACACCCCAGGTCTCGCTTACGATATTCGCTATACTTAGGATGCACTTTATCCTAAGTATAGGGGGTGTAGAAAAGTTGTTCATTTTCATTTCGTTTCATTACTCTTGTTGTTGCCGATACTTAGGGATCTTTTGTCCTAAGTATAGGGGGAGTGTTGTCATCGTTGTTGTCTTTTTTGATATCTCCACCTTAGATTCTCTTGTTCTCTCGCTTGTCCCTCAACTGCTCATATTCTTTTCTATACTTAGGGATTTTTACCCTAGTATAACGGGGGCAAGTCGAGTCGTTGATTTCATGTACATTCTCTTCCTCTGTTTTCCCTGCTTGTATAGTTTTCTATACTTAAGATGATTTGATCCTAAGTATAGGGGGGATCACCAACTTCCATTCATTTTATTTTTTACTCTTTGAGTCGTTGTAGCGTATGATTCTTTTCATTTCTCTATACTTAGAATGAGTTATGTCTTCTGTTGTCGCTTCTTGGTCACTATGAGGAACTAGTTCGAGCTAAGTATAGGGGGTGCCATATATTGTATATATACTTTAACCATAACTTGTACTTTTTTAATTTAATAATATGGCTATTATTTGTAAAATTAGAATAAAAATGTTTTGAAAAATGATTTGTAAAATATTTGTAAAAATATTTTGTAAAATGTTTTGTAAATATCTTGTAAAACATTTTGTAAATTTTCTGTAAAATGATTTTTAAATTATTTGTAAAAATGATTGTAAAAACCTTTGTAAAATTATTTTTATACAAAATTTTGTAAAAAATTTGTAAAATTATTTCGTTTGTAAAATGCTTGTAAATTATTTTTGTAATCAAAATTATTTATATTGTATAGGTGTTTGTAAAATGTTTTAAAATAAAATGTTTGCAAAAACCAATTTGTAAAATTATTTGTAAATTGATTCATAAAAAGTTTGTAAAACTGTCTTAAAAATCTTTTGTAAAATAATTTGAAAAGTTTTGTAAGATATTTTGTAAAATTGTTTTGTAAATTATTTTAAAAATGTTTTGAAAATATTATGTAAATATTTGTAAAATGGTTTGTAAAAATTTTGTAAAATATTTCATCACGTGGGATATTAACTATGGGTATAATAAATATTTTGTAAACTTGTAAAATTCATGTGTGAATAAATGTAATAAATATTTGTAATTATTTATTAAAAATTATTTTGTAAATTAAAATATGTATATAAAATTCTTTTGCATATAAAATCCTTTCATAAAGCTTGTAGATAAAATCTACTTGTCAATATTGTACATAAAACTGGTAAATATTCTCTTTATAAAATAATTTATAAAATCTATATAACCTTGCATTTATTTTTATATAAAATCCTTTGTAAAATGTGCACATAATCCTTGTAAATCCTTTTTAATATGTATAATTCTTTATTAAAAATACCATAAAATTTGGAAAAGATAAAATCCATATAAACTTATAAAATTATTTGGAAAATTTTCCAAAAATATTTTGTCTTTTATTTTATTTTCTTTTTAAATTTTTTTGTATATGTTTTGTTTCATGTGCATTTGCATTTTTATACTAGTTTTGAATAAAATTAAAGAATAACGCTTGATTAAGACCTTAATCCACTTAATTTCAGAGGAACCTTATAGGAACTAGATTTGAGACTTTTCAGTTCCTAGAGATTAAATTCTTTGAGTCCACAAGACTATGTTCCACATGTCATCTTGATTGGTCTAAGTAGAATATTTGACAACACACGCATAACCCTTCTAGGCAGTCGCTTAACTTGGACAAGCACTCTGCACGTAGCTCTTCATGGAAGAGGTTGTGAGGGGGCAGAATCCTTTGTCTTGGAGTGTCATATAGGTGGAAACATGCATCCCCATCTAGGGAGGGTAGTGTATCTCAACCTAGTCTAGTAGCGCCGACGTCTAAGGACAAGATGTTGTGGATAGCAATAGTGCTTCAAAAGAGGGATGGTCTATTGGCTCAAGAGGAAAAGCTCCTTATGTATATCCTGCACATTTGCATATATGTTAGAAAAATGTATAAAATCTCTAAAAAAATTAGACGAGCAAAAAAGTAAATAAATAAAAATTCTTGTCGGAGAAAAAAAGAATAAGCAAGGCATATGTTTCAAAGTCTCCTACCAAGGAAGCATGCAACAGGAGACTTGGCTACATTGGTCGAGCTCTAAGCATATGTGACTACACTGGTCACAATACATTCTCTTTCTCTTCTTGAGTCAGTTGCACTTGAACTTAGAAGGGAATACCCCGCTCCTCAAGGAAAGAGTAGCTAGACTGGAGAATTAGAGTTACCAGTTGGTGGAGGCTATTTCTTTGTCATTTCTGAGGCGGAGAGCTATATTTCACTTGCATCATTCAATTAAAGAATCATAGTCATAAGAGTTTACGTATGTACACTTGTTCTGAGCTGACTATTGAGATGACCTGAATAGGAGTCTTGTGGAACTTGAGGGTTGTTAGGTCTTAAATCCATTTCCCAATAAGTCTCGACAAACTAATAATCCAAAAGTTTAACTGAGCTCCATACTTCAATTTTATGAAGAAAAGTTTCATAATAAATATTGTTCTGAGTTCTTTCCTTTTTCTTTTCTTATTTTTCTTTTCACTTCTTCTTTTAATGTGTTTGCCAAAGGATTAGCAAAGGTAAAGTATAGGGGAATGTTGAATCCATGACTCAGCATCTTTATTCTTTTATTTTAGATAAAATCCTTAGTAAAACAAATGTATATATTCATTAATTATCATAATTTATCATTCATCATTGATTTATTAATATTGTATATTTATCATTCCTTTTGACCAAAATAAAAGAATAAAGCAGAAAAGAAAAAGAAAAGAAATAAAGAAGGATATATTTATGAAATAAATGTAGACTGACTCGAACCCCGAGAGAAGGTCAAGACTTGACATGATCGACGAGGAATAAAGTAGGTGGAGATAGAGTCCGTAACTTATAAAAACCAAGAAAACCAAATCTCACTTATACATATTCATCATTTTTCATCTTGTACATATTTTCACCTATTTTATTTATTAATAAAATAACCTCAAATAATTTTTATCCTTCTTAAACATTGTGTGTAATCATCTATATTAATTTATAAAAATATCATAAAAAATTATTTTATTTAATAAATAAATAATTACAATGAATCTAAAAAGCCTAAAAAGTTCATACTTCCAAGGTTCATAAATATTTATAGAAAACTTCAAATTGACCAAGATCACTTTTAAACTCCGTACATAATTAATACTATTTACTAAAAAATATCAAAAAAATCGTGGAATAAAATCATGCGAGTTTTGGTGTTTGGACCCCTTTGTCTATATGTACACTTTGTATATAAAATTTTATATTTTCTAACTTAATTATTTATAAACCCAATTAACTTAATTATTTTTCTGAAATTTTCATAAAAATCATAAAAAATATAAAAATATAAGAAAAATAAATGTGAATAAATACCAATAAATCTCAAGATCTAAAAAGTTGTAAAGCCTAACCTCCAAACCTCATAGCTCAGTCGTATGAACTCTGATTTGGGTATATTGAAGTTTATTTTCTAAAAATATATATCAAATTAGAGTGTTTCACTAAAATTAGAGTTAATATCCAAAAATTAGGTTTTGGGATCATGTGGGTACACTTGTACATATGTATATATTATGGGTAAAATGGGGTTGCCCCTATGGGGGGAGCTAACTTAGCTCCCCCAACCCATTTCGCCCGATTTTTTTATTTTTTTAAATTTATTTCGTGAATTTTCATAAATATATCCCTATATTATATCATTAAAATTTCGTGAGAAATAGAGACTCCTACGGTCTCCATCCAAATAGGATTGTTTTTAGCAATTTTGTTACCGTTAAAAAATGAATGTCTGGATGGAGGCCGTAGGAGTTTATGTTTCACACGAACTTTGAATAGCATAATATAGGGATATAGTGATGAATATTCATGGAAGAAATTTTCAAAAATAAAAATAAAAAATGGGTGAAATGACCGTGGGGGGAGCCAAGTTAGCTCCCCCCAAGGTGCAGTCCCATTGAACTCATATATAAAATATATTTTTATTTATTTATTTTCTTATATGCTTGTGAACATATTATATTTTTAAATTTTTGTATATTTATTTTAAATATATAAAATAAAAATCATAAAATCAGAAAATAATCAAAATAAAGTAAAGTATTTATTATATGTGTATTTTATACATATTAATAAAGGTTTTTATTTATTTTACCTTAATTAATTTATTTAATTTATTAATTATCACCAAAAAATATTTATTAAAGTATTAACATTATTTATTTTGATAATTTTGTAATTTAAAAGCATTTACTTATTTATTTTATTTATTCTTTATTTAATCTCTTATTATGTCTTTTTCCCAATTTTGTCCTTTCACCCCTTAAACCCAAACAATCTACTCATTGTTTCGTTTTCTCCCAATTTTCTAGAACGGGTCTTTGATCTGATCGACTTGAGTTTTTCATCAAATCAAAGATCAAACAATCCTTACTTTTCCCAATAAAATTTTGAAATTTTCCACCTCGTTCTGTGTGCCAAAATTTCATTCCAATTTTGACGTTTCTCGTCTTATAAATAAGGAGCTCCTTCTCTTCCTTTCTCCTTTGATCAAATTCAGGTAGAAGTGAGCCTAACCTTCGAGAGACACCTCCCCTAGTGACAACAGACATGAATCTTGTGGAGTTCACGATGGCGTCAATCGCTTTCCTCCAGTGACATCCAATTATTATCTTAATCTAGTCCATCTAAGTAATTCTAGGTCTAAGCTTAGTTTAATTTTGTTTTTGATCGTAGATTCATAGCAGTAGATTGCCACTGGATTGATCCAATTTTGGTGATTTCATCATGATTTTCTGATTCGATTTCGATTGACGATCCATTCTCGATTCCCATCCATTTTTTATTCGATCTCTCCATATATGATAACCTCTGACCACACACGATGGTCGAAGATCGTGGTTTCTTCCACCGCCATCGCTGGAACCATTTCATTCACTGTTTTCTGTTTGATTTGGGATGAAGCCTTCGAGCTCAAATTGTCTGAAATCATTGCAGATCATTTACTTGGAGCATCATATCTGTTGCATATGATTGGAGATCTAAACGAAGAACACCACCATAGATCCTTCATCATATGGAGAATTTGAATGAGAAACACCTGAATCACACCTAGAGCAATCACAAGCTGCAATCAACGATAATCGAGATCCACTATTTGAGCAAGGGGGACAGATCAACAATTGAACAAGACACCAACACCATTAGATTTGCAAAGTCATCAATGACTTGCATATCATCTTCTGGAGATGATAGATAGAGCCCAACCTGAAGCATCTACATTCTAGAGTGTCATATAATCATGAAGAGCCGAAGAACTACAACTGATTATTGATCATCTAGAGTGTGGAACAAGGCATTATATCACATGCATAATTTAAAGATAATATCACCCTCTGTACTTGAGGATCGAAATAGGATTTGTATCTAAAGCTTTCATCCACCGCCTGGAGCATCTCCCCGCCTCGAAGATCTGCAGTTCCAAGGAAGCTACCACCTGCATTTGATAAAAGAGGGAAGAACATAGCAGCTCTCTCTATCTTCAACGATAGCCCTCCGATCAAACTTGATCGGACGGCTTTACTGAGCCAAATAACTCACCGCTTAAGGGTTACGTGCGCTGCATGTGATCGGAAGATTTTTTGGGAAGTTTTGCACGAACGCTCGTGGAGATCCTAAAATTACAATCAAGTATAGATATCATGTGAACTACATTACATGTGTTTCAATATTGGCTTAGGTAATTTACATATGTACCCTCCTGATTTATCTTAATTGCAAAACAATCCGAAGCTGTGGATATTTACAAGATAAGCCTGTTGGATTTCATTTAAGTCATTTCAGGACTGTTTTGTGAGACTTTATGTGTTTTCTATTCTATGTTTTTATTACGTATTAGCTCTTGGATTGAAACTTGAATAACATGAGCATCGATAATCCAAATTGAGTGAAATTGATCTTATTTTGATGCTCTTTTGTTTGTTATTCTTATGGCATAATTATTTCTTTTGCAATTAATCATTAATTAACCAGAGTAATATAGTGATTCTTAATCCTTAATATCATCATTCTCCTCTTTAATTTCTAAATGCACTTGAAGTGAAGTAGATGCATAATTAGTTAAGTACATTGAATGAAATAATAATTGGGAGTTGTTAATTAATTTGTATCTTGATCAAATTATGTTTAATTGTATTTCATTCTTCTTGATTACTTCAAGAGTAAATTGTATGTAGTAATATTATTTGTTCTGTAGTATATCACATTTCATTCTGTTTCATATAAACTACATCTAAAAGCCACAAAAATACATGCATTCATTATCATTGTTAACCTTAACCTAGTTCACATCTAGTATTTAAAACCTAATTGAGTAGACTAATTAGTCATGTCCTTATGTTTAACCCTGAACTTTTCTAGGTATAAATAAACCGCGTACTCTTCATAGAGATATTCAACATGGTTCTAGTCAATTCATAGTTGGCTCGTATTACAATGATACGATATTAACTTAGTCAATTAACGCTCAATCAAGAGTAAACCACAACTTGAGGCGAGCATGCATGTACCAACAAGTAGTGACCAACGGTAGTGAGAGGCATGCGAATTGAATGTGATGCCAGTGAATGTCGGTGGTGTCAGTGGAGGCATGTGCTCTAAGGGAGTGGTGTCATTGAAGACAAGTATCACTGATGGTGGCGAGCATTGAAGGCGGGTGCCAAAGAAGGACAAACAACTAAGATGATGCTAAGTATCAAATGTTTTACTAGCAATTTCGGGACTTAATGATGAGCAAGTGCACACAACACAACAAGATAATTTTTTTAACACGTACATTTTTATGCAATTAAATTAAATGCAGACACTAATGCACAATCATCATGAAAATAACAACCACACTATAGGTACTCAACAGATAACTTGGATTGCTCACAAAAATACCCTGAATTGATTGATTATTAAAAGGCAATGATTAGGCAAGGTGTGATATAAGTCTCAAAACTTACTCAACATGAGTTAAGGTTTCACTTTGATGCTTAATAGGGACAGTGATTGATTAAAATATTTGATGATCTAATAATATTAATTAAAATTAACTAAAAATATATCATGAAAAATCAAAGCAACTTATAGGTTTAATTGATCACTCAAAGTGCATTTTCACTAATGTTCGAAGACATGAATGAGCACTTAAATCAAGGAATAATTATTACATAGTTTTTAAAATAATTTTAGTAAACAAGCATGCCAAGAGATAGAGCATCAAACAAGCTTTCAAACGAGATTAAAATCACATTGATTAGATTTAATTAGAAAAAGATATTCAACAATGAATCCATGGGCATAAATGTAAGGAAAACTTCCAAGTTATATTACATATTAGGATAAACATAGCCTAAAATGCAAATAAAATAACCCGTAAGGGAATTACTGCAATTTTACACAAGTGGAAGGACTTATCTACAATATTAGAGAACTGGAGGACATCCAATGCAAATTTTCCAATCACCTGTGCAGAACACGCGATTTATCTAGGATCATGTACTGAGGTTCGGTCCACGTGACCTTATCCTGTGCTTCGTTCAAGGCTTGGATGCAGGTTGGGATCTAGAGGCTCGGATGTAAATCATTGCTTTGGGTAAATGACGTGGCTGATCTATAACCACTGGATCTCTCCCAAATTGGGGAGATCAATAGTTGTTGCTCCTCTTTGTTCTTCTGCTCCTCCATTCACGACTGAGTTAGAACCTGGGCTCCGACAAGATAGATAACGCTCCTCCGTGCTTCTCTTCACTTCCTGAAGGTCTGACAACCTTTGTAAATGCTTAGCGAGATCATGGGTGAGCAGAGGATTATGAGGGTTGCGTGAATGCCTGATGGTGAAGCTCTTCCTGAGAAGAAATGGGTGATCAGAGATATGATTCGACCTCCGACCATTGAGCTCCAATTCCCTGCAATCTTATTACAAAAGAAAAGCCCAAGCCAAATGCGATATATTTGAATGGTTTGCGAGAGGAAATGGGGGTTCACGTATAATGGAGGAAAGGAACCCAAGTTGGGTTCTAAGCTAATGATAAGCTTAAAAAGAATCGAGGTGGAGGCACACATGAAAAAATGAGGAGATCTACTGAAGATATTGATTAATCTTCGTTCATCATCTTTATTCTATCATTTTGGCCTTAAAAACCCTAGTAAATGCATGTAAATAGCCTTAATTCATGCATTCTTTCATTCATGCATTGTGGTGTAAATAGTGTATAAAATGTGGTTTTTAAAGTCAAAATTATATAATAAATAAAAGAAAAAGAATAAATTATTGAAAATAGTTTATGACCTGAAACACCGAGACCTAGGCATCTCGATGACTAGGTCGACAAGGAATAAAGTACGGGGAGATACGAATAAAAAATACAATAAAATGCCCTTTTATTCTATTCATTTTTTATTCAGTTTGGGATCTATTTTTAGTTCCACTTTTTATACTTCAAATAAAGAAACTTTGTACATGAATGTTGTAGATAATTAAATATAGAAAAATAAAAAATTAATTTCATACAAAAATAATATATAGATAAAAGGTTATGATCTGAATAAGATTCCAAAATCCCAACTTCCTAGATCCATATCTCTCAAATAAAAACTCAAAATATATCAAAATCACATTTTTAATTGTATATAACTTTTAATAAGATAAGTAATGAAAGTAATTTCCTTTTTTGGAGTTACGGTTTGAAAGTTAGGTTTTGGAACCCTATTGTGTACTTGTACCGATTAAAATATCATTTTATTTATTATTTATTTTTTAAAAATTTTATATTTTTATAATTTTGTAAATATTATTTATAGTATATGGCATATTAAAAGTGGAATAAAACACTAAAGAAAACATAAAAATAAAATACTTGTATAAAATACATATATGAATTACCAATAAGTATACCTATATAGATCATACATTTATTTATTTAATTATATAAAATGCATCTGAAAAATAAAATAAAAATATATTTAAGTTTATAAAATTAAGTTGTAAATATTATAAAATAGTAAATTAAAATAATAAAATCAAAACATGAAATAAAAATAAAAGACTAAAATATATAGATAAATATACCTATATAGCCCTTTATAAGCAATTTGCAATTATAAACCTCAAAAAAATAAATAAAAATCATAATATGTATCTTATAAAATAATAAATATTTTCATTTTATAACCTAAAATTAATAAAATCATTAATTATTTTTAATTCAATTTACAAATATTTTATTTAATTTTTGTCTTTTTACGGATGACGTGGCCCAATCAGGCCACGCCATCTGTTGATCGGGGGTCAACTCCATGACCCCAAGTCTGTAATTGCTAGATCTGTCGCTTCCCCCATCTTCTCGATTTTTTCACAGCCTGATCTTTCACCATTGTGTGTTTCTTTCTTCGTAGCTTTTATTCCTCGATCAATGAGCATACACACCCTTGCGTTTTTTCGATCTTCAGATCGTTGCAACACGAGATTCGCCTCAATCTTCTCGCCCCATCCAGCCTCCTGTACAAAAAATCACCGATCTTCTATCCCAAGTTTGAACCCCTTTTGACCCGCTTCTTCCCCTCCTGACGTGTGGATTGACTTGAGAATTGTGACAGGATCCTCGCCACTTGGTTAGGTTGTCGTAGAATCGGCGTCTAGGGCGGTCTCCACCCACCTCTGACGAGCTCCATCGTGAGGTCCCATCTCACGATTTTTATTGCTTGAGGTTCGTTTATTCTACTTTTGTGTTGCGTTGTTTTGCTTGGCTATATCACTAGAATCAGTTTCTGCCTTTAAATCCGCCTTTAGATGTATAATCAACCACCATTCACCTCTAGCTGGTGCTTGCTCCGGTGAGCTCCGCTTTAGTCGTTTCCTGCCCATCTACCTTGTTACGGGGGTAAGGCACTTTTCCCTCGACCCCATAACTCCTTTTTCATGTCCAGGTATCTCATAAGCAGCTGGAGAGTTCCGCCGAAGTCCCTGGAGCACCTCTGCTCCACCGACCGTTTGTGTGACCTCCGTTGGACATGTGAGCCCACAGCGAGCCATTATGCAATAAATGTTATTGCAGATATTATTCCCTGATCTAAAATGAAGAATAAATAATTTCCATAATAGGTCCCTCTATACAATTAGGGTTATGTACCATGGCCATCTTAATAATCATACAGTTGCTGATTCAATAATTGAATCATAGAGGCAGGTGCTCGGATGAATATCTAAAGGGTTAGATTGAGGACTCATCAAGCACCATCAAATGATTGTTAAGAAATGATCTCCAGCCTGAGTAGGAGATGGCAATCCTTTCTCACATAGGTTGATATCTGACCAACCTCTTGATGCAGGTCCTCCACATAGGAATAGAGATTCAGAGGTGTCATATTAGTTTGGTAAGAGGGTTGACTTAACGAGATCGAGATAACCTAAGTCCTATGTTGAATGCCATCACAACATAGGCACACATCCTCTGTCCAGAGACAGATGTGTTACTATATGTATGAGTGTGTACATTTGGCAGACCAATAGGTTGATGACCTAACCAAGGTCTATACACTGGCGTGCTGGTGTGCATGTAAGCGCATATGAGTAATACGATCTCTCAAAGGGATCATACAGGTTCACTTATGAACCAGAAGACATGAGCTCACTCATGAGGTATTGGGACCGATCAAATTCCATGCATGATCGTCGTGCTTTCGAAGCATGACATGAATTTGAAGGTATGATATATGCTTTGGGAAAGCATATGATCCATACCGAATCCCAATGACCAAGATTGAGAAACTTAGTGATCAAACCTTGAAGAAGACAGTGATTGATCTACATCTTCAGGTTGATCATAGGTCTTCCAATATGCAGGATGTACATGAATTGGGAATACCTGAGGGTGATGTGATCATAAACGATTGTATAACCATGACGCTTCCATTCCGAGGGAGTGATGAAACAGGTCTGGATTTTAGTGACTCCTCTCAGTAGAGAAGCAATATGATCTTGGTCCAAGTGTTGGACATTGGTCTGAATGAGATTCAGATGCATTGAGAAGATTAGATCTGCGGTCTAGATTTAATCAAGCATCTGTGGGAGGTACGTAAGATCTGGATTTGAGATGAGATCTCAATATCCAAGTCACTATACGTGGAACAATACAATCGCCCTGTCCTTATCTCCAAGTATCTGCGGAGAAAGCACATTATTCTTGAAGGAGTTCAAGAATAATTCATTTGATGAATTATATATATCCAAGCAACAAGTTATTTATAATTAAATGAGATTTAATTATCAAGAATAATATGAATCGGATTCATATTATGAGAATGATTATCAAGATAATTAAATGGGATTTAATTATCAAGGAATGCAGATTGTGGATAGTGCTATCCATAATATCTGTGTATATATTATAAATATGATTTATAATATATTAGAGAGAGCACCTTTGTAAATAGCATTTGTTAATTGTTAATGTGAATTGGATTCACATTAAGCAATTAATTGGAAATGTAATTTACAATTTAGTTTGGGTTGTGAATATGATCAACATTTTTCAATGGCATGATTGAAATATTCACTAATTAATTGGGAATTAATTTAGTGGATAATTTTGCAATAGATATACACTAATTAATTTGGAATTAATTTAGTGGATATTATTGCAAGATAAATAAGAGATAATGATATGAATTAAAAGGAGGAGATAATCCACGATATCATGAGGTGGCGTCACCCATGACTTCGTCATGGGTGACGCCCCATGATTTTGGAGGATTATTATCCTATTTTGATTAATATATCATTATCTTATGTTTATTGATTTATTTATTGAATTATATTATGTTGATGATAATGAAACATATATTTAATTTAAAATAAATTAATATGTTGTTGTTTTTGAACAACAATGATCATGGCCATTGATTTAATATACATATCAATCTAACCATTGATTTTGTATATGCCTTTGATTGTGATCCATGGACTTCCAAACTAGTATATAAAGAGGGCAACCCTAGCCTCTTCAAGCTACAACATACAAGAGTTGTACACTCCTACTCTTCCTCTCCTCTCTCTCCCACTCTCTCTAAGGTGGTCGTAGACCTTGTGTTTTGAGGGAAGAAGCAATCGTCACCACGCCGTTGTGTTGTCGCTTCGATTGCTCGTGGATCTCCATCGACGGATTTTGTTGGACGAAATCAGTAGATTCAGGCTTGGATCTTCATCGAGAATTGTGGGAGGAACGCGTCTCATCATCGCTCCCGCAAGTGCCATCTTCGTAGATCGGACTTGAGTCAGGAGGATCTCTTACTTTAGAGATCTTGTGATTGCAACCACGCTTCAAGAGGTATTTCTAATACTTTGTGATTTGTTGAAAAAATCCAAGAAATGTTCTTGTGATCATGTGGTTTCATCGTTTGATTTAAAAAATTTTAAATTTCGCTGCATCTAGCTACTAGATGCCTCGATCACATGAGATGCGACCAACACACTTCTGTGATACGCTTGAGGATTCCTCGTATCCTTCAACCTCCGGTCAACGCCAGAGCTTTTTGAAGTGTCTAGCATTTAGAGGACCAAGTCAAGAAGCACCTCGGCCACTTTTGAGCTTCGACTGTTGTCGGAGGAGAGAGGGGGAGGATTAATTAATGGTTGATTATTCTGTAGGTAAAGTAAGTAGTTTTTTTACCTTGTATGGAAATTTTTAACAACATTAAGATTTCCATTTATTAGTTATGATCATCTACACTTGCAAAGTATGATAGATAACTAAATAATAGTAAATTTTTCTATTGTACATGTATGTTGTCCTTTCTTTAAATGTTACATATTTAATCGCAAGACTAACCTTGGGGAATCGAGCACCAAAGATAGTGTAGCAGTTGGCTGGTCATCGTGATTATTGATTATCGTGATTCAAGGAAGATACCTGCTTTTCATTGCTGGCATTTCATTTCAATGTAATAAATTCTTAGTCATAGTAGCAATTTATGATGGTCTATGATGATCTTTGGTTAGAATAAAATCTTATTTAGTCTTTGCACAACTGAATACCATGTAATGATGACTCTTTAATGATCATCTTGTTGCTTCCCGTGGTTTGAACAAAATCACAGTGCTTTCGCTATTATCCTATTTTCGAAATCCGGGACATGACAAGTATAGAAATATCTTGTGAAGCATGAATGTAATCCTCCAGTTCCTAAAATAAGAGACCTCATGTCTAATGTTTGATCCGATGGAGACATCACTTGCTGGAGAGGGATGAACCATATACTTCCCGCAATCCAACAAGACGTATGGGACTCCTTGCTCCTAATTTCATTGTATGAATTATCCTTCTTCATCATGATCCCGAAGAACTAAAGATGAATAAATTACACATGAGATCAATCAAATCGATTTGGCATTGCGATAATAGGAACGACCACCATTAAGGGTATTATAATTAAAAGAGATGGCCCTGAGTATGCAGTGGGACGACCAATATTAAGGACATTAACCTGGTGAGGGGACGTCCCTGGGAGGGAGGGAGATCGAGAGAGAGGAGACGTGTTAGTCATCTGAATGAATAAGGAAGGGATGGTTTGCCTCTTCTTGTATACTTTTTCGGATTATTAGGATATAATCCTAATTGATGAATGGATGGTTAATATTAATTGCTTCTCAACACGTTGAGAATAAAAGTTGATAACAAATTATCAACTTGTTTTATCAATTAATCATCTCCAAAAAAAATATTCCAAAAATAAATTAAAGAGAGGGGAAAATAAAAGTGATAATACAATAAAAGAGGGGGATGTCCCATGGTGGGACCCACCATGGCTCCTTTTTCATTTTTATTATTCTTTTTATCTCAACAACAATCTTTTCTTTTTGTTAACTAATTTGTGAAATTGAATCATCTAAAAAACTTGCAAAAAATAGAAAATTAAAAGAAAAGATAAAAAAAGACAAATACATGGATAAGGTAAGGACGTCCACCATGATGGGTCCCACCACGGACACTCTCCCTTACTAATGGATTTCTCTTTTCCGTTTTTTTATTAGTTGCATTATTTCAACAACTAATATCTCTCATTTATTGAATATATTTTGTAAATTAGTTATCACCAAATACTTCTAAAATATTTGTGACAATTACAAATAGGTTGTTCAAAGACTTATATGCATATGTCAAAAATTAAATGTAAATCTAATTTATGTTTACATAATATGAATCCAATTCATATTAATATTAAATTTACGAATCATATACACAATCAAGTCTCAATTGGATATTATGGATTTTATCCATACAATCCGTGATTATTTTTTATAGCACTATCCATATTAGTGTTATCAAAGATAACTAAATCCAATTTAAATATCTCAAAATACTCTCTGTACATATACAAAAACAATGTGAATCTTATTCATGTTATTCTTTGATAACTCTTGATAACACTATCTAAGATAATATTATCCAAAATAACTAAATCTAATTTAATCATCCTGAATTCTCCTCTTCATTCTGTGATTCAAATATCACTAAACAGACTCAATTCTCAAATTTATCTTTTTAGGAGCATTCCTCAAACTCCTTGAGGAGAGTGTGCCTTCTTCACGAATACTTACAGATAGGATCAGTGCACCTACATATCCACGTATAGTGACTTGGATAATGATATTTAATCTCATGTCCAAATATAGAATACCTATTAGAGATCTCTAATCATGTCAGACAAAGTACCCAATCTTCTTATTATCTCTCAATCAAATTCGGATCAATATCCAATATTTGGATTAAGATTGGATAACTAGTTCACTGAGTGGAGGTACTAAAATCCAAACACGTTTCATCACTCCCTCAGAATGGAAGCATCATGGTATACAATCGTTTAAGATTGCATCACCCTCGAGTATTCCTAATACCCGTACATATTATATACTGGATGACTATGATTAAAACCTAAAGCTCTGATCTCATTTTGGATTGTGTCCTTCATGATTTTGTCAATAAGTTTCTCATTCGACAATTGGGAGTTGGTATCGATCTTATACTTTTCGAAAGCATACATCATACCTTCAAATCATGTCCTATTTCCAAAACAAGACGACCAGCGTTGGAATTTGGTTTAGTCCTAATATCTCATGAATGAGCTCATGTCTTCCAGTTCAATAATGAAAATGTGTGATCCATTTGAGAGATGGCATTACTCATATGCCAGTGTATGCATACAAGCACGTTGGTGTATAGACCTTGATTATGTCATCAATCTAATGGTCTGCCAAATGTACACCCGAACATATAGTAATACATATGTCTCTAGTCAAAGGATGTGTTCTTGTATCATGATAACATACATATTAGGTCTTGATTATCTCGATCTCACTAAGTCAACTCTCTGATGTAACTCATCTGACACCCTGAATCTATATTCCTATGCGAAGTCATGCATCGAGAGGTTGGTCGAATACTGAACTTTGGAGTAAGGATTTCCATCTCCTGCTCATGGTGGAGATCCTTTCTTGATAATCTCTTGACGGCGCGATTGAGTCCTCAATTCAATCCTTTAGATATTGAAGGCTGCATCAGTCTCTATGATCCAACATTTTGATCAATAGTTGTATGATATCAAGATGGTCATCTTACATGCTCCTAATTGTACGAAATGACTTATTATGCAAATTAGTTATTCTTTTCAGATTAAGGAGTGATTTGCAGTAATTTTTATCGGATAATGGCTCACCATGGGCACACATGTCCAACCGTTACAATATCTCTCACTTATATTCGTGGAGGTCACTTGCAATATGACACATCACATATTCCTAGTAACAATAGCAGCTATACACTCCGGGTAGATTTTTCCTCGTATCTTCATGAGTTGTTTTACCTCTCGAGTCACATTTTCCAATGTCAAAGGGAACACACTCAGATACCATCTGTAATGCCATGGGCTAAGATCTCATGACCATTATCGAAAAACTGTGCATGACAACTTGTTGGGCAGGCTAGAGTCCAAGTAGATCTATTGGCAAACACTCAAAATGCTGAAGCCAAGTTGTCAAGTAGTAATTTTACATTCTTATGATCAAGTCTCAGACTTTCTTGAGTCTTCAGATGCGAAATTCGCATCATGTTTGAGGTTTTACCTAAACATAGCAGCAAGAAGAGAACACTAGACACGTTAGGTAAAAAGTAAATTATTCAGAAAACAAATATATTGCGTCGGTCCAACCTTCCACCTAACGGGCATTCAAAAACAAATTTCTTAGGTGTCACGTCGATCTTCACGCGGAGTATAAGAGATACATGAACATCTGCAAAAGAGAAAATTAGGTTGCTTGTGCAAAAGCAGCATTTCAAGGCATCCATTTTCAGGGTACATGCAGTATCCCTCACACCTCAAACTCAAAATTAGTATTGCACATTCTTCTAATTTCTTCGCTACTCTAACAAAGTGAACTCAAGTTCCTCATCACCCACAACGAAGTGATGAGACCCAGTGTCCAGGACTTTGGATCCATCCATGTCTGCCCGGCTGAGCTGCTCGCAAGGCTTCAGAGCGAATTCTACATCAGTTCCCTCCCCAGAATTTAAATGAATGCTCTCAAATGAAATCAACTCTTTTGTAGGACTACCAGATTTTGCATTACTCCGTTTCAAGAAAAGCAACACAGAGTGCCTTCCTGCCATCGGACCATTGTTCTGGACTCCGACGATTGCCGAGAATTTCATCAGTTCACAGGCATCACGGCCGATGCTCTCGACATTGAGACTGCTGACCTGTTTGTCTGTGTTGGAAGCATGAAGGCTGGTCGAACTGTTACGGTAGAAGGGTTTGGCATTAACCGAGACAAATTTGTAGGAAAACCTGGAATAGCTCAGACCATGACCGAACTCAAAAACATTGGGACCGGTGTAGAATCGGTAAGTTCGGCCTGGGTAACCAGATGCCGGATCAGGTCGCATTCTCATATCTGTCATGGGTACTCTGGTGAAATCCTGAGGATACCATGTCACTGGCAATCTTCCACCTACATTAAACATCCAAATATATTCAATTGGTAGTCACAGTATAGTTCTCACGGTAGTTGTTAAGATGAGCATTATTATCAAGAAAGACGAGCCAAAATCATTAAAGTGATCTATTAGAAAAAAAATGCTAAAAACGATTGTCTTGGAGAGATAAAAGTATATAGTTAATTTCAGTTGGTTGTAGGATAGGATTTGTGCAGGAATAGTTTGTCCTACAACAATTGCAAGATTCTTATACCTCTAACTACTGATGTTTTTTGATAGAAAAGTCGATTTCTACAGACCTTTAGAGGGAATCGAGAATTCAGTGTTAGATTATGACTGGTATTATCAGCTAGGAGCAAATTCTTGATAATTTATGGATGTATATTTTCATAACATCATTTCACGACTTGAAATTGGTTTTATTTACATAGAAGACCCGTCTTTGTGCCAGTTTTTTATGATATAATATCGACAAAAGTACTCAAAGACACTAATGTGAAATAGGAAGGCTTCTCCGTGGCATACCTGGATTGTGCTCTCCAAAAATTGTGCTACTGATCGCTATTCCGCCAGCTTCACCTGGATATCCCGCCCATAATATGGCACCGATAGTTGGATCATTCTTTGCAAAGGTTATATCAACTGGACCACCACAGAGCAAGACAAGGATCACCGGTCTTTTAGATGCTTTGGACACGCTAGTGATCAGATTCTGCTGCATCCCTGGAAGAACCAAATCAACTCTATCCAGCTCTTCCTTTTCTATGTTTTGGCTAAGTCCCATAAACAAAATGACATGGTCAACTGAGCTCGCCAAATTCACCGCTTCACCAATTGAGGCAGAAGCACAGGTGGTGGAGTCACATCCAGATAAATAACGGGTGTCTTTCACATAATCTTGCAGGGATGCTAAAGGAGTGACGTTTATACATGGTGGACCTGCATAGTTCCCCTGAAGTAGCATAACATTGTTTGCATTTGGGCCGATGACGGCTAAAGATGTGACAGTGGATCTGGAAAGTGGAAGGGCGTTCCCTGCATTCTTTAACAGAACAAGTCCATCTAGAGCTGCAACAAGGGCCAGATCCCGATGAGTCGGAGAGCATACTTGGGCAGCCTCGATATTTCCGAAACGCAAACGACTTGGACTCCCATTGAACAATCCTAGCCTCATTCTTATTGAAAATAGATTGTGTAGAGCTCTATCTACATCACTTTCTGCCAGCTTTCTCTGTTGAATGGCCGATACTGTGTGGTTCTGCAGGTATGTCCCGCAGTTCAAGTCTAGACCTGTAAATCAATATGCATAAAGTTTAAGTCTAGAAATCATCAGATACTGACATTAAAAAGTTTTAGTGATTCATTTACTCATAAAGAGAACAACTATAGCAGAAGCATGAAATCTGTGCCATGTTGCAAATATATGTCTTAACCCACTTATCTTCAGCTTTTGTAGATGATTACGCTATATCATCCATGTCCAGGCTCGAATATTTGAGCATAATGGAAGTAGGACGAAAACCAAACACAGATTAGCAAGCACGAAAAATCCACGACACAAGATTTACAATGTTCACCCTTAATTTGGTTTACATCATTGACGGCTGCGGTGGATATCTCTCGATTTGATGTTAGAAAGGTAGTAAAGAGGAATAATCATAACTTAAATATTCGTGTTTGAATGTAGGATTGGGATACCATATCACTTTTGATTAACCGGTGATACTCTCCACCCCATGCCAAGCACTGTCGTGGCAGCCATCACCATTATGCCTTGGGCATCATACCTTCTACATGTGCCTTCGTAACACTGATGATATTAGTGTGTAGTTGTGCTTTCTGGATCCATTGTGCATGACTCGTTAGTGATCTCAAGTCTGACTTCGATTCACTTGTTACACAAATTGGAAGCGCCGATCTCTAGAGGACATCAACACGAAGTTCACTGCATCTTACGCTGCACCATGTAAGCACGCAACCACACCACAAATAAGATAATTAATCTGGAAATCCCTTCACATAAGAGGAAAACCCACATGGAGGTCAGTCACTTATCATGATCTGCAAGAAAGATCCACTATAGTGCATAGTAGAAGGCATTGTATCAATAATGTTGGAGTACATGTGTCATATGTAAGATGCGTAAATGGATCGTTCCATGTTCCATTTACCACATCCAGAGTTTAGTCCTACATATTACCAGTGGTGGGACTTGAATGGTCCGTGGAGGCTATATAAGAAGCCTCAGATCCCATGTATCAGATGAGAAAGTCAATAGACACGTCAGTCCTTTGAAGCATTCTCCCGTGATTTTATCCCGCTCCTTAAGGAATAGGGTTCCACGTAAAATCCCCGTGTCCATAATGTTTTTATTCTTTTATCTCTGATATGCTTCTGCATTCTTTTTTTCTAACATGGTATCAGAGTGCATTCGATTCTCGAGAGTTTCATGTTCTTTATTCGAGATTCGATTTTGGTGTTTTTTATTCTTGAAGATCATTCATGTTCATATATGGTTCGAGATTTGAGTTAAGTTCTAGGGTTATTCAAAACCCTAGATCTTCCAGGAGTAGCCTTCGTGCAAGGCGGCGCATCATCTGATCGCGCAAGCATCCGATTTCCAGGCCTGAAGGCAATGGCTTGGCCGATGGCAGCATGTCGCAGATCCCTACAGACATGGTGGTGGGAAAGAGAGAGACAACTCCCCCTTCGCACACATCAAGTCGACCACTTCAGCCCCTGCAACACTCCATCGTTACAGGGGAACCCTAAAGAGGGATAAACGGGACCGCAAGCCAAATGTTAATAAAAAAATGGAGCTTCTCTGTTGGGGCCAAGTGGGCCATGTTTTGTTTAAAGAAAATTTGCGAACAAAAAAAAGAGAAGAGAGAGGCTCGAGAAAAAAATGAATGGACTATTTAGAAAAAAAGGATTGGCTATTTAAAAAAAGAAATAGCTATAAAAAAGGAATCTCTTTTGAAAAAAAGGAGACGGCTATAAAAATCATTTTAAAATGGTCGAGAAAAAATGATTTAGAGAGAGAGAAGGCTGCATTTGTGTGGGCCATATTTGAGTCAAAGTTCAAAAAAAAGAGAGATGTTTTGAGAAAAGGTGCGTACAAAAGAAAAGTTGTACACGAGAGAAAAAATTTGTGCAAAAAAGGAAGGGAAAAGAAAAGCCATAAAAAAATTGAACGGGTCATTTTAAAAAAATGATTTGAAAAAAAGTTGAAAAGAAAAGCTGGAAAAAATTTATCGGCTAATTTGATTTTTGTCCTCCCATCTTTATTTGTCTTCTCATAACTTTGTTGATACCATTGTTTTTCTGACAAGTATGGGAGAAAGGAAGAGTATTGTGTAGAGTTCTACATGCCGCATTTTCATATTCTTCAGACTCTACGACAGACAGATTCTCAGACTCTACAATTTTTTAATTCCAGATTCGATGTTTAGATTCCGAGTCCTCAGTCAGACGTGCATATGTTTGTCATCTTTTGTTGTGGTCTCCATCTTTTATTTTGATCAGAGTTTTCATGTGATCCATAGGGACTCGAAAGTAGAGATCCCATTCTATATGCCATGTGTGCTAGTGTTTTCATGTGGTTTCATAGGCACTCTAGAGTAGAGATCTCATTCTCTGAGCCGGTATGGGAGAGACCCAGTCTCCAACGAGGAGACTTTTTTTTACTCCATTCTCCATCGACCGTGGACTCCGACGAGGATGTATCATGGCTTTTTTAGTTTGGCTCTTTCAGAGATGGAGCAGTTGTCCACATGCTTTCGGCGAGCTAGAGTTCTCCAAGTGGAGACTCATTTTCAGTTGCAGTGACTCTGATAGGTATAGTATAGATCACATGCTCTCTGATGAGGAGATTTAGTTTGACTCACACTCTAGCCTGATCGTTCCTCCTCACATGCATGGCATGAGAGACAACGCCCTCGACAACAGCCGACAATTGTGCACGTTGAGTTGATATTGTCTATAATGTTTTGTATTGTGAGTTGAGATTTCTTTCTGTTGGTCCAAGTTGAGCATTGCATGCTCCAACTTGAGGGGGTATTGAAGTACATGTGTCACATGTAAGATGTGTAAATCGATCCTTCCAAGATTTATTTACCACATCCGGAGTTTAGTCCCACATCTACCAGTGGTAGGACTTGGAGGGTCTGTGGAGGCTATATAAGAAGCCTCGGACCCCATGTATCAGATGAGAAAGTCAATAGACATGTCAGTCCTTTGAGGCATTCTCCCATGATTCATCCTGCTCCTTAAGGAGAAGAGTTCCACGTAAAATCCCAGTGTCCATAATATTTTTATTCTTTTATCTTTGATACGCTTCCGCATTCTTATTTTCTAACAAACAACAATGTGAGAATTATCACTCTCCGTCCCTCTAAGTTCCTACCTACCACATCAACTCCAACCCCCCCCCCCCACACACACACACACAAAAAACGCCACCACCAGCTAGAGAAAGAGAACCATGTCTGTACGAAGAAGCGCAATACAATCTCAAACGATCCTGTAGCGCAGTTAGGGCTCTCGTGACAAATCACAACTTAATGAGTCTAATGAAATTTGATCAAATTGGAGTTGCCATAACCATATCTAATCGAAATCCAAACAAGTATAATTAGATTAGTCGATCAAGAGTTGAAGACACTTATTTAAAAATACCAACTGATCACAACATTCTCAAATGGACACACAACAAAGACGAACTTACCAGCTTGAAGAACATCTGCCACTGCATCTTCAGGTGTTTTTGCATAACCATAAGCATCATGGATGATTGATACAGCGTCGCAATCTGACACTATGTACCTGATTAAAGTAAACAAATGGCAATCTTCGCATTGATGTCATAATATATGACAAAAATCATAACCTTGGTTGACAAAAGGTACCAGTTTATGTTTGTTTAAGATTATATCAAGTTTGAATGTATAAACCTTATTGCAACTAACCCGATTGTTCATGAAAATGGAAAAACTCAAAGATGATGGAGCAGCACCAATGACTCACCCATTGAAACCCCAAGAACCCCGTGCAGTATCAACCAAAAAGTTCTTATTTGCACAAGTTGGAACTCCATTTACACGATTGTAGGAGCACATGATTCCACTAGCATGGCCTTCTTCCACACAGCTCCTGAAGGGAGGCTGGTACGTATCAGCTAAATCCTGGGCAGTCACCTGAAGCATACATTTCCAAACTCGCATAACTGGCAATGCACACGAACTTGGATTCTAAATATTAAAACATCGTATGAGGTTTACTTGAGCATCGAAGGTATATCGCTGGATCCCCTTCCAATTTTCCAAATCATAAGCAGTGAAGTGCTTGCAACAAGCTGATGCTTGAAGTGTAGACACGCCGCCGCCCTCATAAGCCTCCCCTTGTAAACCTCTGACATAATAAACCGCATACTTGCTGACTGTCACTGGGTCCTCACCAGGAGTCTCTTGCCCCCTCCCCCATCTTGGATCTCTGAAGATGTTTATATTCGGAGCCCAAAATGTCATCCCATTAGCCTGCCCAGCATTGTAAAACGCGCGGGCCTCCGATCCGATTGCCTTCACATAACAGCAAATGAACAGATCAAGAAGTAATACTAGATCTAACAACCAAGCCAACGTACTATAATGAGTAATCTTATTTTCTCTGAGATACCATACGTTTACTGCAAAACACCGTTTAATCCTCAACAAGAGGCACAAAAACGAAGATGGGTTGTTGCAGATCTGAACAAAGCTCCAATCTTTCCCCTCCACGAAGGCAAAAAGCAAAGCTAACCTGCCCGATGCGGTACCAGAGCTGTGGATTGAACGTAGCGGCCGTGAGGATCACTTGCGGGAAGCTCGTGGCACCTCGAATGGGCCCACTGAAGCTGATGCCGCGGCCAGCAGACGACACCCCGTGGAGGGCCTCGGACCACCAGTTGAAGGCTGGCACGCCGAGACGCGGTATGGCAGGTGCTCTGTCCCCGAGCTGCAATATCTTCTCGTCGAGGGTGAGGCGGGAGACGAGGTCGTCGACCCTTTGGGAGATGGGCAGTGAAGTTTGGCAGAAGGGGAAGGATTGAGTGGGAGGGTCGCACGAGTGTGGTGGGTCGCAGTGAACGGAGATGACGAGGAAGAGGAGGAGTGGGAGTATGGCAGCGGTCATGATGGAGAGCGCCATTGGAGTAGAGCAGAGAGCTCTGTGTCTGCTGCTGCTTTATACGAAGACGAGGAAAAGACCAAAATACCTTTATGGGAAATATAGTTATTAATATTCCAATGTGTTCCCAGCGCCATGGAAATATAAGAGAGAAGGAAAGGCCGTGATTAAAAAATAACAGAAACGAGCTTTCATGGCAACATAGTTGTTAACATTCCAACTTGGTCACAACATGGCTTTATATATAAACCGACAACAAAAAAGGAAAGTCCAATCACATTGGTCATCAATTCAACCATATCGAGTACGTTATCACTCACAGCGACTTGGGTGTTCAGCTTCATCTAGACAAGAAGATTTCTTTTAATGCATACGAATTGTTGAGGTCGACTCGAATTTATTTTGAATGAATTGAATATTTGAGATATTTACACTCATGATCTTGTATACTTTCATATTTACGTACAACCCTTTGATAATTCACAATGACATCCCACTGATGAACGTGAAATCCGCCTCTTTAATAATCGACAATTGTAGTATATGAGGCGAAAAACGATTCGTCAAAAACCATAATCTTTTTATGTTGTGATAAATTTTTATTTGACAAGTATACAAAGGTCGAACACATGGAACTGATTATTTCTTGTTGCATGGTTGTAAATTAATTTAAATAATTACGTAATCGCAATGTTAATTTTTGTGTTAGAAAATAAAATGCAACGAAATGAGATGCAATACGAAGAAATAAGCATAGATAATAATTAAGCTCAGGATCTGTGATGATGATTTTTAAGCCCAACATTATTAATCAGTATCCTCGAAATTTAGCCGTAGATCAAAAGATATAATTTCAAGAGATACTCAAATTATTCCATGATTGCAGGCAAAGAAGGTCAATAGATCACGTCATACTCTTGCTAAATAGAATAATGATAATTTCATGGACTTTTTGAAATAATTATTAAAATATTCTTAATTAATTAAACATCCATCAAATCATAATATTTAAAAATATAGCCATCAATTGGCACCTGAGGTATCGATTTGGGAAGTAATGTCCAAATCGCACCTCAGGTGCTGATTTGGAAGGCAATCCCCAAACGACGGATGGAAGTGCAAATTACACAATGAGTTTGGCGAAATCGGCACTTCAAGTGCCGATTTAGGCAAAGTCATTAGGTAATTTGCATTTCCATCATTTGTTAATTTACGTTTCCATCCGTCGTGTGTTATCAATAGTTTTTTTTCAACTAACCTCTTTTGATCAAAAGTATAATATTTACCATAAAGATGGAATTACATTTGAATGGTAAATGTGTATCCTTTCTATCGTTGAAATTATTCTTTTCAATTTTTAAAATTTTTAGTTTATAATTCTTTTCCTTCATTATTATTATATATTAAATCTCTTATTCTAAGTAATTATATTTATACACAATAATTGTAATTTATTCAATTTAGTCCTAGTTTGGTCAAATCAACGATGACTAGCAATGAAAATAGATTGGATACATATCAAATATGTCAAATTTCTTATTCATATTCACATCGTCTATATCGAATACAAATAAAAATATGTGTACGAACATGAGTTAGATGAAGATTTTAGGGAACCATATAATTGGATACGAATTCATATGGAATATGCATTGAATATAATCTGAATAAATTAAAAGTGAATAAGAATATTGATCAACTAAAGATAGGATATGAGTGTGATCGGATGAATCTAGGGAATCATATAATTGGATTACGAAGTCTTCAGTCGGAGAAACCAATATAGATGGATTTTGCAGACTTCATCTACATTAGTATCTTTGGCTGAAGACTTCGTAATGGTACATATTTGTGTCATTATTCCCTAAATATGATGTGATCAACATTATATTATAAGGGATTTAATTACATATTATAATATAAGTATAAATATAATTAATTAGAATAGGAATTTAATATATAATATAATGAAGGAAAAGACTTATAAATTAAAATTTTGAAAATTTGAACAATTTCAGCAATAAAAAGGATATGTATTTACCATTCAAATGTAATTACATCCTTATGATAAATGTTATGCTTTTGATAACAAAAGAGGTTAGTTGAAAAAACTATTGATAAAAAATGAGGGATGGGAATGCAAATTACCTAAATGACGTAAATGCAAATTGAGGTGCCAATTTGGACAAACTCATTGGGTAATTTGCACTCACATCCCTCGCATGGGGATTGCCTTCCAAATCAGCACCTGAGGTGACGATTTGGACATTACTTTCCAAATCGGCACCTCAGGTGCTGATTGATGACTATATTTTTAAATATTAGGACTTTATGGTTGTTTAATTAATTAGGAATATTTTAATAATTATTTTTAAAAAAGATCCATAATTTCAAGGTAGAGTACCTATCCTCAAAATTTATGTGATTTATTCCTCAAAGAGGGAATCAATCATATTAAAGGAATAAATCTAATAAATCTCCTCAATTTAGCCTTGTAAATATTATTTCTTTAGTTAATATTCATTAATAATCTCAAGAGGACTAATCAGATTAAATCTCCTCCAATAACTCGATGTAGATAAAATCAGATGTTTCTCAAGATAAATGTTGCACAAATATGTCAAAGTTCAGTTATCCTGTATAAATCAAAATACTCCTCAAATAAAAACTAAAAAATATCTTTAGATCAGTCCACAATATATATAATGATAGAGCATTGAATAAGCATTGAAGCGACATATATATGAGAAAGCTGTGCTAAAATGAAATGTCAGGGACTAAATTGTAATAAAAGTAAATATGTTCTTCTCAAAATAGCTCTTAGAGGACTTATCTACGATATAGAAGAACTGAATGGGCATGGTATGCAATTTACCCACACACGTGCGTGGCACGTTCTTGCTAGGTGTTAGGGGTGATTCAGTAATTCTTGAGAGGGGCAGGGACCTCCCCATAATTCACCCACAAAAAGCACATATGGATAAGGTGTTAAGCCTGATTCGATGGAGGCTCGGGCATGGTGGCAGGATCAGGCAAGGCTCAAGATCAGCGAGCCTACGTGGAAGATGCGGTTGCTTTGGAGAGCCCGAGCCTCGCGGCTTGTACCGAGGCTTGGAGGAGGGTGACGTGGCACACGAGGGGATGTCCGATCAAGGGCTGGCCCTTGATCCAATAGTTGCTGGTGGTTCGAGGACGGAGGCCATAGTGGGCCAAGGCAGGGGTGGAGGCGCACGACGAAGTGTGGCGGTGAGGGCCGTGTGCAGGTAGCTTATGTGGTAGAGCTCGGTCGACGCATGGTCGAGTGATGCTGGAAGTCGATGGCACATCAAAGGAAGGACAGTGCAGGTCGTGGTAGAGGTCTCGAGGTTAGTGGCGCTCAACCAGGTGATACACGCTCAGGAGAGCTTCGACGGTTGACGATGCGAGGCTCGAGGGCCGAGGAGCTGTTGGCAAGTGTAGGGTATCGATGTGTACGAACAGAAGAGACAGAGAGAAGCGGAGATGGAGAAAAGTGGAGTGGCTCTTCGCAGGATGAGGTGAAGGTGAGCTGCTAGCGATGGAATGAGTGGCGAGAGATGAAGAAGACGACTAGGAGGACAGTTATGACCTTTGCGAGGTCGGGGATTGAAGTGCGGGGAGGAGGAGGAGGAAAAGGGGAGGTCAAAGAAGATGTACATGGAGAGAAGAGGAGTCGCCTGGGGAAGTGGCCTGATGGTCGAATGACCTTGACTAGTCTTCGCTCGGCAACCGACGGAGCTGGAGCGGCTAATCTGCCGCAGATAAGGAGCCCGAGATCCTTGGATCACGCTGACCTCCTGCTCAAAGATGCTAGACCAAGCCCTAGATCTGTCACCTCTCAAGGTCTAGGAGCTCAAGATTTTGGTGAAATGGCAGATGACGAGGGAAGGAGGCGAGGTGAGGGTTATGTAGGTGGCGGAGGTAGGCATGATGCGAGAGGGGGGATGTGGAGCGACAGTGAGAGGAGAAGGTGGCGATAGAGGAGTGGGTGGAGCGGTTGTGGGGAGGAATGGCAGGAAGCATGCGGGACACTGAGCACGTGTATGGGCACATGTTGGCGGAGGGAGAGCAGGAGAATCGAGGTCACGTTCAAAGCACGTGACCTGGGTAGGGTAGAGAGGAGAAGAGGGATAGGGAGGAGAAAGGAAAGAGAAAAAAAGAAGAGAAAAGAGAGGAAAATAGAGGAAAGGAGAGAGAAGGGAGAAAATAAAATAAAAGTTAAATTAAAAATAATAAATAAAAATAAAAATAGAATTGAAGGAAAAGTAAATTGGAAAATTAAATAAGGATAAAATAAAGCAGAAAAATTAAATTAAAATAAAAGGAAAAATGAAAAGAAATAGTAAATGAAGTCAAATCAAAAATTAGTGACGAGATCTACAACTTTCATGAAGGATCCAAAATCAAAGGAGCCAACTACACAAAACGTATTTTTGGTGATACTCTATAGATAATAAAATACTATATTTTTGTATTTTGTAATTTTTTGTATTTTAATTTGATTTTAATTATTAGATTAATTTATATACAATATATAAATAATTAATCTAATTTTTATATATTTTTATGGATTTATAAAAGGTTAAACTAAAATTGACAAAGGTAAAAATATGTACAAGTAATGCAATGTCAGAGTTTGTGTTTTCTCTTGGGTTTTCTCTTTTTATGGATTTTAATTCTTTGAGCGAAGGAAGTTAATTAATTGAAGAATAAATTAGATAAAGAATTAGGTTAAAATAATGAATATTACACATAAAATAATAAGCTCATTCCAGATAAAAAACAAGGGTTATTTAATTATAGATTTTATCCTTGATTTTAGCACAATTAGTGAATTTTATTAATCAATTTTAAGGTATTTAAATAGTGAATTATTAAGAATATTTTGCTAAGATGTCCATATAAAGTAGATGAATCATGGATCATCACCCACAACCCCAAATATTCCTTAACTCTTACATGGGTGTAACCATGTGTTAACTTCCATCTGTTTCATCGTTAACTATAAATTTGTTAAATAACCATCTCTGAGTTCACCTTATGTACAATTGATGCCACTCCTCTATCCCTTCCCTCTTTGTTGAACCTTCATCACCTCTCAGCAAATTTGAGGAACCATTGTCCTCGAGATGGAGCGTCGTGTAACATTTCTAGAGCCTCGTGGCCTCGTCCTTGGAGGAGGAAAGCAGTGGTAGTCATGGTCGGGGGGATTCTTCTTCCAGCACCACCAACCATCAAGTTGGTGGTTAGTTGCATAAACATAGGGCTACCCATGTTACCAAATCACGAGAGGAGAGGAACTTCATGAATTTAAGACACCAAGATAAGACCAGAATTCTGCAATGGGTGAATGTTGGTAGGGGCAGAGCTAGGATTTGTTCATAAGTGGCGTCAATTGTGAAAAAATTCAAAACACGTGTATTGATGTATGGATAATTGAAATTGCTACTATTTAGTTGTATTATATAAAAAATGATGGATAAATGTCTAAAAGAAACATGCATAATTTATTAGAACTTTATTGGATGACTTTTTATTACATAGAAATCATTGATAATATCTTCTGTGTACTTTCCCTGATATCTCCTTCTTGATGTGAATAATCATACGAATCCATCCTTCATTGTAATCATATAATAATATCCTATTATAAACATGGTCGATATTTATGATACTAAGAAGCTTCAATTGACGTTAATGGTTTTCACAAATAGATGTTGGATTATTTGAAGAAAAAATGCTGATATGGTCCATTTTTAACATATAAATGTCGAATCATATCTAGGGTTGCTAATTGAATTGAAGCATTCGAATTCGATTATGATTCGTTCGATAATAATTCAATTCGAAGTGAATTGAATTGAATATGAATTCCAAACATGAATTCGATTCCCAAACGAATAGAATTTGAATTAGCTTAAATTCGTTCGATAAAAACTCGATTCGATTCGATATATATACACATATACATACATTCAAATACACATATAACACTACCTTTTATTTACCGATATAACCTCCCCCCCACATGGGAATTGATATTTTTGAATGAGAGTGTTTATTTTCTTCCCCCACTATTTTATTTATCAATATATTTATTTACATAGAACACTACCTTTTTATTTTCTCTCTCATTTCCCCTCTCTCTATCTCTCCTTCCCTTACTTTCCCCTCTCCCTCCTAAATTCTCAATCTCTCTCCTCAAACGGCAGAACCCTAAAGGCATAAACCTATCTCACGCATGCCACCATCCTCCCCCTTGCTACCTGACACCGTCGCCACCCTCTCCCTTGCTGCCCGAAGTCTTCGTCGCTCCATCTCACACCTACGACAGCGCCAAGATGCTAACTCCTTCTCCCACCCCCTATCCCCTCTGCCTACACTTCCACCTTCTGACATTCTCTCCTATGTCGCCAACACCTCCCTCCCCACCAAACCTTCCTCTCGCTAGTATACCATTCCCGCTCACTTCAATCCCATTGTTGCACCTCTGTTCCTTCCCGCATCTCCGTCTACTTTATCTTGCTACCAACAACTCCAACTGCGGTCCATTCGTCATCATAATCAAGTATGAAGTGTTGCACAAATTCCCCGTTGGTTGTAGTAATGACTTTCTTATCCTGTATATTCTATTTCCCTATTTTTGATTGTCGACGGTTGTATGATCTTGGATTGGTGAAGAAATAACATATATTACCAGCAATCATTAGTACAATATTTCTAAATCTATTATCTGCTTCAGTAAAAACTAATAGGGATAAAACAATACTCCTATTCTTCCAAATTTGCCCAATTCCAAACACGTGATTTTGACTGTTGGCATTATTAAATTTCTGAATTAGTGAAATCCATCATTTTTATTATTAACAGATAAATCTAACTTGCGATGAATACCAGTCCTAGTCGGTTTGATATTGCAATTTGGATTCATTATTCTTGCACGTAATTGCATCGATTTCATCACTCTTGCACATATTTTATTAGGATAAGTTACTTTCTCATAAACTAATCTCATAATGTGATGATTTTTTTTTGAAAATTAGTTTATCACAATGAGAGATTATCACCATGCATTTGTTATTGAAATACGGCATAAATAATACTTTTTTATGAATGATTGTAATGATTGACTTATAAAAAATTAATTTCTTTAGAAATCATGGAGATATATAATAAGAGAAAAGATGGAGGTGATTCCTTTGAAAAACAACATGGATCACAACCCTACGATCATGCTTTTGGACATATATATATATATGTATGTATGTATGCATATTAAAATTTTATCTTTTTTTAATTACTGTGAAAATTTAATTTTAGCTATTGATGTGAAAATTTAAATTTAGTTGTGATCATGTGTTTACATTTTTCTTTTTACATTTTTCTTTATATAACTAATTCGAACATGTTATCTTCACAAAATAGTGTCCACAAAAGAGTGATTGAAGATGGAGATGATTTTGATTGGGCGAAAATGTAGGAGAAGTGGGAGAAGAAGTAAAACAAGTGCATGATGAAGTAATTACCAAGGTTGATAAAAAGAAAAGATCATCAGTTTATCAATCATTTATTAAAGAGAATGTGAAGGTTGGTGGAGTGTTAGTTGAAAGGTAGAAATGTATGGATTGTAAAAAACATTCAAAGTAATGAATTGTGGAACTATTTCACATTTAAAAAATCATAAAGAGAGATATTGTATCATGCGAGAATCTGGTGATAAGAAACACAGAACATTATCTTTTGTTCCTTTGTCATCCGAGTTAGATCATTTGAATGAACTTGCAAAATCTTTTTTTAAATTTGATCATTCAAGAGTGAGAGAATTGATCACTAAATGGGCTATCGTTCTTGAACATGCTTTTAGTATTGTGGGAGAATTTTAGTTTAATGCGATACTAAAATATACAAATCCCAATTTAAATAAGTTTCCAGAATGAAGCTTTTCTCCATTGAAAAGGAAAATTTGAAATGAAATTTTCTACATGTGGGCATGATTGGTCTTACTACAGATACTTGAACATCAAATCAAACTATAGGGTACATGTGTTTGACTGCTCACTATGTGATTTTGTGCATTTCATATTATATATTGAACACTGCTAAAGTTTTTAATTTATCCCAATTATCTTTATTACAAAATAAAATCACAAAATTTATTATTAAAATTTTAGATAATATTAATCCTAGAATTATTAATGCACACTTCAACTCTTTAATTAACATTCATGTTACTCTAAATGTATTTAAGTTATAAGGTAGACGTCTTCTCTGCATATACTCTCTTTTTCTAAATAAATATTATTAATTGAAATTTTAAATTCAATAAAATATGAATCGAAATTGAATATTCGAAACTCATAATGAATCAAATTTGAATTCAAATTAGTGAACTCGGTTAAAATTCGATTCAAGCTAGGATTCATAAAATTATAATGAAATGAATCTGAGTCCATGTGGATTCGAGTGTATTCGATTCGATTAGCACCCCTAATCATATCATGCTCATTTACCGAATATTCCTAATTTTTACATCGTAATCCCTGACTACAAACAATATAAAAGCCATCAACATTTTCATTTTTATCATCTTGTAGACACTTATAAACATGTATATCTCTAGGAGATAGATCACTTGCATTCGACATCATCATTCAAAATAGTTGGACAACATGTAGAGGATTCACACAATATGATATCTTTATTTGTGTAAATGATAAAAAACATGATCATATATGTATTTGTATCCACAAAAAATTGAATTTATGTTAATCCTATTCATATACGTAAACTGATAAACATGTATGCGAATGAAGTATAATTAATCATTCAACGTAAAGTTAATCATCTATCCAGCCTGGTCATTTAAGCTATCATCCAACATAAAGGTAGTCATTCAAATTACACTAAAATTAAATAATCATATAGAAAATACAAAAATTTACTTTATTTCTAAGAAGATAAACAACTCGAAACGTCAAAACACCACGCCCTTGTAGTTTGTGTGAACTGAGTATCACGATACCACAAGATTCGCAAAATTCGACTTGGAAAGACTCACCGATCTGGATCCCAAACATATTAAAAGGAATTTGATTTTGGAGGGTGTGGAAAGAGTGGTCGAGCTGAGATTTTCTTGTACTCACAAGGAGAATAAGCAAGAAAAGATGGATGAACTCTTGACATGGGATAATGAGATTGTGGGAAAATATGGGGAGAAAGGGAATTGGAATCGGAAGGGAAGGGAAGGGTTCTTTAGTTTGAAAGGAAATTTAAAGAAAAGAGAATTGCAATATATGGTCTTGAAGAGGGAGAAAGATAATAAAAAAGAAGGGAAGAGGGACCATACGTTCCTATTTGGTGGAAAGGGAAAGACAAATTTTTGAAAAGTTAGGGAGTGGGAGGACCACAATATATGCATTTCTATTTTTCAGAGGGGGCACATGATTTCTCATTTGGGGAGGGGGGGTATGGCCCCTACCCTCCCTCCTCTCCCTCTACCACTGAGCGCTAGCAATGTTCCATGGTGTTGTTAGGCGGATGCGTTGCTACTCGAACAGAGGAGTGATGGGTTCATTTAAGTGAAAAGAAGGAAAGGGACTGGGGTGGAAAGGGATGTTTAGAGAGAGGGGGATGGATGAGGGTGCGACGAAAGGAATTGGAGGTTGGGGGGAGGGGGTTGGGAGGGGTGGCATATGGGTTCTAGGGACAAGAAGGGTTGGAGGAGGGGCAGTGAAGGAGAGGACGGCGGAGGAGGGCGAGGCGGAGGAGGGGGCGGGTGCTAGAGTTGTCAGGGGAGAGGAGGCCGTGATTAAAAATAATAAATAATAAAAAAAACCAGTAAATGGCAATCCTTGGATGAGGTGTCATTAGATTAACTCACATGAGTGGTTGAGTTATTGGACCAACTCAATGAAGAGGTATAGGTGCGAGACGAAGTGACTATTCGGGATTTCTCTTATAAATATGAATTATCGAGGATGTACATAAATATTAAAGTATACATGACTATTGGTGTATATTTGTTAATATTTCTACAACTCTATGACTCGATAATATATAATTATTTCTTTTTTAAAAATATTTTAAAGGTTAATAATACTACATCCAATATCTCGATTCGAGAAAAGGAAAAAGACCTTGGCTTATGGCTAGATAGAGGATCTGATTGCTATCTTAGCATGGGCTAAAAGATTTTCCTTCTAAATTTCTTACTTCATTTAGCTTGCATATAAAAAGAACTAGTCCGTATGGTTAATCTTTTAAAAGATCCATCTGGCCTAATAGTTGTGATCCCTGCTTTGAGAATGATGAATATACTTGGGGGAGTAGTATGTTTATTTAAAAAAGGAAAATTGGAACTGCCAGAAAGAAATAGGCAACCATACTTTTAACATTAAAAATCCAAGTTTGAATTATTTGACCGTCTGATTATGAGATACATACCGAATCTGAACGGTTTTCTACTTCCGCTTTCTGTTGTATTTTCATTAATTGATGTCAAGCTCTCTTTGTGTTGGATGGTGGAAGTTTTTTCAAGCTCGTGATAGGCAAGAATAATATTTTCCCATTAGGCATTTTGGAGTGGTTTCCCATTTCGCAAGTCAAAATAGGTCAAAGGAAGTTGGATAGTTCCAACAGCCTTTCATCTTTCATGCTCGTCCTTTCTCTTCCAACTCTTACTTCAAATTAGGAGTCCATATCAAGTTGAACGAGTCGAGTCGGCTCTGAATTGGACTCAAACTCGACAACAAAACTTGGACTCGATAAGCTTCGAGCTTAGAAATGCTGACTCAAACTCAAACTCGCTGAGTTCGACTTGGATCACAAGCGTCTTAACGAGTTTTTTTATAGTAGGATGATTTTATATTCCTTATATGTGATCTTTCTCTTGAAAAGGCAGTTGAACTCATTGGTAATATCATAAATAACAATGTTTGGAGATGGGAGAAGAGTGCGGTCTGTGGGGAGGGATGGATATGGTTCCTTATGTTGCTTGTGTATGAGGAAGAAGCCAGAAGTTGCAGAGTCACAGTGCGGGGAGTGATTGTGTTGCTTATGCACGAAGAAGAAACCTAGTAAGAGATGATAGAGGAGATGTGTCAAGGAATTAAAAGTGTGTAGAAGGAACTGGATGTCACTAATTAGATATCACGATGATTCCATTCCTTTTTTAGATTGTTCCATTTTATCTACTAGCCTCATTTCTATATTAAGAGGTCTAGGGTAATGAATTAGATAAGAAAACGAGTCCTCTTTCCACCCTCTCCTCCAACGGTATCAGAGCCACCATCTTCTCCTATCACTACCGTCAAGCAATCTTCAGGCGTGCCCCTTCCGATTTAAGGTGTTGCCTCCCTCTTCGGGACACCTCTAAGCAGTATCCTAGCCTTCGACAGGCAACAGCTCAGGTGTTGTCACCTCCCTTAGACATCGTAGTCTCTCTTATTGCTCGAGCTAAAGCTCAAGGGGCGTTCAGGCAAGGGGCTTTGCCGTCGCCCTCGTTACTAGGCACCTTTCTCTCTAGGACAACAGCTCGTCTTGCCGATAGTAGGGAGAGGATGCTGCCACCGCTCCTGCTGCGAATCGTCATCAAGAAATTGACCCAATATGGTCAACTTAGTATGAACCCATGTATGCTTATCTTTCCCTTTGAGAACACTGGGCATGTCTGAGATACCACACTTACGTTTTTATAAATTCAAGGACAATAACATTTCAACCCATCAACAGTGCTTTAGGAAGATGGCTACACAAGAAGAGTGCGAGAAGGGGGTCTCTAATGGGGAAACTGGTAGTAGATATATCTTCCTTGGTAAAATAGTCTAAGTTGGATGAAACCGACCATGCTAGATGGTCTAGAATTTTCAGGGTGTTTATAAAAAAGTCATGAGAAAGAACAAGCAAAAATGCTACATAGTTAAAAGATAATGTGATGATTTATTCATGGTTGTTAACACAATGTCATACCCCGGATTGCATATGGGGTTATCTATTACGAGACAACAAAGGAGATTTGGGACAGTCTCCGAGATACATAGATAAACGAGAAAAATATCTCATTGTAACAAGTCGGAAAACCCTTGGCCCGGTTTTACTCTCAATGACCGGGTTGCACATGTCCAACACAGAAGGAGCACGGTCAAAAGATGATGGTACTGCTTTTCCTGTCTGGTTTGAACAAAACTTATTCACATGCTCATGATCAACTATTGACAGGGACAGGACAACCATGTTGTCACTGGGAGAAGCATACATCAAACTTAGTCGATTTATCAACAATTTAGGAGGGAAAAGATCAAGTAGAAGCCTTGGCAGTATCATCTGGTCGAGATGGACATGGTTTCTCGATGACTTCTTGTGGGAGAGGACATGAAAGAGGAATCATTGGATGCGGTGGTCATAGCATTCAGTACCGGTCATATAGAGGATTCTTGCAAGAGAAAGCATGGGAAACCACATGTTGCTTGTGCTAATAATCACTGAAGCATAGTATACTTCTAAAGATCAACTTTCCAAACTTGAGAAGATGCTTGAAAAATTAAATAGCTGGGCAACACCATGAAAAATTAAACCACATGTTGCTTGTGTTAATAACCATGAACATCTCTAACACATCTACATCTGACATAGCTGGCCAACAACATCACCATGTACAATAACATCTTATACTCAAGACAACAAGATAAATTGGCTGGTTGATTTAGGGGCCTCACGTCACCTGTGTGAAGATAAACAGCAATTCCAAAGAATACGATTTGTACCCACAAGTAAAATAGTACATGTAGCTGACAGGGACGATTATCCCTATTAAAGGAGTTGGGGACATCTCGGTGATTCCAAATCTACCTTTAAATGATGTCCTACTCCTCCATGATTTTCCCACAAGTTTGTTATCTGTTAGTCAAATATGCAAAATAAGGAATTATCTGGTAATCTTTTGATGCTGTGTTTATTACCTTCATGGCATCTTCACGAGGAAGATGGTTAGTGGGGGGAATGAAGGAGGAGGAGTTTATCGTCTTCTTTGGTCTCCTACTGTTGCTATTGTTTCCCTCTACACATCTAATCAAACCAGTCTCCTTTGGCATCAATGCCTATGGCATCCCTCTATGGCAAAACTCCATCGAATTCTCCCTCAAGTACCACCTACGACTGCCATTCAATATGAAGCCTGCCATCTTGGTAAACACTACCGAAACTCTTCTCTACTTTCTAATCATCTCCATTCGAAATATGTCTTTGATTTGGTTCATATAGATAGATGGGATCCTAATCGTTATCCCAGTCATAGAAAGATCAAAAATATTCATGGAAAGAGAAGATATTACATGTAATGGTTGATGATTTTTTTCTCAACTATCATTGCAAATAAATCGGATTGTTGTCGCAATCATATTATCCATCAACCTACTAGGAGGATGTCGTTCTTATTGTGACCTATCTTAAAAAACCATACGCTTTCATCTTGTTGGGGATAATGGGGCAAACAACCCATGATATATCCCCCTAAATCTGTCTTGCAGCAAAGATGGCACAACACAATATATGTTCCCCACACGGGAACTCAATGGCAACAATGACAAGCACAATCACAAGCAAGCAAGCAACCACACGAGACAAAGATTTTTACGTGGAAACCCTTACTCAATGTGAGTAAGGGAAAAACCACGGGGCAAGACCGGCAACTAATCCACTACGGTCAAATGGAGCCAAATGTTCTTCCCGGTTTTGTTGCCCACAAAACCGAGGTACAAACAATGAGCACAATAGGTAGTTCTTCTACAAGTAGCTAACTACCCTAGGTATCTAACAATACCAACCAACATGCTCAAATCTAAGATAGATGAGTGACTCCCCTTGTGCGCTCCCAGATGGAGACCCAAACCGATGGCTTCGGCTTCTTGAGGTCGTCCGCAACGACCTCCCCACTTCTCTCGAGCTCGCCCAACACCACTGCCCTCCAAGCCAAAGACCACAGCCGTTGCTGCCCTCGAGCACGGACGCTCGGCTTCTCTCTCGCTCGCATGGAGGAAGACGGAGAAGGGGGTCCGAAACCCCTTGCTGATGCTGTCGCTGGAAATGGGAATAGCGGGGCGTCGTTTTCCCGTTCTGGAATCTGAAAATAGGGCTGGGCGAATTGGGGGCGTGCGATGTGCTCCTGTCGTGAGTTCCCTGGAATGGGAAAGTAGGGGCTGTTGATTGGGGTTCCCAAAGGCTGGAGAAATATCAAAAAATGCCCCCAAGTTGGGGCTGGACAATTGCAAGAAAAACCCAACAACCTCCCCCTCCAGTCCCAACGGGGAGGTGTTGTCCTGTGATGGAGATCAAGAAGAGGTGACACCGCTCAGCTCTCTACAGAGCTGAAGCTTATCACGAGTGACTACCTTTGTCAGCATATCTGAGGGGTTCTCACCTGTGTGTATCTTCTTCAACTATAGCTGCTTCTGTTCAATTGCATCCCTCAACCAATGGTATCTCACATCAATGTGCTTTGTGCGAGCATGGTGCATAGTACTCTTGCTCAAGTCTATAGCGCTCTGGCTATTGATTTAGCCGAAAATAGGTGGTCTTAAGTTCAGCACAAAGCGTGAACTCAGTCGGTGTGGTGACCACGCTAAATCCGGACTAAAGTCAACAATTAACCCACACTAAAGATCAATAAATTAGAAATAATGTGGAGTTAAAATTTATTTTTAACTCTGCACAAATGGTGTATAGTGACAAGTATGCAGAGAGTTCGAACACAGGGAGCAAGCAGGGTAAATCCACAAAATGTGCTAAAGTGTGTGTGTGTGATGTGTCTACACTAAGCAAGCAAGCAACTACAATTTTTGTGGGTTTTTAATTTTTAATTTTTTTTTAAATTTTGTATTTTGATTTTTAATTTTCTGATTTTTATATTTTATATTTTTATATTTTTTTTTCTTTTATATTGGAAAGTAAAGACAAGATAATAGAAGGCAAGCTAAAATATTTATAAAAAGGTGCAAAAATACTCAAAAATTCAGAAATAAAATGTCTTTGGTCTTTTTATACTTTTTTACTGTTTTTGTGATTTTTAGGGATTTTTCAAGGTGTTTTTGGTATTTTTTAATTACTGAAATAAGGCAAAACAGTGGAAACAATGCTGGCTGTGATAAAAATGGGAATTAAAAATAGCAACCAGTAGCTCAAAATTTTCACACTATTTTTCAAATAAAAAGGACAAAATAAGGAACACACAGAAACTGAGTTTTTGATTTTTGGAGTTTTCTACTATTTTATATAATTTTTTGAAGTTTTTGAGTGTTTTTAAATTTTTAGTGTTTTTCTTTTGAGATTTTTAGTGATTTTTGGACTGACACTAAAATAGGGTAAAATAGACACTAGGTGAATTTTTGGGAATTTTTGGAGGTGTTTTGATATTTTTTTGGTATTTTCTAAGGTAGACAGTACACAAAAAGGTTGTTTTTGATTTTTAATAAATAAGAAAATAAAATAAAATCAAAAACTAAATAGGTGGCGTGAAAGTACACTTATCCAGAAACTTAAATCTATTTTTGTGGAATTTTTTTGGGCTTAAGAAGATATTGTAAACAATTAGAACAAGAGTCCCAACATTAAACAGTCCTGGCAAGGGCAGAAATGCAATTTACAAAACATCCAGGGGCAACTATGCAATTTTCCACAAAAATATACACTTTATATTCAATTTTTGGAACCAAAAAGCAATTACAAAAGCCGCCTGGGCTTGTCTGAAATTTTCCCACCAGGGCGCGTGACTTGCACGCGCCTGGGAAGGACTTGAACGTAATATCACAAAAGCCTGGGGGCTTAGTTGCAAAGTAACCTAAACTTTTACACTTAATGCCAAAATTTCAGGACCAAAAAGAAATACCCAAAAGTACGGGGGTTCCTCTGCAAAATGCCCACCACCTCACGTGTACAGGTCACGTGAGGTGACGTGGCGAGGGACCCTAACGCAAATATCAAAAGTCTGGGGGTCTCTTTGCAAATATTACAGAATATTTAAACTACAGACGAAAGTTTTTAGACTAAATATTAAATACAAAAATGGCGAGGGTGTAGATGCAAAATACCCTCGCTCTGGCGCTCCGATGATGACGCGTGGCGCGCATCCAACGGCTGGGGCGACGAGGCGTGATCCGACGGCTGGATGCGATCCACTTATCCACGTGGCGTGTCCTGAGCGGCCGATGACGGTTCGTCGATCAGCGGCTGAGATTAGAAAGCGCGAAGACGATCTGACGGCTGAGGCTTGGTGCGATCCAACGGCCACTGCTTGATCTTGAGCTGCTGCTCGATCGGACGGCGGGGAAGCAAGGAGGAAGAACGGGGAAGAAGGCCGGCGATGGCGAACTTCCCCGGCTCCGTTCTCGCTCCTCCGGCGATGAATGTGCTCCAAAATGGAGCTGCAGACTCCTGGGGTCGTCCTCTTCCTCCTGGGGGCCTCAAAAGTACACGGCGATGGCCGTGCTGCTCGCAGACGGTCGGCGGAGCTGGAGAGCTCGGCTGAGCTCCGGCGAGCCTCAAAATCGCTCCCAGGCGCGATTCAACGTGCGTTGACCCTGCAAAAAGAGTTAGAAGGTCCAGGGCAAAGTGCCTAGACCTTTGATGGACCTAAACGAAGCGCGAGGTGGAATGGACTTCGGTGGCTGGAGTTGCGCTCCGGCAAGGACGTGTGATCGGAAGATTTAAGCGATGGATCTTTGATTTTTTTGGGGGTTTTTAAAGCCTAAGCTAACAGGAATAAAATGCAATAAAGGAAGAAGCGGGATGAAGCCCTCGATGGCCGAAGCCAGAGGAAAAAGACTACCTCGACGCCGGCGATTGGCGGAGGTGCTGGAGTCGTCCTCGACCTCGGACGCCCTGGCTGAGAGGCTCGCGGCGGAGCTGTCACCTCCGGCAAGACTTGGAGCGCAAGAGAGGCGGAGAGGGGTGGACCAAGGGGACTCAATTTGAATTCAAAGTAGGGGAGTTGGTTTTATGCGGTTTGACCCAAGGTGACAGGGGTCCAAAAATCAAGGCATATCTGGCGAATCTTGGGTCCGATGACCAAGGTTAAGCATGGACGAGCTAGAGGGATGTTAGGTGAAAATGTTTGCAGAAGGAATCGACACGAAAACATGCAAGAATCGTCTCGAAAAAAAATGGCGAAGATGGGTCAAAGATAGGTCTGTCAGAGGCTACAGGGTGGTAGGTCACCTAGTTGACCGAGGTCAACTAGGGTTTGCACCTGGTTGGTCCACGTGGACCAACCAGGAAAAACCCTGGAGTATTGTTTTATTAATTCAATTTAAAATAGTAAATGGCCGAGTTAAATAAAATGTATAAAATAAAAAATGTTCAAAATTTTATATAGTATTTTATTCTGATTTTTATTTATTTTTATGACTTAAATTTTTGCAAGTTACCTTTTTAACCCTATATAGGTATAATACCTATGTATTTTGATATTTTATTTTTATTTTGGTATTTTTAATCTTATTATTTTTATTTATGATTTAGTAAAATTATAACATACTTTTATATACATAAGTATATTTTTATTTTATTTTTCTGAGATGTTTTGTATATTTAATAAAATGTAAGTATAGTTTATACAGGTATGTGTATAAGTATAATACCTATGTTTTGAATTTACAAGTATTTTATTTTTATTTTTATTTAGGTTTTTTATTCTAATTTTAATGTACATAATTATTATAAGTATTATTTACAATATTATAAAAATATAAAAATATAAAAATAATGAATAAATAATAAGTTGAATATTTTAATAGGTACAAGGGTACAATGTGGGTCCAAAAGTCAACTTTCAAACCGTAGCTCCGCCAAATGCGAAACCACCGCCATTGGATAGATTATTTTATTCTATATACAATTAAAGGTGAGTACACTGCATTTGGAGTTGTCGTTTGTGAGATACGGGTCTGGGAAGTTGGGATTTTGGATTCTTATTCAGACCATATCTTTTTGTCTGTACATGACTTTTCTGTGAAATCAATTTTGTCTTTTTCTTTATTAATTTATCTACAACTTTTATGTACAAAGTTTCTTTATTTGATGTATAAAAAGTGGAACCAAAATTAGGTCCCAAAATGAATAAAGAATGAGTAGAAAGTATGGGTGCTGTATCTGTGCTTCTGACCTTATCTCCCCCTACTTTATTCCTTGTCGACCTATCCATCAAGATGCCTAGGTCTCGGGGGTTTTGGGTCATAAAATATTTACAATATTTTATTCTTTTTCTTTTCTTTATTTATTCTATAATTTTGGCCTTAATTACAGTAATTTACACACTGTTGAGATGCACATGCATGAATGCTAAGATGCTTGATTTAAGGCTATTTACAGGCATTTGCTAGGGTTTTTGGTGCCAAAATGATAGAATAAAGATGATGAAAAGTGGATTCATCAGCTATCACAAAACACAACCGGCTCACTGTCATCCAATCCAAACTCACCAAGAAAGCGTTGTAGCCACAACACTTCCTTCCCAGCCTCTGCTGCTGCAATGTATTATGCCTCTGTAGTCGAAAGAGCAACACATTTCTGTAGTTTGGATTGTCATGATATGGCTCCCCCTGCAAAGGTGAAAATGTAGCCTGAGGTAGACTTTCTCTGGTCCATGTCGCCTGCCATATCTGCATCAGTGTAGCCACAAAGTTTGGGATCTGACCTCCCAAAAGCAAGACATATACTTGAGGTCCCTCTCAAGTATCTCAAGATCCACTTCACTGCCTCCCAATGGTCCTTCTCCGAATTGGACATGAACCTGCTCACCACGTCCACTGCATGGGCTATGTCAGGTCTAGTGCAAACCATTGCATACATGAGGCTCCCAACTGCTGACTGATATGGGATCTTGGCCATCTCTGCTTTCTCCTCAGAAGTAGAAGGACATGACTCTTTGGTTAGCTTGTAATGAGAGGCTAAGGGCGTACTGACAGGCTTGGCATTCTTCATGTTAAACCGCTCCAACAGACATTCAACATAGCTCTCCTGTGACAACCACAGCATGCGCTTCTTCCTGTCCCTTGTAATCTGCATCCCTAAGATGTGACTTGCCTTACCCAAATCTTTCATCTCAAACTCCTTGGAGAGTTCTTTCTTGAGCTTTGCAATCAAGTTGGAATCATGACCTACAATCAACATGTCATCCACGTATATCAAAAGAATGACGAATCTGTCATTTGGAAGATGACGAACATATACACATGGATCGGCTGCAGTCCTCTTGAAGCCCTGCTTTCTCATGAAAGCATCAAACTTCAAGTACCACTGTCTCGGGGCTTGCTTCAAGCCGTAGAGACTCTTCGTCAACCTCTAAACCATGTGCTCTTTCCCTTTCTCCTGAAAACCCTGTGGTTGCTCCATGTAGATCTCTTCCTTCAAATCACCGTGAAGAAATGACGTCTTCACATCCATATGCTCCAGCTCAAGGTCCATGCTAGCAACAACTCCTAGCACCATTCTCACTGAATTCATCTTCACCACAGGGGAGAAGATCTCATCATAGTCCACTCCTTCCTTCTGGTTGAATCCTTTCACTACCAACCTGGCCTTGTACTTCACCTGCTTGCCACTGTCATCTGACTTTAGTTTGTAAACCCGCTTGTTCTTCAAGGCTCTCTTCCCTTTAGGAAGCTCAACAAGGTCATAAGTGTGATTCTTTCTGAGAGATGTCATCTCTTCGTTCATTGCATTCTGCCAATGACCCTTGTCCTTGTGCATCTGTGCCTCCTCAAATGTGTACGGCTCACCTGCATTTGTGAGCATCACATACCTAAAAGTGGGGCAACGGGATGATGGCTGGTTTGTCCTCTCAGATCTCCTGACCTGAGGCTCTGCCGCATCTGCATGTGGATGAGGCTGCTCCCCCTGCCCTAGGTCCCCTGGACCTGCATCAACGGGGTCTGCATTTGGCTCGTGCTGCTCTAGCTGCCCATCCTCTCCACCTGTACCCTGTACTGGAGAGGGCTCCGTGTCCTCATCACTGTCATCATCCATGGAAAACTCGTCTGCATCACCACTCTCAATGGTGTCCTCAACCAACGTATGGTTCTCATAAAAGATCACATCCCGGTGCCTGGTGACTGTCTTCTTCCTTGGATCCCAAAGACGGTATCCAAACTCCTGATCTCCATAGCCAAGAAAAATACAAGGCACTGCCTTGTCATCCAACTTCTTCCGCTGCTCCTTGGGTACCAATGCATACATCTTGCATCCAAACACCCTCAAGTGAGCATATGAGGGGTCCTTCCCTGTCCAAACACACTCTGGAATCTTGAAGCCCAAAGGAACCGATGGAGATCTGTTTATCAAGTAACATGTGGTACGAACCACCTCAGCCTAAAAGGTCTTGGGCAACTTCGCTGTCTTCAGCATGCAGTGAACTCTCTCAACAATGGTCCTGTTCATCCTCTCAGCTAGACCATTGTGTTGGGGTGTGCCTGGCTCTGTCCTCTCATGCCTGATGCCGTGCTCTACACAATAGCCCTGAAAGCTATGGGAGGTGTACTCTCCCCCATTGTCTGTGCGTAGACACTTCAACAATTTTCCTGTCTCACGCTCAACCATGGCATGTAATTTCTTGAAGCAATCAAACACTTGATCCTTCGATCTCAGCATATACACCCACACCTTCCTAGATGCATCATCAATGAAGGTGACAAAATACCTGTTGCCTCCCAATGAGGCAGTGTCAATAGGACCACAAACGTCAGAATGAATCAACTGTAGAAGGTCTCCCTTCACCTTGGATCTGGCCCTGTATGGCGCACTACTGCTCTTCCCAACCTCACATGCATCACAAGGAGACAAAGTGATGTCATTGTGGTAGGGGATCAACTCTTTCTTGCTCAAAAGCTGTAAGCCCTTCTGGCTCATGTGCCCAAGCCGACGGTGCCACAAATCTGAATTATCTGCCTCAGTAGCATGCAAACTGCCATCCATGACCTTCACTCTAGTCATGTGAAGTGTGTGACACAACCTGCCTCTCGCCATGATGAGAGAACCCTTGCTGATCTTGCATTTGTTGTCGCCGAACTTCAGATGATAGCCTTCACTATCTAGTTGTGAGCCAGATATAAGGCTAAGCCGCACATCAGGAACATGCCTCACATTCTGGAGTGTCATTGAGCACCCAACATCTGTCTGAATCGAGATGGTGCCCATGCCAATGATCTTAGAGTAACTCTTGTTACCCATCAAGACTCTCTCGTAATCACCACTGGAGTAGGTGTTAAAGAACTCCCTGTGTGGAGTCACATGATAGGAGGCGGCCGTGTCAACGACCCACTCCAAATCACTCCCTGCATGCAAGCACTGGTCCTGGATGGTGAGAATTACCTCTTCTGCACTGTCATCTGCCATGATTGCTGCTACATTCCCATCTTCATTTTTCTGATCTTTCTTCTTGGCTTCAGCTTTCTCTCTTTTCCAAACCCTGCAATCTCTCTTCCAGTGACCTGGCTTCTGGCAATGGTGACATTTTCCTCTGCCCTTGGACTTGTCTCTGGATTTCTGCCTCTCCTGTGATTGCCCTCTGCTGCTGGACCTTCCTCTTCTCTCAACTGCATACACATGTAAAGAGGAGGATGCCTCTCCCAAAGAGCGGCGTCTAATCTCCTCATTGAGGAGACTACCCTTGACCATAGCCATGGTCAACTTGCAATCCTTAACAGAGTTTCTCACGGTGACTACTAGAGTCTCCCAACTGTCTGGCAAAGAACCCAAAAGTAGAAGTGCCTGCAACTCATCATCAAGTACCAATCCCATGGAGGTCAACTGGTTGATTATGCTTTGAAGTCATTTAAATGCTCGACCACTTTGGTCTCATCCTTGTACTTCAGATTCACAAGCTTTTTAATCAAGAAAGCCTTGTTGGTTGCGGTCTTCTTATCATAGAGCTCGGACAACTTGTCCCATAGCTCCTTCGCATTGGTCTCCTCAGCAACATGATGGAACACGGACATGTCAAGCCACTTCCGAATGGTCCCAATGGCATTTCGGTTCAACTTTGTCCACTCACTTGCGGACATGTTCTCCGGCTTGGCGCTCTCCCCCTCCACGGGATCATGGAGGTCCTTGCAATATAAGATGTCTTCCATCTTCGCCTTCCAAATCTGCCAGTTGCTACTTGTGAGCTTGATCATCGTGCCCTCATCATCTTTGCTCATTTTGCACAACCTGTGCTCTGATACCACTTGCTAGGGATAATGGGGCAAACAACCCAGGATATATCCCCCTAAATCTGTCCTGCAGCAAAGAAGGCACAATACAATATATGTTCCCCACACGAGAACTCAATGGCAACAATGACAAGCACAATCACAATCAAGCAAGCAACCACACGAGACAAAGATTTTTACGTTGAAACCCTTACTCAATGTGAGTAAGGGAAAAACCACGGGGCAAGACCAACAACTAATCCACTACGGTCAAATGGAGCCAAATGTTCTTCCCGATTTTGTTGCCCACAAAACCGAGGTACAAACCACGAGCACAATAGGTAGTTCTTCTACAAGTAGCTAACTACCCTAGGTATCTAACAATACCAACCAACATGCTCAAATCTAAGATAGATGAGTGACTCCCCTTGTGGGCTCCCGGATGGAAACCCAAACCGATGGCTTCGGCTTCTTGAGGTCGTCCGCAACGACCTCCCCGCTCCTCTCGAGCTCGCCCAACACCACTGCCCTCCAAGCCAAAGACCACAACCACTGCTGCCCTCGAGCACGGATGCTCGGCTTCTCTCTCGCTCTTCCGCTCGCGTGGAGGAAGATGGAGAAGGGGGTCCGAAACCCCTTGATGCTGTTGTCGCTGGAAATGGGAATAGCGGGGCGTCGTTTTCCCGTTCTGGAATCTGAAAATAGGGCTGGGCGAATTGGGGGCGTGCGATGTGCTCCTGTCGTGAGTTCCCTGAAATGGGAAAGTAGGGGCTGCCGATTGGGGTTCCCAAAGGCTGGAGAAATATCAAAAAATGCCCCCAAGTTGGGGCTGGACAATTGCAAGAAAAACCCAACACATCTATCATCGACGAAAAAGTAAATATTCAAATCTTATTTTCTGACCATCCAATTTTACCTTCCACTCTAAGGGTGTTTGGATGCATTGCCTTCGTTCATCTCCTAGATGCAGGGATAGACAAATTAGTAGCTCGAGTAGTTAAATGTATTATCTTATGATATGCTCGACATTAAAAACGATAATGTTGCTATGACCCAAGTTCAAAGCATTAATGTATTACGTATGATGTCACCTTTTTTTGATATTTTACATTCTTCCCCTCAACAGGGAATCATATCTCGTTATCTCCTCATGATGGTCCACTTGAATCAAGTTTCCTTGAGTTTCCTATTCCACAACCAAAGTCCTTGTGAGGACCCTCCTGTTGCGAATATCATAAAAACTCCTTCTCATGAACCCCTCACCTCATGGGCACTAGAGGAGCCACCAAAGACACATGTAACATCGATAATTAATTCCAAATGATCATATTGATAATAGTGTAGGCCCAAACAATGATGTCCCTGAGGAGGATCTATATCATCCTATTGCCACAAGGAAGTGGCAACGAGAGCGCAAAACACCAGGGAGACTACAATTAGCATGCATACTGTATCCAATCTCCAAAGCAATGTTAAAATCCTAGGCCCTACATATAGGCAATTTATGGAGAAACTATCAGCTAAGCATCTTCCTACATTGTATATTGACGCAATGAATATTCCACATTGGAATCTTGCCATGGAAGATGAAATGATCACCCTCACCTCTCATGGAACATAAACACATGTAGAACCACTTATTGAGCATTAAGTCATTGGCTGTAAATGGGTATTCACCATCAATTATAACCCTATCTGTGGTAAGATACAAAGCTCATCTAGTAGAAAAAGATTTTACACAAAGATATGGTATGGATTTCTTTGACACCTTGGCACAGTACACTAAACGTTCTACTCTTAGTAGTTGTTTTAAAAGATTGCCCTCTCTATTAGCTTGACATGAAGAATGCAGTCCTATATGATCATCTTCAAGAAGTAGTTTATATGAATTAACCTCCAGGCTTCGAGATTGAGGGGAGTGTCAATATGTATGCCTACTTAAAAAGGCTATATATAGCTTTAAGAAAAGTCCACATGCCTGATTCCAAAAGCTCTCACACGTCGTATAAGATATAGGGTTTTCAAGATCTACCTCAGATCACTTCCTATTTATTCAAAAGAACTAGGAAGGGATTTCTGCTTTGATTGTCTATGTCTAAGACATTGTGCTCACGAGGGATGATACATATGGGATTGCAGAAACAAAACATCTTCTCGCTAATATCTTCGAAATCAAAGATCTAGGATCTTTACGATACTTCCTTGGGATAGAGGTATCCCAAAGCAAAAAGGCCATATCTCTCTCTCAAAGGAAATGTGTTATTGATATGATGATGCTTGGAACCAAGCTAGCTCAAATACCCATGGACCCGAAGGCACATATGTATGAAAATTAGGAATATATTCTAAAAAACAATATGTTTTGATAACTTATGGGAAAACTACTTTACCTTACCATTACAAGACTGAATTTATCCTTGGCAGTTGGAAAGTTAAGCCAATTAGTGGACAAGCCTATTCAAGCTCATAGGGATGTTGCAATGATGAAATAATGACATATCGAATATGCTCCTAGAAAAGGATTATTCCTCAATGAGAATTCACCCGTATGCATTGTAGCATAGTATGAAGTGCACTACACAGGATGCCTGGCAGGTAGAAAGTCCACTACAAGTTTTCACATTTTCTTGGGTTGTAATCTCATCACATGGAAGAGCAAAAAGAAAAATGTATCTCGAACAAGTGCGGAAAGTGAGTACTGAGCCATGGCTCAGACGTTGTCTGAGATGATGTGGAGTCACAATTCATATGAATAATGAGAGACAAATGGAACTATGATGCTATGCATATCACCAATCTAATGTTTCATAACAGTGCTAAACATGTACAAGTAGATTGCCACTTCTTTAGAGATTTGATCCAGAAGAATCTTCTACATAATGTCAATGTCTCCTCATGTGAACAAGTAGTCGCACATGATAAATCTATATGCGCCAACTTGAGGGGGATTGTCAAGGAATTGGAAGTGTGTAAAAAGAATTAGTTATCATTATTGGTTGTCACGATGATTCCATTCCTTTTTTTAGATTGTTTCCTTTTATTTACTAGTGCCAAATCTGTATTAGGAGGTCTAGGGTTAATGAATTAGACAAGAAAATGAATCCTCTTTCCACCCTCTCCTACAATGAGATGGGAGATGAGGAGCCATGACACCACGCATGGGGAGAGGGATGAGTATGGTCCATATAAGTTTGTTTTAACTTTTATCAATTTTTAAATCACATGGAATTGGAAACTAGAGAGATGCTAGGAATTAAAAGAGAGAAATGATAAATATTCCACAACTTCAAATAATTTGTTGGTGCGACACCATTTTATCATCATATTCATACATCATACATGCACATATGGAATGGAAAATGTGTAAAAAAACTAATAAAATAAAAAAGATTTATCAAGTCGAGTTAATGAGTTGAGCATGCCCCAACTCAAATTCGGCTCAATAACCACGCATGTCTGAGCTTTCTTGACACAGCTACTTCGAATAAACAGAAGGTGTTGTTGCTACAAGGTCGGAGAGAGAGAGATGCACGCATAACATTGTCTAGTTGTAGTTTTTATTAACCCAATTTTTCCGAGTTACTTTGTTGAGCGAAAACTTTGACGCATATGGAGGATTAGAGCCCTAGGTCCCTAATTGTCGTTTTCCTCTCTTTTTTAGTTTTCCATATTAAATCCTTGTTTCACACAGAAGCATGTTGAGCAAGTTTATGTCCATTTAAAAATTTCAAAAAGTAAATACATAGTCAGCAAAATCCAGATACATGAGCACTGGAGATTGTTGCATACATATAGTTTCTTGAAGACATATAATATGTAAGAAGGCATTACTGAAATCTAATTGTTTTGTTGACTAGTTGCCTGAAACAACAAGTGATAGGATGGTGCGATTCAACCACATGAGTGTTTATAAAACCATCATATTGATAAAATCCGTTATTGTTTTGTGTCAATCAATCATGCCATTGTACATAAATTAAGGCATCAAATAATATTCATAGCATGGTATTTAAGAATCAATTCCCAAGTTTAATTTCCTGTAAGCAGATTATATTCAACATTCACCGTGTTGCATTATTTTAGTTTTCACTTGTTTGAGAAAACTTAGTGGTTAAGTATGATGAACTTTGATTGATAGAGTAATGAGAAGAGTGTGTTTGGTTGAGCTTGATAATCAGTATAATTGACGGCCAAAGTATATTACATGTGACGGTCGAGGATATACTTATGTTGAAATAATAGGAGATGTATGTTTCACTAGGGATATAAATATATCGCCATGGTTGATCTTTTCTCATAATTGGAGGACCTAAAATCGATTACTCGTATGTGCCTTTCTCTCATTTTTAATGTGTACTCTCTCTCAATCGATCTAGAGCACTACAACAAAATTGAGTATAGTGACATTTTTTCAAAATCCGTCACTAAATTAGTCATTGTTAAATATATAAAGATGATATTATTCTTTGCAAAATGAGTTTTCGTACTCAAAATTAGTAACGAACATCTGTCATTATATCATTAGCAACGGTTCATATAACGACGCTTATTCATTGTAATTTTTCAGAAAATCAACTAATCGTCGCTATTTTTTTAGTTCAAAAATTAGTGACGATTAATTAGATATTTGAAAAATAACAACGAATAAGTGTTGCTATGTGGACCGTTGCTAATGATATTTATATGATAGATTTTGCTAATTTTGAGTATGAAAAAATATTTCGCAACAAATAATATCATCATTATATATTTAACAACGACTAATTTAGTGATGGATTTTGAAAAACCGTCACTATAGCTCAATTTTTTTATAGTGGAGTGATTTGACATGCACCAATTTATAAAATCGCTACATAAACCCACCCATTCATTGAATAGGTAGTTATAAGAGGATAACCATATAGCCATCGGGTATCCATATAGCTGATAAGTATTCACATTTTCGATATTAGAATCACTTCTAGACTAATCATACTCACATTTATTCTCACAAAAAAGTAATAAAAGTAAGTTATACAGAAACTTCACACACGCATCCAATATAAAGTCAATTCTAAATCAATCAGAAGCCTAAATCATTTGAAGATGCTAGAGATACATATTATATGAGGATATTGAAGATGCACAATATATTGACATGTAGTTCATGGGAAACGGATAATATGCGATATCAAGTGTGGTGATGTCAAATATATGCTACACGTGTGCTGGAAATATCATTGACTTGTAATAATTGGATGGGTTGTCTCTATTGAATAGAAAATACATAATGTTAGAGATAAAAAGGATAGTTGAATATGAACCAGTTGATGGATCTGGAAAACATTATAAAACTTTTATAAAGGTGGCTTGAAACGATTAGAAATGGGTTAGGCTTGACTAGCTTGAGTAATGTGAATAACGTAAAGACACATGCATGTATGTGTAAGGGTATGGGTATGTTTAAACATATGTACTCGGATTTGAGGTGAATTCGGATTCACGTACCTGTAAGGAATCTCAAATCAGAAAGGATAGGTCATTCCCCTTCTCTAACAAGTTGGAAGATATTTCCATTTCCTACCGAGTCCCCTGTAATTGTTGGAAATGCAATAGGTGATACCATTATATATGACACCATCTGCTAATGATTCTGCACTATTAGCCAACTTTTTAAATCATCAAAAAATTTAAGACTTAGTGTGAGTACAAGAGCATGTGGATCGAGTCGCTACATTCTCCTAGAGATGGAATGTATATGCAAAGACGACATCAATGATCCTCTATTATGAATGCATTATCAGATTATGCAAAGCATAAAATGATGTTCAATGATTATGTGCTTAATTAATATCATATCAACATGCATCTTAGTCACTGCTCAACTACCTAATTCGAATGATATGTGTATATAAACACAGGCAGCTAGAAGAGAACAAGACTACACTTCATTTATTATACCCATCAGACAAGCGTTTAATCATTTAGAAAACAACTCCATTGCATCGGTCCAACCTTCAACCTATTGGGCACCGGAAAATTATTTTTTTAGTGTCATAAATCGATCTTCACGCGGCCGTGTTCGGTAGGAGCATAAGGCGGAATGGAATAAGGGGAATAAGCCCCCAACACGCTTCCCCGTGGTACGACTATTCCCCATTATTTCATCTTATTTCACTCTTATTCCTATCTTTATCCCACCTTACCCACCTTTATTTCACCTTATTCTCCTTATTCTTATCCTCCAGCCGAACGGAGAATAGACCCTTATTCCCCTTATTCCCCATCCTTATTCCTGCTTATTCTCCTACCGAACGGGCCCTAAGAGAGGGTGGAAAGAGGTTACTTGTGCAAAATCAGCATTTCAAAGCATTTCAAATCATAAAAGACACATAAATCTCTGCAAAAGAGAAAATGAGGTTACTTGTGCAAAATCAGCATTTCAAAGCATCCATTTTTTGGAACATGCAGTATCCCCACTACAGCTAAATCTTACAATGGTATTGCAAGTTCTTCTAACTTCGTCATTATACTAACAAAGTGAACTCAAGTTCCTCATCTCCTACCAGAAAGGAATGAGACCCAGTGTCCAGGATTTTCGATCCATCCGTCTCAGCCTGGCTGAGATGTTCACAAGGCTTCGGAGCAAATTCTACATCAGTTCCTTCCCGGAATTTGAATGAATGCTCTCAAATGAAATCAACTCCTTTGTAGGACTACCAGATTTTGCATTAATCCGTTTCAAGAAAAGCAGCACAGAATGCTTTCCTGCCATCGGACCATTGTTCTGGACTCTGACGATCGCGGAGAATTTCATCCGTTCACAGGCATCACGGCCAATGCTCTCAACATCGTGACTGCTGACCTGTTTGTCTGTGTTGGAAGCACGAAGGCTGCCAGAACTGTTAACGTAGAAGGGTTTGGCATTAACTGAGACAAATTTGTAGGAAAACGTGGAATAGCTCAAACCATAACCGAACTCAAATACAGTGGGACCGGTGTATAAGCGGTACGTTCGGCATTGGTATCCAGATGCCGGGCCAGGACGCATTCTCATGTCTGTCATGGGTACTCTAGTGAAATTCTGAGGACACATGTCACTGGCAATCTTCGACCTACATTAAATATCCAAATAATTTCAACTGATAGTCACACTAAATTTCTCACGAACGTTGTTAACATGAGCATTATTGTTAAGAAAGGCATGAGCCAAAATCATCAAAAGTGATTTGTTAGAAAAAAATACTCAAAATGAATGCTTTGATAATCTTCTCACGGACGTTGTTAACATGAGCATTATTGTTAAGAAAGGCATGAGCCAAAATCATCAAAAGTGATTTGTTAGAAGAAAAATACTCAAAATGAATGCTTTGAAGAGGTGAAATCTCGGATAGCATGTCGTTGTGCAGGACAACACAGATGCATCCATGCCTACATATTACAATGTTTGCAGAGGAATAGTTCATCCTATGACAATTACAATATTTGTATACTTCAAATTACTCATGTTTTTGTAACAGAAAGATCTGTTTCTACTGACCTTTAGAGGGAACTGAGTGTTCAATGTTAGAGGTATAAGATTAAAGGATTAAAATACTGCCCTTCGCTAATGTAATATAGAGGTATAAGATTCAAAGATTGATATTAAGATGTATTTTTCCCATAACTTCATTTCATGATTTGAAATTGGTCCTATTTACATGTAAGATTACTGTTAATGTATTGGTTGTGCGCCATATGAGTTGTAGGAGGGTAAATGGATCCTGGAGAAGATCCATTTACCCCATCCAATCCTTTAGTCCCCATCTACCAGTGGTGGGACTTGGAGGCTCTGTGGAGGCTATATAAAGAGCCCCAGACCTCCTGTATCCATTGAGAGAAAAAGCAATAAAGCATATGCCCCTTTGAGGGCTTCTCCTGTGGATTCATCCCACTCCTTAGGGAGTAGGGTTCCACGTTAAATCATGTTGTTCTTATTGTTTCTTTATCTTTTTCCATGTTCGCTTCCACATGTTTATTTTCTAACATGGTATCGAGTGGGTTCATTTCTCGAGGATTTCGTATTAATTTGAGATTTGATTTTATGAAAATTATTTGAGATATGTTCAAGTTTTTTTGGGGTTTCATAATCTGTTCGCTTCTCACAAAGCCCTAATCCTCAAAATTCGTCGGCACCGTTGAGGGCAGTTTTAGGTCTGGACCAAGATGAACTGTTGTAGGGGATTTATTAAAACCGTTGAATTCAGAATATGGTAAAGTAGCTCCGGGATGGGGGACTACTCCATTTATGGGGGTTGGAATGGCTTTGTTCAGAGAACTGTTCTTGAAAGATTATGGCTGAAGATCACATTCATTTTTGAAGATTGTTCATGTTATTGGGTTTCTGAACCCTAGATTGTTCTATCTATGTGCCTTTGCCCATCTCTAAGCAATGGCGGCGACATCTTGGAGCCCTCCGCCTTTTCTTCCTCACGCACCTCGCTTGCGCACATGATTTCCAGGCTGCAAAGCCCTATCATCCTCGTCGGCTGCATCTCATCTCACGCTCGCACGACGAGCTTAACCCAGGCAGCGCAGCTTGAGACTCCAAGCGATGCAAGATCGCCCAGCGCAGCATCCCCACGCAACACTCGAAGAAGAAGAAACATCGGCACGAGGCGCTCCTGTCCAGGCGAGTCCAGGCGGAAGTCCCTCCATGCTCCAGCTCGGTCTCGCCCTTGTGCGCCCCAGGCGTTGCCGGTCACCTCCACCTTCAGCTGCGATTCAGGCAGCAAGCCCTAGGCGGTGGCGGGGCTCCTCGTTGGCGGGGATGGCAGCCCTAGCCAAAGCACCACCCTCTTCCTTCGTGCGCTCCAAGCGGAGGTGCACCTCCTCTCCTCACTCAATACGGCTGGCGATCATTCATCTCCAGGAGGAGGAGGCTTCGAATTCCATGTGGGCAGCAGCCTCATGAGCGAAGGGTTCCCAACATGAACCCTAAACAAGGGAGACACCTGGCGATTAGCCCTAGCGGGCCGTGTATTATTAAAAAAAAAGGTGCCCTGCATTAAAAAAAAGGGGAGGCGAGTATTCAGGCCCAACTGGGCATGTCTTGTATAAAAAAAGGAGGAGTTTGTTAAAAAAAAAGAAAAAGAAAAGAAAAAAAGAAAAAGTGAAGAGGTGCGTACAAAGAAAAGCCATATGCAAAAGGTTTTGAAAAAAAATTTGAAAAAAAAACACTTTTGAAAAAGGCGAAAAAGGCACATATAAACAAAAGGAGGAAAAGTCGAAAAAAAGGTTGAAACGCCTTTAAAAAATGGACGGCTTAAAAAATGATGAAAAGCCGCAAGAAATTTTGTGAGAATGTTCATGTTTTTCCCCAATTTCTTTGTCTTCTCCCAACTTGGTCGACGATTGTCATTCCGACAAGTATGTGAGAAAGGGGGAGTATTATGTAGAGTCACAGGTCTTCTGTTGCAGATTTAGATGTCAGATGCAGACTAGCTGGGTTGTCTCAGACTCGACAGTTCTTCGATTGATCAGACTCGACGATTTATTTCAAGTGCTCAGTTTCATACTCGCACATGGATGTGGTCTTCTTTTCAGATGTGCACATGTTTGTATCATTTGTAGTGGTCCCCATCTTTTCTTATTATTGTCAGCCAGAGTTTTCATGTGAGCCATAGGGACTCCAGAGTAGAGGACCATTCCCTGTACCATGTTGGCAAAGGTTTTCATGTGGTATCATAGGTACTCCAGAGTAGTGTACCATTCTCCGTGCCAGATGGGAGAGACTCAATTCTCCGACGAGGAAACTTCTTTCAGACTCCATTCTCCAACGACCGTAGACTCCGACGAGGATTGTACTTCCACGGCCTTTTCAGTTCGGCCCTTTTCAGAGATGGAGCAGTTGTCCACATGTTGTGGCGGGCCAGAGTTCTCCGACGAGGAGACTCATTTCCAGTTGCAGTGACTCTGACAGGCGCAGTTCAGAGCACTTGCTCTCCGACGAGGAGATTCAGCAGACTCACACTCCAGCTCGTTCTTCCTCCTCACCTGCACGGCATGAGAAGCAACGTCCTCGACAGCAGCCGATAATTGTGCGCGTTGAGTTGATATTGTCCGTAGTGTCATGTAGCATGAGTTGAGTTTCTTTATCTTTGTCCAAGCTGAGCATTGCATGCTCCAGCTTGAGGGGGAGCGTTAGAGTATTGGTTGTGCGTCATATGAGTTTTAGGAGGGTAAATGGATCCTGGAAAAGATCCATTTATCCCATCCAGTCCTTTAGTCCAACATCTACCAGTGGTGGGACTTGGAGGATCTGTAGAGGCTATATAAGGAGCCCCAGACCTCCTGTATACATTGAGAGAAAGAGAAATAAAGCATATGCCCCTTTGATGACTTCTCCCATAGTTTCACCCCGCTCCTTAGGGAGTAGGGTTCCACATTAAATCCTGTTGTTCTTATTGTTTCTTTATCTTTTTCCATGTTCGATTCCACATGTTTATTTTTTAACAACAACATTTGAAATGGGAAAGCATATCAGTGGCATACCTGGATTGTGCTCTCCAAAAATTGTGCTACTGATCGCAAGTCCGCCAGCTTCACTCGGATATCCTGCCCACATTGCCCCAATAGTTGGATCGTTCTTTGCGAAGCTTTTATCAATTGACCACCACAGAGCAAGACGAGGATCACCGGTCTTTCAGATGCTTTTGACACACTAGTGATCAGATTCTACTGCACCCCTGGAAGAACCAGATCAACTCTATCCAACTTTTCATTTTCTATATTTTGGTTGAGTCCCATAAACAAAATGGCATGGTCAATTGAGCTTGCCAAATTCACCGCTTCACCAATTGAGGCAGAAGCACAGATGGTGGAATCACATCCAGATAAATAGCGGGTGTCTTTTGTTGGAATTTACGGTAGGATCTCACTCACAAATCCCCTCTCTATTAGGGTGGATATTACGCACGTGCCTTACTCAATTTTATTGATCGAGCAAGATGGAAAACAAGCTAGAAAGCAAGCGAGGGCTGTGAATAGGGTCGAGGAAGAGAAGTGACGTAGTCACACAAGAGGAAGAAATAAGAGTAATTATATTGCTCGTTGATGGTTTGAGATGAGTGCAAGATACATGCTTATATAGCACCACTATATGATAACAATAGAATGAAAGCAAAAATAGAAATTTCCAACGTCATGTGCATGGAAATGCCTCCATGCAAGGAGAGCCATCCACGTATTGACACATTGCTGGAGAATAGGTCCAACTTGGACTCTTGGGGTACATCTTGATTAGAGCTAATATACTCCCCCCTAATCTTGATGTCGCCCAAGATCACGAACACCTAGCAAGTGTCGCATTGTAGCCAGCTTCGCCGCTGACAGAGGCTTCATCAATGCATCAGCACGTTGCTCCTCCGTGGATACAAACTCCACAATAATTTGTCCTTCGACACAATCATGAATAAAGTGGAATTTGGTGTCAATGTGTTTACTGCATCCGTGGAAGACGGGATTCTTCATCAAGGCAATGGTGGACTTGTTATCAACAAATAATTTCACCGGCATTGGTTCTCTCTTTGTTAGCTCGCTCAACAAACTTCGAAGCCACACTGCTTGGCAAGACGTTGTCGTTGCCGCCATAAACTTGGCTTCACATGATGATAGGGCCACAATCTTTTGCTTCTGCGAGTTCCATGAGATCAGGTTGTTGTTTAAATAGAATGTCATCCCTCATGTGCTCTTTCTATCATCCAAATCACCTGCCAGATCACTGTCTGTGAACCCAATGATTGTCTCCTCGCTTCCTCCTTTAGTGTATACGAGTCTGTAATGAAGCATACCCTTCAAGTACCATAGGATTTGCTTCATCGCCTTGTAATGTGTGACGGTAGGTTTCTCCATAAACCTACTACACATACCAACATCATAGGAGAGATCCGGACGAGTGTGGAGTAGATACCCGAGACACCCAATGACACGACGATATTCTGTTGCATCCACTGGTTGCTCATCAGGATCTTTGTGCAATTGTTGCTCCTGCTCCATAGGACATTTGGTGGAGTTGCACTCTAACGTCCCGAATTGTGCCAGCACCTTCTTTGCATAAGAGGTTTGCTTAATTTCGATACGTCCATCTTCTTGTACTACCTCGATCCCAAGGTAGTAAGTGAGCAATCCAAGATCACTCATCTTTAACTCGGACATCATCTGATGCTTGAACACCACGATCTCCTCTGGATCCTCCCCTGTCACAATGAGGTCATTTACATAAACCCCAACGATCACTCTTGACTGACATGTTTCCCTTGTATAGACTGCTTCTTCTTGAGCACACTTCACGAATCCAAGTTTCTTGAGACTTCTATCAAGCCGTATATTCCAAGCTCGGGGCACCTGCCGAAGGCCATAGAGTGCCTAGCTTAGTTTAAGAACCATGTGTTCTTTGTTCTTCACCGTGAATCCTTCCGGTTGGGCTACATATACTTCCTCTTCGAGCTCGCCATTTAGGAATTCTGATTTGACATCGAGATGGTGGACTTTCCAACCACGAGTAGCGGCAATGGCGAGAATAACGCGTATAGTGTCTAACCTGGCTACTGGAGCGAACACCTCCTCGAAGTCGATGCCCTGCTGCTGGACGTATCCTTTCGCAACCAATCTTGCTTTGTGATTGATTACGTCACCGGTGGAGTCCCTCTTCATCTTGTACACCCATTTGAGATCAATGGGCTTGCAGCCAGCCGGAAGCTCCGTGAGAGTCCAAGTTTTATTTTTCTTGATGGACTCGATCTCTTTGCACATGGCATCTACCCAGACTTGGTGCTCAGCAGCTTCACGGTAGTAGGATGGCTCCTCCATCGCCATGAGCATTACTTTCCCCTCCATGTCTTCTTCAAAATTCACCCTTCGAGAATCGTGCATGATATCCTCGACGTGCCTGTTGCGGATAGTAGTCTCGTCGGTGTTGCTGTTGTTACTTCCTGATAGCGGGGTAGACATGACCGATGAAGATGTAACAGTATCCCCTCCTACGATGGAATATGATCTTGCCGGTGTCATTTGGCATGCCGATGATGTCGATTCATGGGTCGAGAAAGATGGTGATGCAGGCGTTGGCTCGCCTATTGGGATACCTGTGAGTGGTATATAGCCACCCTCGTTCATCTTCGTGTTGTACTCTTCCTCGATGATGAAATCTGATGCATTTCTGTCGCTCGTACCTGCATTCCATTTCCATTCCATATTTTCTTCGAATTTTACATCACGACTCACATGAACTTTGTCGCGATGTGGATCAAACAGGCGATGAACCTTGCAACCTTCCTCAACTCCAAGATATACCATCGGATGGCTTTGGTCGTCAAGTTTCTTCAAATTCGGTGTCGTTACCTTCGCATGCGCTGTACAACCAAACACACGAAGGTGCGCTAGATGTGACTTTCTTCCATTCCAAGCCTCGAATGGAGTACGCTCCCCGAACGCCTTTGTCGGCAAGCGGTTCAAGAGATACACCACGTGCCGAACTGCCTCCCTCCAAAGTCTTCCCGGCATGTTCATGCTTTTGAGCAGGGATCTCGCCATTGCCATCACGGACCTATTCCTCCGTTCCACCACACCATTTTGTTGGGGTGTATATGGCGCAGAGAGGTGTCGCACAATCCCTACTTTTTCGCACACTTTGGAGAACTCCATAGAGATGAATTCACCACCACAATCGGTCCTGAGCGTCTTTATGTGACACCCGCTTATGTTCTCAACTTGTGCCTTAAATTTCACAAAGGTGGAGCATGCCTGGTCCTTCGACTTGATGATGTAGACCCGCATCCATCGTGAATAATCATCAACAATTAATATGAAATAATTGTTACCGGTGGGAGTTGATGGAGTGATTGGTCCAAAGACATCCATGTGCAACAGCTCAAGCGCCTTTTTGGCTCTATAGATTGTAGCCCCGGGAATGGTTGTCTTACCTGCTTTACCACAAAACACTCTTTGCACAATGATTTGGGTGTTTTATAGGAGGCACTCCTACCGCCATCTCCTTCTCGACGGGTATCTTTATTGAATGGAAGTTGACATGCCCAAGTCTTGCATGCCACAACCATGGTGGATCTTCGAGATTCGTGAGGAGGCACACTGCCTCCGCCAGGTGCAACTCAATTCGGTAAAGACGGTTTGTAGTGTGTCTTACCCTCATGAGTAGTTGCTCAGAAGTCTTGTCAAAGACATGTAGAGATTCCTCATCTATGATCACCTTGTGACCAGTCTCGGTGAGCTGTCAGAGATTCACTATATTATTGTGGAGTCTCGGGATGTAGTACACTTCATGTAGGAGCCACTAATCTCTGTTCTTGAAATTGAACATTGACCTCTTGCCCATTATCTGCACTTTCAATCCGTCGCCGAATTTGACATTACTGGTGACATCCTTGTCTAGGTCATGGTACTTAGACTTGTCACCGGTCATATGGTTGCTTGCCTCGTTGTCCAGGTATCAGACGTGACAAGGGACACCCACCTCCTTCGTGCTACGCAGCTCCGACCTCGTCTTTTCTTCGTTCAACAGGATGACTTCCTCCTGCTCCTTCCTTGAAGCTGCGAGCAGTAGAGTTGCCTCGTAGTCATCGACACAAGCAAAGTGTGCCTCTGCCTCTTTCATCGGAGTCCTGCATTCAGATGCATAGTGGTCCATCTTGTTGCAGTTGAAGCACCGAATGTGGCTTTTGTCACAGCCACCGCCGTTGGAGCCACCTGCACCCTCCTTTCTTGACGGCCCATTATAGCCTCCCCTACCACATCCTCTTCCGCGTCCTCCCCAGCCACAGTTATTTCTATCTGAGGGAGTTTGAGATTTACCTTTGTTGCTCGACGTTGAATCGCCGCCAACCTTCTTTTGTCGTGTCTCCCACTCGGCTTGAGTGAGCAAGAGCTGATTTTTGTCGTTGCCATTGTTGCTAGGCTTCCGCAGGCACGTTCGTTCTTCATAGGTCTTCAAGCGTCCCACAGCCTCTTCAAATGGCATGGTGTCGAGATCGCAAAATTGTTCGATCCCGGCAATCACGCTAAGGAAGCGATCAAGCACGGTGTCGAATAACTTTTTAACTAGTGCGGCATCGTTGAGAGTCGTCCCAAGTTCACATACCGAACAGACATGTTGTTCAGTTTGCCGGCGTACTGGTCTAGAGTCTCCGTTTCTTGCATCTGCATGGCGTCGAATTCACTTTTCAACGTCTGTAACCGTGCGTTCTTGACGCGATCTGCGCCAATGAACCTAGTTTTGAGGTAGTCCCATACCTCTTTTGTCGTTTTCTTGTTCGCCACTTGCATTAGGAGATCCTCCGGGAGAGCTTGGAGAAGATGCGACCCCACCTTCTTGTCCTTCTTCGTATCGACGGCCACGCCAGCCGCCGAGTCAATGGCTTCCCATATTTCTTAATCCTCCATCATGGCCTGCACCCTGATCACCCAACTGGTATAGTTCGTTGCCGTTAACTGCGGGTAGCGGAACAACCCTCCGCTGTTTTCCCGCGTCGCCTCGTCCTGAGACACGATCGACATGGGCTCAGATATGAGATGAACCTGGCTCTGATACCAGATTATTGGAATTTACGGTAGGATCTCACTCACAATCCCCTCTCTATTAGGGTGGATATCACGCACACGCCTTACTCAATTTGATTGATCGAGCAAGATGGAAAACAAGCTAGAAAGCAAACGAGGGTTGTGAATGGGTAGAGGAAGAGAAGTGACGTACTCACACAAGAGGAAGAAATAAGAGTAATTCTATTGCTCGTTGATGGTTTGAGATGAGTGCAAGATACATGCTTATATAGCACCACTATATGCTAACAATAGAATGAAAGCAAAAATAGAAATTTCCAACGTCATGTGCATGGAAATGCCTCCATGCAAGGAAAGTCATCCACGTATTGACACATTGCTGGAGAATAGGTCCAACTTGGACTCTTGGGGCACATCTTGATTAGAGCTAATATCTTTCACATAATATTGCAAGAATGCTAAAGGAGTAACGTTTCTACATGGTGGACCTTCATAGTTCCCCTGAAGGAGCATAAGATTGTTTGCATCTGGGCCAATGACAGCCAAAGATGAGATAGCAAATCTGGATAGGGGAAGCGTGCTGCCCATGTTCTTTAAAAGCACGAGTCCATCTAGAGCTGCAACAAGGGCCAGTTCCAGATGAGTCGGAGAGCATACTCTGGCGGGCTCAATATTTCCGAATTGCAGATGTCCTAGGCTCCCATCGAACAATCCTAGCCTTATTATTGTTGAAAATAGATTGTGTAGAGCTCTATCTACATAACTTTCTGCCAGTTTTATTTGTTGGATGGCTGATCCCGTGTGGTTTTGCAGGTACATACCAGAGTTCAAGTCCAAACCTGTAAGTCAATGCCCATCAAATTTAAGAAGTCTATATATCGTCAGATATTAACATGCAATCAGAGATAGATCACACCATTCTCAAATGGACAAGTGACTAAGATAAATATACCAGCTTGAAGAATATTTGTCGCTGCATCCTCAGGTGTTTTTGCATAGCCATAAGCATCATGGATGATTGATACAACATCGCAGTCTGACACTATGTAACTGATTAAAGTAAACAAATTGCATATTAGCATCCACGACATAATATAAAAGACAACAAATGTGACCTTGGGGGATAAAAGATACCAGTTTATATATGTTTAACATTATATCAAGTTGAAGGGAGGCAACAAAAATATGCTTATTGCAACTAACCTGACTATTCATGAAAAATGGAAAACACAAAGATGATGGAGTGGCACCAAGGACTCACCCATTGAAACCCCGCGAAATTCGTGCTGTATGCACGAAAAAGCTCTTATTTGCACAAGTTGGAACTCCATTTACGCTAATATAGGAGCACATGATTCCATTAGCATGGCGTTATTCCACACAGCTCCTGAAGGGAGGCTGGTAAGTATCACCTAAATCCTATGCAGTCATCTAAAGCATACACTTCCAAGCTCACATAACTGGCAATGCACTCGAACTTGGATTGTAAATAGTTAAAAATCGGCCTGTGATTTACTTGAGCATCAAAGGTATATCGCTGGATCCCCTTCCAATTTTCCAAGTCATAAGCAGCGAAGTGATTGCAACAAGCTGAGGGTTGAAGTGTGGACAAGCCCCCTCCCTCATAAGCCTCCCCTTGTAAACCTCCGACATAATAAATTGCATATTTTCCGAAAGTCACTGGGTCCTCACCAGGAGTCTCTTGGCATCTTCCCCATCTTGACTCCCTGAAGATGTTTATATTAGGAGCCCAAAATCATCCCATTTGCCTGTCCAGCATTGTAAAATGCACGCGCCTGCAATCCGATGGCCTTCACATACCAGCAAATGAACAACAGATGAGGAAGTAATACTAGATATAATCATCAGTTCAAGAATACCACAATGAACACTCGGTCTGTGTGTTGCCAGACAGACTCAACAACCATTAATGGGTAATCCTATTTTCTCTAAAATACCGTCTTTACTCGAGAACACCGCTCAATCCTCAACAAGAGGCACAACAACGAAGATGGGTCATGGAAGACTTGCAAAAAGATCCAATCTTTCCCCATAGAAAGGTAAAAAGTAAGGCCAACCAACCTGCCCGATGCGGTGCCAGAGTTGTGGATTGAACGAAGCTCCGGTGAGGATCACTTGCGGGAATCTCGTGGCGCCCCGAATGGGCCCACTGAAGCTAATGCCGCGGCCATGAACCGACACCCCGTGGAGGGCATCAGACCACCAGCTGAAGGCCGGCACGCCGAGGCGAGGAATGGCCGGTGCCCTGTCCCCGGGCTGCAATATCTTCTCGTCGAAGGTGAGGCGGGAAATGAGGTGATTACACGTTTGGGAATTGATTACAGGATGTGAATAATGTAATGGTCTCTTTATTGTGGAATTGAAATCCATTTTAAATTTCGCTTTTCTTTTTACATTGTATCGTATAAGCTATACCCATTTTTTATGAATTCTATTGTTGATGTTTCATTGTCATATTGTTGATGTTTCATTATTAAAGTAGCGAAATCTTTTTATATTAATCTTTAAAAGTTGAATCGCATTGTTGCAATCGCATATAGCAACAACATTTACGGTGGAGAGAAATCCCAATCTGATTAAGTAATCTCTCCATCACCTCTAAATCTTAACAATCAAATATTTTCATCAGTACAAGAACCCTAATAACCTTCGATTGCAAAGTTTCTCCATTCGCGCAACACAAGACTGTATAATTAAACTACTCTTTGCATTAACTTCTCTTACTTTTTCCGTTACTAAAATTGTCTTCTAAATGTGTTGACATTAGGATATATGATGGTATTTAGTTTGATTTATGTTGAACTAATTGTGATTATTTTGAGATTAGAATTTCCAAATTTATATGTTGTGATATTTGTTGTTTCATGCACGTCTTTATTAGAATATAAAAGTAGAAGATTTGGTTTAAGCATGTAACAAACAATTATGTAAGAATCTCAATAACAAAATGTGTATATTGACACATTTTTTGGAATCTATCTCTAAATCGTATATTGTTGATTATATAATACATATATTCCATTGAAAATCTATATTTTATATTTGTAATGTACAACAAAATGAAGATATGGATTGTGATACAACTTTTAATTTTTTTAGAGAAACAAATTTGATTTTGTTTTTATTTTTTGAAGATATGGAAATACATATGGCTATAAAACTTTTGTAGATAGGAATATAGACATCATACTTTGTAAATTTTCAAAAGTTACAAGTTTAGATCATATATTATTTTAATTGTTTACATTGCATTATGTGGATTTAGATTTAATTATGGTCAAAAAAATAATAGACTCATTTATCAAGAAATCAAGAGTTGATAATTGTGATGGAAATTATGGATATTTCTATATATTTAAAAATCACCGATTGTAGCTTTAATAAATTATGTATGTTCCTATGAGACTCTATCCAATATAAATCAATAAAATATTTTTTAATTATAAAAATGTGTAGCTTGATTGACTATATATATATTGGCCCCATCTATAAGAAATTCCTGGCTCTGCCCCCATCGTCGACGCTTTGGTAAATGGGCAGTGACGTTTAGCAGAAGGGGAAGGAATGGGTTGGAGGTAGGGAGGAGCATGATCCAGGATCGGGTTGAGCCCAACCTAACCAACCCACGCCCATTTAGGAAACTAGGCCAGCTCATTTTTCAGCAGCTGGATCCAAGCTTGAACCCAACTCGACTCATGATGGGGCAGTCTTGGATCGGGACGACACATGAATCTCACATAAGTTGATTGGGTCGAACCTGGGTGATCGACTAGGGATGGGGAGGGAGGGAGCTCAGGGAGGGAGAAGGAGGATGCGATGCTCTAGTGATAGGCGAATGGGCCTAGGGGTGGGGAAGGAGGGGAGGGAGTGGGAGCACGAGGTGGTGCGGTGGCGTCAACCGCTGGGTGGTGAGGGAGGGAAGGAGAGGGAGACGAGGTGGCGGTAGGTGGCGAGGGAGGGAGTCCAGAGGCCTGGAGCGAGAGGGAGGAGAGGCATGGTGACGCAAGGTGGAGGGGGTCGCGAGGGAGCCTGGGGAGGGCCAAGTGCCACAAGCGACATGCAGCGGCGGCCAAAATCGCTAGGAAGGGAAGGGAGCTTAAGGAGGTAGGGGCGGTAGTACTCGGGGTCGGGGTCTCGGGTGGGAGGAGTTGGGGGTAAGGTCGAACAGTTATGGTTTCGAAATGGGGGGGGGGGGGGGGCAGGTCGGTCGGGCTCATGAGTTGGGCCTGGGTTCGGGCCATAAATCGGGCCATCCTGTGGGCTTCGGGTTCAGACATATACAACTCCGAGCCTAGCCCGATTTGATAAATGGGCCAAAATAGCAACCCTGGTCCACCCATTTAGACAGTGGACTTGGACATGCGTTGGATATGAGCGGGCCGGACAACAGGCTAGGTCGGGCTGGCCTAGCCCATGCTCCACCCTATGGGAGGTCGCACTAAGTATGATGATTTACGGTAGATGGAGAAGACAAGGAAAAGGAGTGGGAACTCGGAGTTATGATGATGGAGAGAGAGCCCTTGGAGGAGAGAGCGAGAGAAAGCTCTTTGTGTCTACTACTGCTACTCCCTCTCCAGTGATGTTAGGAGCATAGCAGTGCTTTATTAGAACATGATGAGAAGACCAAAATACCCTTTATAGCAACATAGTTACTAATATTCTGATGTGCAACCCAGAATATGGAATGATGTCAGATACTATTAATGATTATGCCCCCAAAAAATAGGGAAGAGGTTACTGTAACACCCCCAACTCCCGAGGTACGAGAATAGCATGCAATATCGGTATTGCATGCTCGTTTGGTTCGGTGGTCACACTATTTTGAAGGACTTCACCTTAGCTAGAGGACATCTAAGGATGGGGTTTACCGCAACAAGGTCACAGACCGCAGGTTCCCCTTGGCACAATACAAGTGTTCGGTGGCACTTGATGGAGCTTGAGATGTAACATCCTACGTAGGAGTGTGGGGCCACTGTGATGTGGTGTGATGACATAGCGTGCTGACGAGGCAGTCGACATGGCATGCTGATAGAGCGGGTGGCGTGGCATAGGTTGTAGAAGACGAAGGGATTGCATGGAAGATGAAGAGACAAGGTGCATGGAGAGTCATCTCGAAAGACAAAGGGCCTATGTAGAAGACTAAGAATCTTTGCATTCATCGTACATGTAATAATGGTGTCCCTTCGTATACTCTCGATTTGTCTATATAAGGATGGTAGAGCTCATTTGTAGATAACACACTCAGAGTGAGTTTCTTGCTAATACAAAAAGGTTATGTGCCTCTACTCTTTTGTCCTTGTACTGGTGCTTGTATTTCCAGTGTTGTAGCTACGTAGTTGATCGGTGTGATGGTGTACATCTACATGCAAGGGGAAGATTGGTTAGCTTGTGAGAAGCTAACTTCGCATAGGTTAGCCTCAAAATTTGAAGTTTGAGATTTACCCCTATGACAACTGGCATCATAGTGAGAAAGGAGTCACGTTGGAGATCCAGTCGCAACTGGGTACTCATGCCCAACGCTTGGCTCGTCTGGAAGACAACGCAGGCATGGAAGCTTCAAACGTCATCGGAGACAGTCAACGCTCGATTGATGTAGTGAAAGCACTCAGGGAGAAGCTAGAGGATCTCAAGTCCCTGATGCAAGATCTGCATGGGGAACTCTCCATCGTCAAGAAGGCGATCGCAAATGGGGGTGGATCCAACGAGTCACGAAGGCTAAAGGTCCCAGAGCCCAAGTCCTTTTCAGGTACGCAAAGTGCCAAAGACTTGGAGAATTTCTTGTGGTATATGAAGGTATACTTCAAAGCAATCAAACCTCCTGAGGCGGAGAAGGTATTTTTGGTGGCGATGTACCAGTCCGACCATGTAAAGCTATGGTGGGGGAGTCGTGCATCCGAAGGACGACCAAACATCTCGTCTTGGGATGAGTTGGTGAAGGAACTGAAGGAGCAGTTCCTATCCACCAACACTTCTTGGGTAGCGAGGGAGGTGCTCCGAAGGTTAAAGCAAACGAGAACTGTACGGGAGTACGTGAAGCAATTCTCGTCATTGTTGCTGGATATCAAAGGTATGTCTGAAGAAGATAAACTCTTTAATTTCATGGTGGGTCTTCAAAACTGGACTCAGTCGTAGCTCAGGAAGTAAGGGGTGAAGGATCTCTAGACGACCATCACTGTCGCGGATGCGTTGGTCAACTACAAAAGTCCAACCCACCACGGAAAAGAAGGAGATCGATAAGACCAAGAAAAACCCAAAGAGAAAAGCAAGGGAAAATTCAAGAAGTTCGGCAAGACAGAAACTTCAAGAGAGGGTGCAGAATTCTCCAAGAAGGGCGAGCAACCAAGGGGAAGGGCTGCTTTATTTCGATGGGCCACATCAGGAACGGAAGTGCCCCGGAGAGAGAGAAGCTGAACTCCATGACTATGGAAGAGAATTCGGACGAAAAGGTGTGCATGACAAACCTCAAGTCGTTGTGCAGCATTCGCTTGTGTCCGCTGAAGTCAGGCAAAGAGGCGAAAATGGAGGTGGAGTGCGAGGATCCAGAGTTGGTGTACTCAATGTTGTGGTGCACAAGAAGACTCTTTCGACTATGATCAACATTGGAGTGACACACAACTTTATCTCCAGCAAAGAGTTCGGGAGCTTGGGAGTTCCCTTGGAGAAGAGCTAGTGTCGTGTAAAGCTTGCCAACTCCGTTTCTCTATAGGTCAAATGTATGGCAAACTGCACTGTCCAGTTGGGAGAATGGCAGGAATGTTGGACATGTGAGCCCTGGGCGAACCATTCGTACAATAAATGTTATTATCAATAAAAGTTATTGACTATTTCACTCCCTTTCTGAAATTAAATGAATGAATGCACTATAAGGTCCCTCTGTATAATTAGGGTTATGTACGATGGCCATCTTGATGATCATATGGCTGTTGATTCATTAAATGAATCATAAAGGCTGGTTTTTTGATGAATATCTAAAGAGTTAGATAGAGGACTCGTCAAGCACCGTCAAATGATTATTAGGAGATGATCTCTAGCCTGAGTAAGAGATGGCAATCCTTTCTCACAAAGGTTGATATCTGAGCGACCTCTTGATGCAAGTCCTCTGCATGGGAATAGTGATTCGGAGGTGTCAGATTAGTTAGGTCAAATGGTTGACTTAACGAGATCGAGATAACCTAAGTCCTATGTTGAATGCTGTCACATCATAGGCACACATCTTCTGACTGGAGACAGATGTGTTGCTATATGTCTGAGTGTGTACATTTGGCAGACCAATAGGTTGATGACCTAACCAAGGTCTATACACCGCGCGAGCTGGTGTGCATGTAAGGGCATATGAGTAATACGATCTCTGAAAGGGATCATACAGGTTCACTTATGAACTAGAAGACATGAGCTCACTCATGAGGTATTGATACCGATCAAATTCCATGCATGGCCATCGTGCTTTTGAAGCATGACAAGAATTTGAAGGTATGATATATGCTTTGGGAAAGCATATGATCGATACGGATTCCCAATGACCAAGATTGAGAAACTTGGTGATCAAACCTGAAGAAGATAGTGTAAAATTGATCTCCATCTTCAGGTTGATCATAGGTCTTCCAGTATGCAGGATGTACAGGTATTGGGAATACATGAGGGTGATGTGATCATAAACGATTGTATAACCATGACGCTTCCATTCCGAGGGAGTGATGAAACATGTTTGGATTTTAGTAGCTCCTCTCAATAAAGAAGTAATCTGATCTTGGTCCAAGTGTTGGACATTGATCTGAATGAGATTCAGATGCAATGAGAAGATTAGACTTGCGGTCTTGATTTAATCAAGGGAGGTTCGTGAGATCTGGTTTTGAGATGAGATCTCAAGATCCAAGTCATTGTACGTGGAACAATACAATCGCCCTATCCTTATCTCCAAGTATCTGCGGAGAAAGCACATTATTCTTGAAGGAGTTCAAGAATAATTCCTTTGATGAATTGTGTATCCAAGCAACAAGATGTTGATAATTAAATGAGAATTAATTATCCAGCATAATATGAATAAGATTCATATTGTGAGAATGATTATCCAAGATAATTAAAAACGATTTAATTATAGTGATATCCATGTTATCCATAGTATCTATGTATATTATAAATATGATTTATAATATATTAGAGAGAGAGCAATTTTGTAAACGGCATAATGTAAATTAGATTCACATTAAGCAATTACTTGGAAATGTAATTTATAATTTTATTTGGGTTGTGAACATGATTCACATATTTTCAATGGCATGATTGAAATATTCACTAATTAATTTGGAATTAATTTAGTGGATATATTTGCAATAAATGTTGTTGCAAATAAAAAGAGATAATGAGATAAAATAAAAAAGACGAGATAATCCACAAAAATGAGGTGGCGTCACCCATGAATTGGTCATGGGTGACGCCCCATATTTTTAAGGGTGGATTATTATCTCTTTTTAATTATTATATTATTATCTTGTGATAATTGATTTTATTGAATTAACTTATGTTGATGATAATGCAACATATATTTAATTTAATATAAATTAATAAATTGTTGTTTTTTAACAACAATGATCATGGCCATTGATTAAAAACACATATCAATCCAGCCATTGATTTTGTGTACGACATGGATTGTGATCCATGGACTTCCAAACTAGCATATAAAGAGGGCAATCCTAGCCCTTTGCAATACATGTATTGTACACGTCTACTCTCTCTCTCTCTCAACTCTCATTCTCGTCCGTCTCTCTCTCTAAAGGTGGCCGTCCATCTTAAGATCTTGAGGGAATAGCAATCACATCTACGTCGTCGTGATGTCGCTTCGATTGCTCGTGGATCTCAATCTTCTTTAGAGGTTCTTGCTCTAGAAGGAGACGTCGTATTTCGTTGGACGAAATCAGGAGATTCAAGGCTTGGATCTTCATCATGGATTGCGGGAAGCACGTGTCTCATCATCGCGCCTGCAAGTGCCATCTTCGTAGATCAAACTTGAGTGAGGAGGATCTCTTGCTTTAGAGATCTAGTGATCGCAACCACGCTTCGAGAGGTATTTCTAATACTTTGTGGTTAGATGAAACGATCTAAGAAACGTTCTTGTGATCATGTGGTTTCATCATATGATTTAAAATTTTGAAATTCTGCTGCACCTAGCGACTAGTGCGACTAGCCGCTCTGATCGCATAAGATGCGATCATCACGCTTTCGTGATGAGTTTGAGGATTCCTCATATCCTTAAAGTGGTATCAGAGCTAGAGGTTAGAAAGGTTTTGGATACGATCCGTAAACCTAGAACGACTTGGGTTTGTAAGGGTTGCGAAAGTTTTATGACATTTCAAATTTCATACCTCTGTTTAATTAGATTTTTCGATACTGTTTAAATTATTTAAACACAAAATATTAAATTGAATTTTGTTATTCATTAAATAAGAAAACCATAGGATCTGAGTTTATGTAATTTGGATTCCATTTGCTCAAGATATGGCCCTTTGAATAAACATGTATTCATTGTTGCGGGAACTGCGAATCTAAACATGATTAATGAGTTAATTACTGTTTTTATGCACCTAGAAATGCATGAAATACCATTGGGTTCTGTCATAAATCAAATTGACAATCTTAGGAAACTGATTTTGCGTAATTTGGATTTAAACTGATCAAGATATGTTGATTTTTGTGAGTAGGGATTACTTCTGAAAATTGACAAACTTGATCATGAACCTTGTGATATTCATTCAAATAAATTGACGAAAATTAATTATTAATTTTCTGAAATGATTATTGATAAATATTTGTGAATTTGAAGATGATAATTATTTCATTGAATGACATTTCACTAATCATAATGATAAGATAGTTGATCTTGATCATAATTGGTTGATATGAAATCATCAACAAACATTATTTTCATGCAAAACTCTAGTTTATCCTACAATAGTTGTAGGACAATTTTTACGTGCAAAATCCTCTTGATTGAATAGGATTGGGGATTTGTTTAGAAAATCTCCTTATAATATTATCAAAATTATTTTGATGAATAATGTATGGTATAATTTCGGTTGAAAAATCGATGAGCATATCAAAGTACACAATGATCTATTTGGCATTATCCTTTCCTGAGGTGGATATGGTGTCTTGTCAGGGGGCGTTGGGGTAGCGGGTCGCACCGGTTGCGGTCTGTCCCACTCCCGTCGGTACTGGCCATGACAACGGGTACGGACTCGATAATGTTGGAGAAATCAAGGTGTATTTTTCTAATTATTAAAATTCGAATAATAAGTACTTTGAGTTTATACCTTCCATTCAATAAATAATCAAGTTTGTTGATTGAAAATTGGATTGGTAATTAATTTAATGTGATTAAATTGATCATATCCAATTAAAAACACTCTATTATGAATAGATGTGTATTTCCCTTAGAAGAATTAATTATGTGAATATGATTCACTATAATTTGACTATGAGGTGGAGTATCACATAAGTGACATCCATGGTCTCCCGTCAAGGCAAAGGATTCAGTCGCCAAATGTTGTATATAGGAGACGCATGTCCGAAGTGACAGATTCTGTATACGATTTATTTGGATCGGGTTCTTTGCTTCTCGAAAGAGTAAGGCCGTATACGTAGTGACCCCAATATCGAGTCCTCATATTATTGAGGTGATATTGGATTACGTATAGCGAGTACTAAGCCTGTTGACGGTTGGTTCAATTAACAACGGGTCAACATCATCTTAGGGGTGGTGGGCCTGGGTGTTAAAGACCGAAATGGGAAATGCAAGTTGGACTTGCAAAGCGGATTGTGTTCCCGCTTCTCTTTATTTGAGACACAAGTTCTCATATTATTGGGATATGATAAAGATAGAGAGGAGATCTCAGATCTTGCTTGAGATATAGCGGTAAGTATATCTCTTACTTTGAAAGACAATAAGGGAATAATTTTTCAAAGTTGACATAGCAAGACAAGTTTGATTTAAAATACATTAATCAAATGTTTTAAAGATGAGTATATAATTATTTATATGTTCTAATATAGTACATTCTTAATTTCAGAAAATGAAGTCAATGAACCCACTGAGCAGGCTCCTGGAGGTCAATCAGTTGACCAGACCCAATTATTCGGATTGGATCCGAAATTTGGATCTTGTTCTTTCTGTAGAGCACATTTCATATGTGCTATCCAAGGACAAGATTGCAAACCCAACGACTGCGGAAGATATTAAATTTAATGAAAAATATTATGAAGATCATAATCTAGCAAGATGTTATATTCTGGGTACATTGTCCAATGTGATGCAAAAGCAACATGTGGAAATGGCCTCTTGCTATGATATTATGACGAATCAAAGGGAAATATTCGATGACGTAAACCACACATAGTGTTATAATATAATGAGAGAGATCTTATTCGCTGCAAGATGCAGGAGGGTACCTCTGTCAAAAAGCATGTACTCAAAATGTTTGCGTATCTTTCTGAATTGGAAACCCTAGGAGCTGACATGGACGCAGACATGCAAGCTGACTTCATTCTGTTGTCACTCCTTAAGTCTTTCAACAACTTTGTTGTCACGTTCCACATGAGCAATGCTGATTTTAGTAATGCTGGGCTATTAGATGCACTAAAGTCTGCTGAAGACGTAATGAGGAAGTATGGTCCCTCTGCTAGTGCAATGGTTGCACAAGTAAAAAGAAAGCGTGACCGGAAGCAAGGTTCTCGGAAGGTCCGTGATGAATCACCATTCACCACTCTTTATTCTTTTATTTTAGCTAGATATCTTGGCAAAATACCATGTATATGATTGTAAATATAATGAATTACCAAAATGCATGCTTTTGTTAATATTCAATAATTAGCATGTTTTTGTGCAAAAATAAAGAATAAAGAAGAAAGAAAAAGAAGGAGATATTTAGAATAAATATTGAGTGATCGAACCCAAGGGAGGACCAAGCATTGGCTTGACCGCAAAATAAAACAAGTAGAGAGAGATAGGGCCATTCACCTTGTATATATTCCTCCTTCATGTATATATTTTATTTTCATAAAGAAAAAAGAAAAATGAGTTTTTACTAATTTGTATATATTTCTAAAAATAAAATAAACTTGAGAAAAATAAAATAAAACAAAAATAAAGTAATTTCTCTCTCTTTACATTGTACATACCATGTATATATGTATCTATGTCTATTTATTTTACTCCGGTAAATAACAAATAAAAATAAAATAAAAATTATTTTATACTCTAAATTTTATGTTGTAAATAAATAAAATATAAAATTAGGGTATTTGTACAAAAAAAGAAATTAAAAATAAAAATATAAAATACATAGATATTTTATACCTGTATATAATATTATATTATGCATATACATTAATTTATGTTTTTTAAAAAATAAATAAAAATTACTAAAAAATAATTTGAAAAATAATAAACATTTTTTATTTTGTAAATATTTTTAAATAAAATCGTTTTCTATTTTTAATTTATAAATATTTTTGACTATCTTTATTCTGATTGGTCCACGGGGGATTGTTGACCTCCGGTCAACTCTCCCCCTGGACCACTTGCGCCCGGATCCGCGTTTCGACCTGTCTTCCCCGATATATCCCACATAGATCTGCCCACCATTTTCATTGATCTGAGGCTCCGTATACCGAGGACTGACCCGCGATTCTCGCCCGATACTATCCTTAGGGGTCCGCTCCTCGGAGTGTGCACCCGATCTCCTTCTTTCTCGGATCTCGTCAAGTATAAAGTTCAATGGAGCTGCCATTTTCACGCATTTTTGGCCTTCCCCCTCGTTTCCAATGAACTCCTCCTCTTCATCTGAGTGACAACTAATGCGAAAGAGAGTCGAAGTGAGGTAGCGAGCAGCCGGGAACCTCAGATCCAGTGAGCCTTCGCCATGCTCCGCCACTGGCGAGCCTGAGCCTCTGCAAGCGTCGAACCATCGAGGCGACGACCCCCGGAGGTCCAACACCTCTAGCCCAGACGATCTCCTCCATCAGGTAGTGTAGTTAGCCATTAGTTAGCGTTAATTTTAGATTTTTTTTCTATTCCGGTCATTCCACCTTCATCAGACCACCGTGCCTCCTCCGACCATCCATTCGCCCTTCCGACTAGCCCTTCAATTTCGCCGAACTCCTCTCCACGTTCTTCACTTCACACCCCCTGGTTCTCCCAAGAACAGGGTATCGGCTCTTCTCCTCCGTCGCCCCGTTAGAGAGCTCCGCTCTGCCTCAACCAGCCGCCCATTCTGCCCGTAACCGGGTCGAGGCACTTTGCCCTCGACCCAGCTTTCTTCCTGTGCAGGTTAGAAGGAGAATGGACCTCATCTGGAGGTTCTATCATTGAAGCACAGTGCTACAGGTGTCTTAGCTTCGCCGGGGTCCTCCAGGACTTCCCAGCCCCATCGGAGCTTACTGACAGCTGCGGACAGTCTCGAGCGTCATTTCGCCAATCAGAGCAGCGTTGTAGGAGCCCCCATGCACGTGTATTGGCCGGTCGAAGTTTAACGGTGAGTTGTTCTTCCAGGGACCCTCCTAGCCATCCAATCGAGCTCCTTCGCCAAGTCTCATCTCCTCCATCCAGGTTGCATTCGTTCGATCCCTCTTAGGATCTAATTCTGAGCGTCAATTGTCGAAGGTGTATTAGCTAATCAGAGCCGTCCGATCATCAGTGATACTCCTTCGACTGTAAGATCTTTAATAAAGGGGTAAATTGCACTTAGGCCCTCATTAGTTTTTGCATTTATTTAGTAGTCCTATAAATACTTTTCGAAGTTGTTTTTATTGTGGACAATTTTCACGTAGGACCCTACATTTCTTTTATTTGATATTTAGTCCTTCTGTATATGGAGCATGAGCATCTGACACTTGACCTTGTGGGTTAATTGCATATTTCCCCCTGAACCTTATGGATGTTATGGATTGAACTTTTAGAAATAAGAGTTGCACTTATGCCCCTCTGAGTCTGAATCACGTACCTTCCTCGTGTGCTTTTGGGCTTTTTGCATTTCCATCCCTACACTTCTTTCGCATGTTATTATTTGGCTGGATTTTCGTTATTTGCAATTAGGTCCTTGTGTGCGGTGCACATTTGATTGGTTGAATAAAATAGCAAATTGACTCCAAATCTTGTGAAATTTGGACACATGGCTCTTGCCATGTTGTAAAAATTTCAATGAATTTTTGGAACATTTTTGTTTTGTTTTTTTATTTTTAAAAATTCAAAAACCCTTTTATTTTGTTATTGTCTAAATTGAAAAATCAACTAAAAATACTAAAAACCCTCTAAAAAATCCAAAAATTACCATGTGCTTGTTTTTGTGTGTTCTTGCTTCTGTCCAAATTTTATTGCATTTGGACTTATAAAAACCCTAAAAATTGAAAACCCCTAAAAATCTTAGAAAAATCATTGAAAATTCAGAAAAAATCAAAAAATGCAATTTCTTTTCCATTAGTTAGATTTTTATTTTATTTCATCATAAAATTGTCTTTGGCATTTTATAGGCTATTTCATTATTTTTAAATAGCCTTTAGATTCTAGCTGCATATTGGTTTTTATTGTTTGCCTTCTATCATTTTTAGAAAAATAACTAAAAATCATAAAAATATGAGAAAAATTACCAAAAACATCTGAAAAAGTATAAAATCCAAAACTATTTGCAATTTTCTGACTTGTTTTGAGGTGTGAAATAATTTGTTGATTGTCACTTTTTCCCACCTTTCTACATTTTCTTTATAATTCAAAATCACAAAAAATTTAAAAACCTAAAAATCCAAAAAAAATATTTTATTCTTTTTATTTTGATTTATGACTACTTCGTAGGCTCTTAGCCTATCCGTGCTCCTTGAGTTCGACCCTGGTAGCTATACCGGGTTAAATAAAATAGTGAGACCGCTATTTGGACTGATTTGTTGTTTTCCTTTATTTGATGGTTCTCGATTTTTCTTGTTGACCTAGCCTCGCGATTCAGGTCGCAACAACTTTGATTTATACCTTTACTCGAATCGCGTGGATTTTACAGTCATCAGAATGGCGCCGTTGTCGGGGTGCACGGCTTAGTAGTCGGTTTTTTTTGCGGCTTTTTCGATGTTTCTGTTTATATTTGTATATATGTTTCGTCTCATTTCATATTCATATTTTCATAATAATCTGTGTTTGACACATCTCTTGTTTACTTTTCTTGCGAGGACCTGAGGATCGAGGCGGCTTTCTTCCGGAAGCCGACGCAACCGCGGGACTTGGAGGCGGCTCTTTTCTGTATAGAGCCGCAGGAGAGCGCGAGGGGGCGAACAGGAGCTGGGGAGCATCGAGTAGCCGTAGAATAGCTGTAGAGTAGTTTTCATTTTCTCCAGACTTATTGTTGTAATAATACAGGGACAGTCAGACTTGTGGTGATAGTCGAGGTCTGTTTTGTCGAGCACCGGTGTGCTCGGGAGACCTCACCGTGGTTTTCACTGATTTTGGTTTGTATCGCCTTTTTACTGCTTATCTGATTTTCGAGGATCTAGCCTTAGTCGTAGGATTTTATCTAATTGTGACGTAATTAATTAAGGCCAAACCCTAATTATTTGCACCTATAGATCGATAATTGGACCTAATTAATTAACTCACTAAGAAAAAGTCAGATTAATTAGGCTCGAGTCCACGTGTCGTGAGGAACCACATACAGCGCGTGCGGGATCCGTTGTGGCAGACACCGAGTGGTTCCCAAGATTGGACTCAGGACTTTAGTTTGATTACCCGACTATTGTGCTTCACGTATATAATTACTTCGTCTAAGGCAGTTTTCCTTGTGCATTATATAGGTAGTTTTATTTCAGTCTTTACTTTTATGCGTGGATCACTCTGCATGTAGAGAGCTGAAGTCAGGTACGCATTTCTTACTATGCATGCATCATCGTGTTTGACCGCGCATCGGCTTTTTCGCCTTCTCTCCCAGTTTTGGACTTAAATAACCAAGAGAACTGAAAAATTCGTTAGGCGTTGTTTGCTCGAAAAATACTTAAAAAATAAAAACTATAAAATTGGGACTGCTAAACACACTTGACCCTAAAAGACATCTCACCTAAAAATCTATCTTGGGGAGAGTAACCCCCTCATTGTTTGGTTTGGATGAGCGAGAGAGTGACCCGCACACTAGGATAGAGCCACATCCGATTTCCGAGCAGACTACCAACCATTTATACGGGACAGTCTATTGGGAATATTGGATTCCTATCAGCTCGATTAATCACTCTGAAAGACTGACTTAATCACGTAATAAAAATTGACAATATAATTGACCGAGCCTTTACGATCTTCAGCTCTATGTTGAGTAGGTGAATCATGTGCTTGCTTTCTCATCTTGTGTGTTTTCAGATTCCATCCGCCTTCTTCTCCTTCATCTATCTATCTTTCACCCACCCTCCCACCCTTCATTACTCTTCTCCATCCCTGGATGATGGGTTGCCATCCTTTCTTGACGGATCTTGCAGCTTCTTCATCTCATCCCCATCATCCCCGACCACTCTCATCAGAGGTCGGAACTCCGACCGACCTTCCATCCTCTCTTTCTTCTGTGCATGTTGTGCTAGACGCCCGTGGAGATCAGACTGATCAAATGCGAGACTCGAGCGATTTCATTGCTGGGATACGAGTGCACCCTAGAGACGATCACAAAGAGCATATGCCAGCTGCAGATACATCCTATGCTACGATGATGGATGAGCATACCAAGCAGGAAGCACAGTCAGCTCTACATACAGTCCCTTCATTCTAGATATGGAATTCATTCAGAGTCTACCGACATTCTCAAGGGAAGGTGCACGAGGAGCCATATTTTCATCTATCAAAGTTCGAGGAGTTCTGTAGGACCCAGACATATTCAGATATGACTTCGGGGGAGTTGATGTTGAAGACCTTCCCATTTTCACTCCAGGACAGAGCCATGACATGGCACAGACGATTGGGAAGGAGATTCGTTACGTGGGGAGAGCTACGCTTAGAGTTTCTACAGAGATACTAAACCCAGCGTAGAGCGGATATGATGTGGTCTTTGATCATAGATTTTTTAGTAGACCCCCAGGAGCCAGTACATGATGCATGGATGAGGTTTCTTGACCTCTTGAGGAGATTTCCATATCACGGACTTTCACCGACCGACCTTATTGAGATCTCCATGAGGGGGATGACCGTCGATCATATTGCACTGGTAGTAATCTCGTGTGGTGGTTCACACCACAGTTCCAACATCGATTTACTTGATACCATCTCCAGAGCACTTTCACAGAGGTCATCTTCACGAGATACACTAGTCGGGACAGCACACGAGGCTGATGCAGTACCAGTGGGGTGTGCTGCACTTCATGAGGATACAACTTCTACATACCAGACCGAAGACATGGATTCTGATGCAGCACAGATGATGGATGGCATGACTGCCACAATGGAGGTTCTGACCCAGAGACTGCTCGAGTTCCCATTGGTCTTCCAGCTAGAGGTCGAGACGGTTCCGTACTTTTCAGTTACCGAGTCTTGGATATCAGATCTTCTGATATTCCAGGAGATGGAGGAGCCCACACTACTACAACCATCAGTCCAGACATTTGAGGGTCCATTCCCAGATGACTCAGCTTCTATCTTGCAGAGATACTTCTCCAACTTGGACGGATATCATGGCTCAGCCCAGCAGCCACAACTCTATACGGGGTACTACTTTAGAATGACAGATATAGATAGTCCCGTATTTGAGCCTTCTCTCCTCCAAATTGATGAGCTAGATCCATTCTATGAGGAGCAGATGACAGCCAGCACTACCACAGTGGGAGGATCAGTTTCAGACAATTCGATAGATTGTGCATTGTTGACCAGTACCTTTTCCTGTTTCCAGATTGATCAGAGGTAGATTTCAGCTGATGAGGCATTTTGGTGCACAGAGTGGGTACTAGCTAGTAGCGCAAATTTCCATTCAGATTCTGATCATCCATTTCTCACCGATGATCTTGCATTCCTCCCCGAGGGTTATCTGCAGGAGGATGCTTCTTACGATGTGTACTCAGTTTCACTTTCGCATAGTGTGTCCAATCTGGCGGAACACGAAACCAAGTCTTCTGATATCATTGATCTTTCTGAGTCTAAGTTTTCCCTCCTCGATGACCCTCGCGAGGATGAGCCGATCTTTGAGATATTCGATGATGTTTCTGACATTTCTTCACCTTTTGCATCAGATATCAACCTTACTATGGAGTCTCCCGATCATGACTTTCCACACCTTCTTGAGACAATGATTGACGTGGAGGATTCCATGATTGATCCTTCATTCTCCACGTTTGATTTCTTCGTCTCTACAATTCCACTCCAGTCTGATCTTGAGCCGATGATTTCTTTTGTGCTACCAGATCCCGATCACGTCTTCCCATATCCTTGACCAGTAGCAGACACCTGCCTGATTGCCTATTTGGGTGTTTTCATTTCCACTATTGATTTCGTTGTTGTTCTCATGATGACACTGCAACGACAGTACGACATTCACCTTATAGATGCTGTCCTGAACCTTGATACAACTTTGTCCTAGCCTTTGCGCCCAGCTAGGGGCGTAAAACCTAGCGCTTGTTGAGAGGCACCTCAACATTGTTCACTTTATATACATGTATTTCGTCATGATTTGATCCTTGTCTCTTCTGCTTTGTTTTCACCGCAGGTCTCGTTTAGGATTATATTTACTATACTTAGGATGTACCTCATCCTAAGCATAGGGGGTGCAAACACCGAGTTATTCCGTCCGTTCTGTTTCATTACTCATGTCGTTGCCTATACTTAAGGATCCTTCACCTTAAGTATAGGGGGAGTGATGCCCTTCCATCTTGTATATATTTATCTTCTTCGACTTTTTCTACCTCTGTTTGTTGCCTATACTTAGGGATATTTTACCCTAATTATAAAGGAGGTAGACCCTATACATTCTCTTACTCGGATTTCCCTTCATGTGCAGCTTGCTATACTTAGGATTATCTGATCCTAAGTATGGGGGAAACACCGAGTCCTCTTCATTCTATTATTTGATTCATCGTTGTAGTATATCATTCCTTTTCACTTCCCTATACTAAGCATGAGTTATGTCTTCTTCATCGCTCTTGATTCACTCTGAGCATATTGTTCGAGCTAAGTATAAGGGGATATCGTATATATTTCATATATACTTTAGCCATAACTCGTACTTTGTATGAGTGTGTTAATAAATAAAATGGCTAAAAATCCACCCATTAAATCCATAAAAATTTAAAAAAATCCTTGTACATAAAATTCTTCTTGCACATACATAGCTATTTATAAAAAATATTTTTGTACAAATATTTGTAAAAAGATTTTGTGTAAATAGTTTGTAAATATTTTGATATCAAAATTATGTATATAGTACAAAATTTTTGTAAAATGTTTTGAAAAACAAAAAATTTGCAAAAACCTTGTGTAAATGTGTGTAAATATTTTGCAAAACTTCGCATTCATGCATACATCCATGTTTTCAAACATTTTTCAAAAATTTTGCACATTTTCAAAAATCTTGTAAAAAATGCATATTTATAAATGTGTACAGTTTTTCTAAAACTTGATTGACATTTAAACTGGCAAGGAATTAAATTGGAAAATAGAGCTTGGTTAAGACCTTAATCCACATAATTCTAAGAGGAACCTTATAGGGCTTAGGGTTAAGACTTTTCAGGTTTATTTGGGACTTAATTCTTTATGTCCACTAGGCTATGAGCATATGTCATCCTGATGAGCCTAAGTAGAATACTTAACAACGCACACATGACTCTCAGAGACAATGGCTTTACTTGCACCAGCACTTTACACATAGCTCTCCACGGATGAGGTGGTGAGGAGGCAGTTTCCTTTGGCTTGGGGTAGCATATGAGGGTAGTACTTCTAGGTGGAACCTCTCTTCTTCTTATAGTGAAGGAATTGCGTCTTAACTTGGTCTGGTGGTGATGAAGTCTAAAGACAGGAGTTGTGGGTTGCAATAAAGCTTCAAAAGAGGGATAGTCTAATGGCTCAAGAGGAAAAACTCCTTATGTATATATGTTGCACCATGTAGATATGTTGTATATATGCACATCAAAAAAAAGTGCAAAGAAAGAAAAGGTCCAAAAAATTGGTGGGTCTGATTGAAAATAAAATACCCGCCGGAGTGTATATAGTCAAATAAAGCAAAGCTTATGTTGCACATGACCATCTCATGAAGCTTGCAGCGGGAGACTCAACTACACTGGTTGGGCTCCCAGGGATACATGGCTACACTGGTCATAGTCCATTCTCTTCTTTCCCCTCTTCTTGAGCCGGTTGTACTTGAACTTAGAAGGGAATACCCCGCTCCTCGAGGAAAGAGTTGCTAGACTGAGGCATTAGAGTTACCTTGTTAAGGGAGGTTGTCGCTTTGTCATTTCTGAGGTGGGGAGCGATATGTCACTTCCACAGTACAAGGAAAGATTCATGGTCATTAGAGTTTGTGTATGTAGACTTGTTCTGATCTGGATTATTGAGTCTTGAACATAGATTGGTGAAACTTAGAGGTTGTTGAGTTTAAAGCTTAAGTCCAAATAAGGTTTCGACAAATTAATAAACAAAGGTCTGACTGAGATCCATATTTCAATTTAATAAAGGAAAGTTTAATAATCAACCATTGATTTCCCTTCTTTTTATTTTTCTTTCTCTTTTTCACTTCTTTTTCAAATAAGTATTTGCTAAGGGATTAGAAAAAGTAAAGTATAGGGGGTGATGAATCCCCATTCATCACTCTTTATTCTTTTATTTTAGCTAGATATCTTGGAAAAATACCATGTATATGATTGTAAATATAATGAATTACCAAAATGCATGCTTTTGTTAATATATAATAAATAGCATATTTTTGTGCAAAAATAAAATAATAGAGAATAAATAAAAAGAAGGAGATATTTAGAATAAAAATCGAGTGACCCGAACCCAAGGGAGGGCCAAGAATTGGCCTGACCGCAAAATAAAACAAGTAGAGAGATATGGCCATTCACCTTGTATATATTCCTCCTTCATGTATATATTTTATTTTCATAAAAACAAAAAGAAAAATGGGTTTAACTAATTGATATATATATATTTATAAAAATAAAATAAAATTGAAAAAAATAAAATAAAACAAAAATAAAGTAATTTCTCTCTTTTCACATTGTACATACTATGTTTATATGTATCTATGTCTATTTATTTTACTCTTGCAAATAACATATAAAAATAAAATAAAAATAATTTTAAACTCTAAATTTTATGTTTTAAATAAATAAAATATCAAATTAGGGTATTTGTACAAAAATAAGAAATTAAAAATAAAATTATAAAATACATAGTTATTTTATACATGTATATAATATTATATTATGTATATACATTAATATATTTTTAAAAAAATAAATAAAAACACTAAAAAATAATTTGAAAAATAATAAACATTTTTTATTTTGTAAATATTTTTGACTATCTTTATTCTGATTGGTCCACGGGGGATTGTTGACCCCCGGTCAACTCCCCCCGGACCACTTGCACCTGGATCCGCGTTTGGACCCGTCTTCCCCCACCATTCTCGAACCATTTATCCTGCATCGATCCGCCCACCATTTTTATTGATCTAAGGCTCCGTATACCGAGGACTGACCCGCGATTCTCACCCGATACTATCCTTAGGGGTTCGCTCCTCGGAGTGCACATCCGATCTCCATATTTCTCGAACCTCATCAAGTATAAAGTTCGATGGAGCCGCCATTTTCATGCATCTTTGGCCTTCCCCCTCGTCTCCGATGAACTCCTCCTCTTCATTTGAGTGACAACTGATGCGAGAGAGAGTCGAAGTGAGGTAGCGAGCAGCCGGGAACCTTAGATCCGGTGAGTCTTCGCCGTGCTCCGCCACCGGAAGAGCCTGAGCCTCTGGAAGCGTCGAACCATCGAGGCGATGACCCCGGAGGTCCAGCACCTCCAGCCCAGATGATCTCCTCCATCAGGTAGTGTAGTTAGCCATTAGTTAGCTTTAATTTTAGCTTTTTTTGATTCCGACCATTCCACCTTCATCGGACCACCGTGCCTCCTTCGACCATCCATTCGCCCTTCCGACTAACCCTTCCCCTTCGCCGGACTCCTCTCCACGTTCTTCACCCCTTCACACCCCATGGTTCACCCAGGAACAGGGTATCGACTCTCCTCCTCCGTCGCCCCGTCGGAGAGCTCCGCCCCACCTCAACCAGCCGCCCATTCCACCCGTAACTGGGTCGACCATTGAAGCACAGTGCATTGGTCGGTCCCATTAGAGCTTACTGACAGCTACGGATAGCCTCGAGCGTCATTTCGCCCATCAGAGCAGCGCCGGAGGAGCCCCCAGGCGCACGTATTGGCCGGTCAAAGTTCGCCGGCGAGTTGTTCTTCCAAAGACCCTCCCAGCCATCTGATTGAGCTCCTTTGCATCTCCACCATCCATCTACGGGGAGCTCGCATCTGTTCGATCCGTCTGAGGATCTAATCCTAAGCGTCGATTGTCGAAGGTGTATCAGCTCATCCGAGTAGTCCGATCATCAGTGATACTCCTTCGACCGTCGGATCTTTAATAAAAGGGTAAATTGCACTTAGGCCCTCCTTAGTTTTTGCATTTATTTAGTAGTCCTGTAAATATTTCTCAAAGTTGTTTTTATTTTGTACAATTTGCACGTAGGACCCTACATTTCTTTTATTTGATATCTAGTCCTTTTGTATGTGGAGTACGTGCATTGACACGTGACCTTGTGGGTTAATTGCATATTTCCCCTGAACCTTATGGATGTTATGGATAGAACTTTTAGAAATAAGATTTGCACTTATGCCCCTCTAAGTCTGAATCGCGTGCCTTCCTCGTGCGCTTTTGGGATTTTTGCATTTCCACTCCTACACTTCTTTCGCATGTTATTATTTGGCTGGATAGTTTTCGTTATTTGCACTTAGATCCATATGTGATGTGCACCTTTGATTGGTTGAATAAAATAGCAAATTACCTCCAAATCTCGTGAAATTTGGATACATGGCTCCTGCCATGTTGTAAAAATTTCAATGAATTTTTGGAATATTTTTGTTTTGATTTTCTATTTTTAAAAATTCAAAAAATCCTTTATTTTGCTACTGTCTAAATTGAAAAATCAACTAGAAATACTAAAAACCCTCTAAAAAATCCAAAAAAATTACTGTATGCTTGTTTTTGTGTGTTCTTGCTTCTGTCCAATTGCATTTGGACTTATAAAAACCTAAAAATTGAAAAACCCTAAAAATCGTATAAAAATAATTAAAAAATCAGAAAAAAAATCAAAAAATGCAATTTCTTTTCCGTAGTTAGATTTTTATCTTTATTTCATCATAAAATTGTCTCTGGAATTTTATAGACTATTTAGTTATTTTTAAATAGCCTTTAGATTATGGCTGCACATTGGTTTTTATTGTTTGCTTTTTTCATTTTTAGAAAAATAACTAAAAATCATAAAAATCTGAGAAAAAATGCGAAAAAATCTGAAATAGTATAAAATTCAAAAATATTTTTATTGCAATTTTCTGACTTGTTTTGAGGTGTGAAATAATTTGTTGATTGTGACTTCCCCCCTTTCTACATTTTCTTTATAATTCAAAATCAAAAAAAAAATAAAAAACCTAAAAATCCACCAAAAAATATTTTATCCTTTTTATTTTGATTTCTGACTACTTCGTAGGCTCTTAGCCAATCCGTGCTCCTTGAGTTCGACCATGGTTGCTTTACCAGGTTAAATAAAATAACGAGACCGTTATTTGGACTGATTTGTTGTTTTCCTTTATTTGGTGGTTCTCGATTTTTCTTGTTGACCTAGCCTCACGATTCGGGTTGCAACGACCCTGATTTATATGTTCACTCGAATCATGCGGATTCTACGGTCATCAGGCTCGTCCCTGTAGAGAAAGAAGAAGAATGAAGGAGTTGGTTCTTCTTCTAGTGTTTCCATACTAATGACATCGAAGAAGATCGATGTCTGTCACCACTGCAGGAAGCTGGGGCACTGGTAGCATAAATGCCCAGAATACCTGAAGTCGGTTGACAAAGGTAAAGCCCCAACAGATATGAAATCTACTTTCATCATTGAAACTAGTTTTCTCGTTGGACGAGAAGGAAGTTGGGTTGTAGATTCTGATGCTACTGTTCATGTATGCAATTTATTGCATTTGTTTCAGGAAACTAGAAATCTGGAGCAATGGGAGATAGTCATCCAGATGAGATCTGATGCAAGTGTTGCAGCAGTTGCCATCGAGACCTGCCAACTATCGTTATCTAGTGGTAGAGTCTTAGTACTTAAAGAGTGTCTTTATGTACCTGAAGTCAGGACGAACTTGATATATGTATCTAAACTGGTTAGAAACGGATATTCCTTCCTTTTTCTGTAATAAGTTAGTCATTAATCAATATGATAAATTTATTGCGGATGGTATTTTGACTTCTGGTGGACTCTGTGAATTGTGCATTGATGAATATGTCATGAATGTCACTGCCACTAATAAGAACCCTAAAAGATCCAGGGAGAATGGAAATCATTCGAATATGATTTGGCATCAAAGGCTTGGTCATTTATCTGTTGATAGAATCAATAGATTGATAAATGATGGACCTTTAGATTTTCCACAGGTTCAATCTTTACCTACCTGTGAACATTGCATTCGAGGTTAAATGACCAGGATGCCTTTCCATAACAAGGTTACAAGATGCGAAGGTATTCTTGACCTAGTACATACGGATGTATGTGGTCCCTTCAGTACCGCGACTCGAAATGGATATCGATATTATTTGACATTTACTGATGACAACCCACGATACGGGTTTATCTTCATACTATGTCATTAATCTGAAACCTTTGAAAAGTTCAAAGAGTTTAAGGCTTTGGTTGAGAACCAAACCTATAGGAAAATTAAACGGATTCGATCTGATCGAGGTGGAGAGTACCTCAGATGAATTCAAGGAATATATTAAAGAGAATGGAATTGTCTCCAATCTCACTCCCCCTAGAACCCCCCAACTTAATGGTGTTGCTGAAAGACGCAACAGGACCATCATGGACATGGTCCGTTCAATGATGAGCAAAGCACGTTTACCTCTTAGTTTCTGGGGATATGCAGTAGAGACTGCAATATATATCATGAATAAGATTTCTAGCAAATATGTACCTAAGACTCCTCACGAGCTTTGGTATGGAAACAAACCTAGTGTTAAACACTTGGGGGTTTGGGGTTGCTTGGTCCATGCGAAGAATGTGGATGCAAGTAAGTTAGAATCTCGCTTATTAGTGTTACTTCATTGGGTATGTCAAAGATAGTATTGGATATCAACTATATGACCATAAGACCCAAAAGATTTTTGTCTCTAGAGATGTGAAATTTCTGGAGGATGATTTCCTTAAAGGTCAAGACAAAAATGAAGTAGAGGAACTCATTGAATTCCCTGAGGATTCTGAGCTTCCTGAATCAGAAATTAAAGAAATAAATAAAGATGAAACACCCATACCTCTTTGAAGGAGTTCGAGGGTCGTTGCACCACATGAAAGGTATGGATTCCATGTATCAGGTGAGATTGACAATGATCCTTCTTCATTCGATGAAGCACTCGCGGATCATGACATGGATAGATGGATGCTAGCAATGAAGTCAGAAATTGACTCCATGCGTAAGAATGGTGTATGGACCCTATAGGATCCACCTAAAGGGGTGAACCCCATTGGGTGTAAATGGATCTTCAAGAGAAAAAGGGGACCTGATGGGAAAGTAGAGACTTTCAAAGCACTGCTAGTAGCCAAGGGCTACACACAGAGAGAAGGCATCGACTACGATGAGACATTCTCTCCTGTGGCTATGCTTAAGTCCATCAGGACACAACTAGCCATAGACGCATCTCTTGACTACGACATCTGGCAGATGGACGTCAAGACAACTTTCCTCAATGGATACCTCGAGGAGGATATCTATATGGAGCAGCCCCAGGGCTTCATAGTTGAGGATGGAAAAGTATGCAAGCTAAAGAAATCCATCTATGGGCTCAAACAAGCTTCTCGTAGATGGAACATCAGATTTGACAAAACCATAAAAAGTTATGATTTTGTGTAGAATCACGATGAACCTTGTGTGTACAAGAAGCTTAGTGGGAGTGCCATTGTGTTCATCGTGCTTTACGTAGATGATATCCTTATCATTGGGAATGATACAGGAATGATGACCAGTGTGAAAATTTGGCTATCCCATACCTTTAAGATGAAAGATCTTGGAGAAGCCTCTTACATCTTAGGTCTGAAGTTGTTCAGAAATCAAGAAAAGAGGATATTGGGATTATCACAACATGTGTACATTAAGAAGATTCTTGAACGATTCCGTATGGATAGTTCCAAGAAAGGATTCCTCCCCTTAAGACATAGTATCCATCTGTTTAAAGGGATGGCTCCTCAAAGTGTTGAGGAAAAGAAGGCCATGGCCGGATGCCCCTATGCATCAGCTATAGGAAGCTTAATATATGCCATGATGTGTACTAGGCCAGACATCTGCCATGCAGTGGGAGTGGCAAGTCGTTACCAATCCTGCTATGGAGAGCAACATTGGAATGCAGTAAAGAACATATTCAAATGACTAAGACAGGAGCAAGATTACATCTTGGTCTATGGAGATGGTGATCTCCAAAAAGTCTTGGGATATACAGATTCAGACTTCCAGTCGTATATTGATGATCGAAAGTCGACATCAGAGTTTGCATTCCTATTGAAGGTGGTGTTGTGAGATGGAGAAGAAAGAAGCAGGACACTACGGTGGATTCAACAACAGAAGCCAAATACATTGCCGCATCGGATGTTGCAAAGGAGACTGTGTGGTTGTGCAAGTTCATCTTGAAGCTTGGCATATTTTCCTCTGATACTCCCATCCCGTTACTCTGCGATAACACGGGAGCCATTGCCCAGGCAAAGGAACCCGGATGGCATCAAAAGAGCAAGCACGTGGAAAGGAAATACCACATCATTTGGGAGATTCAAAAGCATGGTGATATCATCATCACCAAGGTGGCCTCTGACGACAACGTTGCTGATCCTCTTACCAAAACTCTGACACAGAAGGTTTTCGACCAGCATGTAATGAGTATGGGTTTACATATTGTACCTAAATGATTCTGAGGGCTAATGAGAGATTGTTGGACACGTGAGCCCCAGGCTAACCATTCTTACAATAAATGTTATTGTAATATATATGTTTTATCAATAAAAGTTATTGATTGTTTCACTCCCTTTCTGAAATTAAATGAGTGAATGCACTATAAGATCCCTCTGTACAATAAGGGTTATGTACCATGGCCATCTTGATGATCGTGTAGATGTTGATTGATTAAATGAATCATAGAGGCTGGCGTTTGGATGAATATCTAAAGAGTTAGATAGAGGACTCATCAAGCACCGTCAAATTATTATTAAGGGATGATCTCCATCCTGAGTAGGAGATGGCAATCCTTTCTCACAAAGGCTGATATCTGACCGACCTCTTGATGTAGGTCCTCTACATGGGAATAGTGATTCGGAGGTGTCAGATTAGTTAGGTCAAAGGGTTGACTTAACGAGATCGAGATAACCTAAGTCCTATGTTGAATGCTGTCACAGCATAGGCACACATCCTCTGACCGGAAACAGATGTGTTGCTATATGTCTGAGTGTGTATTGGCAATAGGTTGATGACCTAATCAAGGTCTATACACCGACGAGCTAGTGTACATGTAAGGGCATATGAGTAATACGATCTCTCAAAGGGATCATACAAGTTCACTTATGAACCGGAAGACATGAGCTCACTCATGAGGTATTGGGACCGGTCAAATTCCATGCATGGTCGTCGTGCTTTGGAAGCATGACAAGAATTTGAAGGTATGATATATGCTTTGGGAAAGCATATGATCGATACTGATTCCCAATGATCAAGATTAAGAAACTTGGTGATCAAACCCTGAAGAAGACAGTGTAAAATTGATCTACATCTTCAGGTTGATCATAGATCTTCCAGTATACAGGATGTACATGTATTAGGAATATCTAAGGGTGATGTGATCATGAACGATTGTATAACCATGACGCTTCCATTCCGAGGGAGTGATAAACAAGTTTGGATTTTAGTGGCTCCTCTCAGTAGAGAAGTAATTTGATCTTGGTCCAAGTGTTGGACATTGATTTGAATGAGATTCAGATGCAATGAGAAGATTAGATTTGCGGTCTTGATTTAATCAAGCATCTATGAGAGGTCCGTGAGATCTGGTTTTGAGATGAGATCTCAACATACAAGTCACTATACTTGGAACAATACAATCGTCCTGTCCTTATCTCCAAGTATCTACGGAGAAAGCACATTATTCTTGAAGGAGTTCAAGAATAATTCCTTTGATGAATTGTGTATCCAAGCAACAAGATGTTCATAATTAAATGAGATTTAATTATCAAGCATAATATGAATAAGATTCATATTGTGATAATGATTATCCAAGATAATTAAATGAGATTCAATTATCAAGGAAATGCAGATTGTGGATAGTGCTATCAATGTTATCCATATTATCTGTGTATATTATAAATATGATTTATAATATATTAGAGAGAGAGAACTTTTGTAAATGGCATTTATTAATTGTTAATGTGAATTGGATTCGCATTAAGTAATTAATTGGAAATGTAATTTAAAATTTTGTTTGGGTTGTGTATATGATTCACATATTTTCAATGGCATGATTGAAATATTCACTAATTAATTTAGAATTAATTTAGTGGATATATTTGCAATAAATGTTGTGCAAATAATTAAGAGATAATGAGATAAAATAAAAATAGGAGATAATCTACAAAAAATGAGGTGGCATCACCCATGAATTAGTCATGGGTGACGCCCCATATTTTTAGGGGTGGATTATTATCTCTTTTTAATTATTATCTTATTATCTTGTGATAATTGATTTTATTGAATTAAATTATGTTGATGATAATGCAACATATATTTAATTTAATATAAATTAATAAGTTGTTGTTTTTGAACAACAATGATCATGGCCATTGATTAAAAACACATATCAATCCAACCATTGATTTTGTGTAAGCCATGGATTGTGATCCATGGACTCGCAAACTAGTATATAAAGAGGGCAACCCTAGACCTTTGCAATACATGTATTATACACGTATACTCTCTCTCTCTCTCAACTCTCATTCTCGCACATCTCTCTCTCTCCCTAAAGGTGGACGTCCATCTTAAGATCTTGAGGGAATAAAAATCGCATCTACATCGTCGTGCTGTCGCTTCGATTGCTCGTGGATCTCAATCTTCTTTGGAGCTTCTTGATCTAGAAGGAGACGTCGGATTTCGTTGGATGAAATCAGGAGATTCAAGGCTTGGATCTTCATCAAGGATTGCGGGAAGCACGCGTCTCATCATCGCGCCCGCAAGTGCCATCTTCGTAGATCGGACTTGAGTCAGGAGGATCTCTTGCTTCAGAGATCTAGTGATCGCAACCACGGTTTGAGAGGTATTGTAGTACTTTGTGGTTAGTTGAAACGATCCAAGAAACATTCTTGTGAACATGTGGTTTCATCACATGATTTAAAATTTTTAAATTCCACTGCACCTAGCGACTAGTGCGACTAGCCGCTCCGATCGCATAAGATGCGATCATCACGCTTCCATGATGCGCTTGAGGATTCCTCATATCCTCCAAGGAAAAGGTACGATTACTCATGGTACCTCTTGATGACTTTCAAGTCATTTTAAGAGTCGAGTTCTTGAAGAAGGCAAAGGCGTCTGTAACGCCTTATCTGAGAGTAGTCTTCTTCGTAGCTACAAATATCCCCTGCTTCATTAGGGTTGTCAAGAAAAAAGGGCAGATTGGAGCCATATCCGCGATGCAAGTCTACAACGGGTTGAAGAAAAAGGAGACGACGTATCTGAATGCGGTACGTACCGAAGAAAATGACAAGGAGACATAACCATGCCCCAAGACAGTAAAGAAGATGTTGGGCGAGTTCAAGGACGTGATGCCAAAGGAGCTTCTTAAGGAGTTTCCACCCAAGAGAGACGTGGATCACGCCATTGAGCTACTCTCAGGTACGGTTCCCCCTGCACTTGCTCCCTACAAAATGCCCCTTGCACTCCTGGAGGAGTTACGGAGACAACTCAAGGAACTAGTGGATGCTGGTCTGATGCATCCAAGCAAAGCACCCTATGGAACACCAATGTTGTTCCAAAAGAAGAAAGATGGGAGCATGCGGATGTGCGTAGACTATCACGCACTGAACAAGGTGACGGTGAAGAACAAGTACCATGTCCTGAATATTGAAGACATTTTCCATCGCTTGGGCCATGCCAAGTACTTTTTAAAGATGGATCTCATGTTAGGATACTAACAGGTCCGTATCAAGGAAGGAGATGAGCCAAAGAATATGTGTATTACGTATTATGGGTCTTTAAAGTTCCTTGTAATTCCATTGGGTTGACTAATGTCCCGACAACTTTCTCTACTCTCATGAATGATGTCTTCCGTGAGTATATTGACTTGTTTGTCGTATTGTACTTGGACGATATAGTAGTGTACAACAAGACCTTAGAGGAGCATGTCAAGCATCTGCAGATGGTGCTTGAAAAGCTGAGGCAGAATCGGTTGTACTTGAAGCTGAAGAAGTGCACCTTTGGTCAGGAAACCATATCCTTCCTCGGGCATATCATGGGTGGAGGCACGATACGCATGTAACCAAGGAAGACACATGCGATTGAAGAGTTGTCAATCTCCACAAAGGTGATAGAGGTACGATCCTTCCGCGAATTGGTGAACTAATACAAGAAGTTTATCAAAGGATACTCCAAGAAGGCAGTGCCCTTGACGGACCTACTTTGGAAGGATCAACCTTGGAGATGGATGCACAAATGCTAGGAGGTATTCCAAAAGCTGAAGATAGCGATGGTAGAAGAGCCAATCCCATGACTTCCAGATTTCGAGAAGCCGTTCAAAGTCTAACCGACACGTCCGACTATGCACTTGGTGGTGTACTGGTGCAAGATAGGCATCCCATGGCGTACGAGCAGCAAGTTGAACCTAACGGAGAGGAGATACTCCATGCATGAGAAGGAGATGACAACAGTGGTCCACTGTCTGAGGACATGACTCCACTATCTCCTCAGTTTGAAGTTTGTGGTGCAAAACGATAATGTGGCAACGAGATGCTTTGCCATACAAAAGAAGATGACTCCCAAGCAGGCGCGATGGCAAGATTTTCTTGCCGAATTAGACTTCGAGCTTTGCTACAGGCTTGGACGAACCAACCACGTAGCAGACACTCTCTCAAGGAAGAGAGAACCAGAAGAGCCAAAGGTTGAGATGATTGCATCGATCACCCGCGTGTCTGGAGACATGCTGAAGCGTATTCAAGAGAAGACACAAGAGGATCTGGCCACTTCGCACTTGGTGCAACGCGTGAACAATGGCAAGGTCTGAAGATTCTAGATAGAGGAAGACATCCTCTATACGAAGGATATGAGGCTCTATGTCTCCTCGAGCGGTGGCTTGAGGAAAATATTGGCGAAGGAAGCACACAATGCACAGTGGGCTGGTCATGCAGGAGTGGAGCGAACGTTGGCACTCCTCTCCTCAAGCTACTTCTGGCCAAAGACGGAGGAAGACGTGGAAGCCTATGCGCGTACTTGTCTTGTATGCCAACAAGACAGGACATAGAGGAAGAAAACAACCAGATTCTGGAGCACCTGCCCATTTTTTTACGTTCGTGGGAGAGCGTCTCCATGAACTTCATCACTGAGTTCGCTAAGGTGGATGGGAATAATGCAATGATGGTGGTAGTTGACCGCTTCTCAAAATACGCGATCTTCATATCAGCACCTCATTAGTGTACGAAGGAGACCACATTGAAGCTATTCTTGCAGAACGTGGTGAAGCACTGGGGGATACCGTTGGACATTGTGAGCAACCGCGATGCTCGATTCACAGGTCGATTATGGACGATCTGATTTGAGATGCTGGGATCCGATCTCAAATTATCTACCAGCAATCACCCGCATATGGATGGTCAGACGGAACGGATCAATGCCTTGCTGGAAGAATACCTTAGGCATTACGTGACTGCCAATCAGCATAATTGAGTGAGCTTATTGGGTACTGTCCAATTCTGCTACAATCTACACCAGACATCACCACAGGCTAGAGTCCATTTGAGATCATGCTGGAAAGGCAACCTGTGACACCGCACGAAGTTGCTAAGTAGAATAGCCATGGACGGTGCCCTGTCGCACATTGCTTTGCACTGGAGAGGCAGGATTGGTGGGAGGAAGTGAAGGATGCATTGGTTCATGCTCAATGCAGGATGAAGAAGGCAGCTGACAAGAGCTGTAGGCCGGTCGAGTTCCGGGTTGGGAAGAAAGTGTTGTTGAAGCTTACTCTCTAGATTTGGAAGAAAATCCTAATGAAGACAACGTACAAAGGGTTGATTCCTCATTACTATGGACCCTTTGAGATAGCATGACGTGTGGGATCGTTCACCTATCAACTACGTCTTCCAGAGAGACTGAAGTTAATCATGTGTTCCATGTCAGCTTCCTGAAGGAGTACCATGAGGACAAAGAAGATAATAACATGAGGGTATCAAAACGTGCCACTCCTAACGTTCGAGTTCAGCGCACAAGGGTTGTTGACAAGATTCTTGACAGGTACGTGAAGGGACAGAGCAAGAAGAATCGAAGGATATTCTTCCTTATTAGATGGAAGATACTCCCAGAGAAGGAGGCAAGATAGGAACGTGATACAACCTTATGGCAGTTCGAGGACCTCATCGAGGATTTCTTGAAGACGCAAGATCAGTCGCGGATGCCTGATGGATCAAGTGGAGGAGGCATATGTAACACCCTCAACTCCCGAGGTACGGGATTAACATGTAATATTGGTATTGCACGCTCGTGTAGTTCGGTGGCCATACGATGAAGTTTCGGAGGAATTCACCTTAGCTAGCGGACATCTAATGATAGGGTTTACAGCACGAAAGTCACAGATCGAGGGTTCCCCTTGGCACAATAAAAGTGTTCGATGACACTTGATGGAGCTTGAGCTGTAAAATCCTACGTAGGAGTGTGGGGCTCACTGATGATGTGGTGTGATGACATGGCGTGCTGACGAGAAGACGACATGGCATGCTGACAGAGAAGGAGACGTGGCGTCAGTTGCAAAAGACGAAGGGATTGCACGGAAGATGAAAAGCCAAGGCGCATGAAGAGTCATCTCGAAAGATGAAGGACCTCCGTAGAAGACTAAAAGTCATTGCATTCATTGTACATGTAATGATGGTATCCCTTTGTATACCACCAGCTTGTCTATATAAGGCGGGGTAGAGCTTTGTCGATAACATACTCAAAGTGAGTCTCTTGCTAATATAAAAAGGTTTTGTGCTACTGCTCTTGTGTCCTTGTGCCAGTGCTTGTATTTCAAGTGTTCTAGTGGCGTGGCTGATCGGTGTACTGGTGTACATCTACACGCAAGGGGAAGGCTGGTTAGCTTGCGAGAAGCTAACACTGCACAGGTTAGTCTCAAAAATCGAAATTTGAGATTTACCGCTGAACATTTACCATCGTTGTGATTACAACTATGCAATTGAAGAAACTAGGTTAAAAATAATCAATATTTCATTTCAAAAAATATATTTATATTACTTCTAAATGTACACACGAAAGAAGCCCTGAGAGAAAATTTTACATGAGCTTTAGGCTTTTCTGCATGTGTGCCCTTTTTAACTTTTACAGTATCAATTATGCATATGGTTTAAAAAATCGAATCGGACCAGTTGATCAGACCGGTTGGATCGGGAACTGGCCTAGTCTTGGTCGGTTCGACAAGTTTCATTTAATTAATTTTAAAAGAAGAATAAAATAAAAAATTGGATCCATTCAATGGTCAGATCGAACTGAACCAATTTTGATGGTTCCATAATGTTTCAAAAAATAAAGATTTAAATAATTCAATAATAGAGATTTTATCACTAGTTCCTTTCTTAACTTCTGAATATATGTTATGCCCCTCTTTTTTGGAATATTAGTTGTGCTCCTATCTTTAGAGTAGTTTTCTAGAAGCAACTGTAAATTAATGATTATAATATTGTATTCATATATAATGTTAGAAAATACGGTTAACTTTTGTAGAGTTTCACTCGAAAAGACAATCATATTATTCTATTCAAAGATTTAACATTTTAAATGATTATTTCATTGATATATCCATACATGCATACTTATGTATATGTATCCGATTTTATTGGTTCAAAAAATCAGTTCGACTGGTCAAAGAGTAAACTAAGTTCGGTCTGATTTTTTTCTAAGTCGATATACATGATGGTATCATGGTGGCATCATCGACGATCGAACCAGATCGGACAACCAAAGACTGACCAATTAGATGCCGAATCCGATTTTTAAAAACTTGGTTATAAACCTCTTTTTTGGAATATTGTCGTGTCATGATTTTTTTACCATTATCACTTGTATCTTTCCGTTTAACTAAATCAATGTTCATTCAAACCACTATTATAAGCGCGAATACTGTACTTTGCAAAATAGATACCATCCAAGCAAATTGAGCTGAATTCCAGCAAGCATCTCACAACAGAAGGCGAAACAACCGCGCATTTCGGCGAATTCAGCATCCGATTGTAGATTCGTGCAAAACAACACATGGAATTGTCAGGTCGGTGTGGCAGTTGATTGGAGAACGGACCCTCGTGCTGGATGGATGTACTGGCGCTGGGAGAGTCGAGAGAGGCGTGCACTTGGCAACGGAAGAAACCCAAGTGGCTCACATTCGACCAGTTCGCAAGGACGATCGTCGTCGGGGAGAATTCAAGGGATCATTTGAGCACGAGGGCGGCGACGACCTCTCTCCTCAATTATATTATATCCATATCCATGTCTCTCCCTGATGTCAATATTTAAGTTCATATCTTTCTTTGCTTTTGCTTTAAGACGTGGAGGATGGGAAACGGACGGGGAAAATCGGGACTGCAGGAGGTGGGGATAGAATAGGACAGGGTCGGAGGAGGTGACTAGGGTAGAGCATTGGGCTTGATCCGGTCCAAGTCTGATCCAAGCCCGCCAATTTTTCATTGATCTTGGATCAGGTCGATGTCCGGATTTTTTATGATTGCAAGTATCCGAACCCGACCAAGACTCGCAGATTCGGACCCAAGTTCGGACCAGGCTCAGCCCATCCCCAATTGCTATTCTCGAGATAGTGTGGAGAAACCCTTTATTAAGGTAACATAATTGGCACAATCAATCTTTTGGAAGTAATGGCTGTCATGGATGTAATGCACCAACAACTAAATTGTTCTCATATCAAATGCTCAGTAAAATCTCTTAAGCATATTCACTGCATTGCAATCTTGCTATGTGGCTCATCCCACCCCCAAAAAATGTTGCATAACTCATATATATTGCAATGACTGTCTGTTTATAACATTAGAAATTATAACTCTAATTGGCATATAGTTTTCAATGTATTCACGATCTCCAGATTTATAGATTAGGGATATTTTGGAGTTATTGATATGTCTTAGGTTTTCAAGACTTCCCTGTTCACTAAACATGTATGAGAACATATCCATAAAGTGCAAAGGTGCATAATGATAGTAGGGTCACGATATCCTGACCTCCAAACTGAACGTGAGGATCTCTCCTCATCCAGCTCTCGGCGGGCGAATCTGATGAGCTGAAAATCCCACAAGATCTGAGTAGGGATAAAATAAATCAAGGGTCGTTGCGACCCAGATCTCGCAGATCGGACTCAACAAGAAAAAGAGACCACCAAATCAAAGATAAATCGATAAAACACGAATAAGCGGTCTTCGCTATTTACTTAACCTCGTATAGCGACCAAGATCGGACACAAGGAGCACGGATTGGCTCAAAAGAGCCTACGAAGTAGTTGAAAGATAAAATAAAAAGACAAAATGTTTTTTGTGATTTTTATGTATTTTTAAATTTTTTGTATTTTTAATTATAAAGAAAATATAAGAAAAAGCTAAAAAGGACACATTCAATGATTTATTCAACACATAAAAAATGCTTAGAAAATTCAAATAAAATTGTTTTTGTGTTTTTTATATTTTTAAATGTTTTTGGTAATTTTCTCAAGATTTTCTAATTTTTAGTTGATTTTCTAAAAATCAAAAAAGGGAAAAACAGTGAAGAACTGTGCAGTTAGATTTTGAAAGGCTAATTAAAAATAGATAATTAGCGTCTAAAAATTTGAAGGTAATTTTTATGAAAAGTAAAAATAAAAACTAAACTACAGAAATCAAAATTGCATTTTTTTATATAATTTTTAATGATTTTTATAAGGTTTTGAGGGTTTTTCAATTTTTATAGGTTTTATAAATCCGAATAGGCTACAAATTGGATAGAAGCTCAAAAACAACAATACAAGAAAGTCTTAATTTTTTTAGAATTGTTAGAAATTTTTTATATTTTTTAGTTGATTTTTTATTCCAAACAATAACAAAAATGAAGGTTTTTTATTTTTTATAAATAGCAAAAAGCAACAAAAATGTCCCAAAAATTAAAGAAATTTTTACACAGTGCCAGGAGCCACGTTTCTAAATTTCAATTGACTTGGAGTTATTTGATATTTTATTAACCAATACAAGACACCAAACATACAAGGACCTAAGTGCAAGAAAACATAATTCTAGGGGCTTCAGTGTAACACGTGCGAAAACTATAAGGGTTTCAATGTAAATTTCGTATTAATTTCAACACATGTTCCAATTCAGTACGCACAAGGGTTCAAATGCAAATATCAGAAATAAAACTTCAATTCATAACATCAGATAAACCCACAGCCCATACATGCAAAAAGTCCAAGATCTCACGTGACGAAGTACGTATCTCACACAAGTAGGGACTAAATAGCAATATCTAAAAAACACTAGGGGTCCTACATGCAAATTATCCAAACTAAAAACAACTAAATAAAATATTTACAGGACTAAACGATAACAACAACAAGAAGAGGGGCCTACAGGAAATTTACCCCTTTATTACTGATCTGACGGACGAAGGTGGCACCACGTGGATGATCGGATGGTGTAGAACGGTGGACGCTCCTTCGCTTGATTGACGCTCCAGATGAAACCCTCAGATGGATCTAACGGTGGAGAGCTCTCGCGAACGGATGGCTACGATCAAAATTGGAGCTGGAGCTCGATCGGACGGTGGCTGGAGGTCCTCCAAGAACAGGTCGCCAGCGAGTTTCGCCAGCCAAATACGTGCGTAGGGGACCTCCTCAGCCACTGCGGAGATGGGCGAATCAACGAGGGGGCTCGTCCGCAGCTGGTGGTGTGCTCCGATGACTCCGGCGATGTCGGAGAAGCTCTGGCGACGGAGGGGAGCAAAATGGTTGTGCCTGAACTGTTGGACCCCCAGATGGGGTCCTTCTTCGATGGGACCTGCACAGAAAGAACGTTGGGTCGAGGGCAAATTACCTCGACCCGGTTATGGGCGGAGTGGGTGGTCTGGTGAGGGGGAGCGGGGGTCTCCAGCGAGGCGGCGGCGGAGGAGACCAACTTCTTGGTTCCGGGACAAACCAAGGTGATCGGAGGGGTGTAGAAGATGGGGCGAAGTCTCATGAAGATGGTACGAGGGTCGGATGGACCGAAGGGTGATCGGAGCGGAGCGAAATGGTCGGTGAAGGTCGGCGGCATGAATTTGAAAAATTGAAAATTAAAAGAAACTAGAGAGCATCTGACCTAAAGGGTGGCTGAGGTCGTCTGGGCTGAAGGTTGGGCACCTCCGGGTGTCGTCGCCTCGATGGTTCGACGGGACCATAGGCTCTGGCTCGCCTAGTAGCGGAGCACAGCGGTGTGGCCGCCGGATCAGTGGTTCCCGGCGCTCGCGTCCTCCCTACAACTCTTCCTCACATTGCTGTCACTCAGGCGAAGATGAGGAGATCATTGTGGCAAGGGGGGTGGCCAAAGATAGCGTGAAATGTGTGGCGGAGGTGAGATTTATACTGGAGAAGGGTCTGATAAGATGGGAGTAGGGATCAATTCTGGGTGCACAGATCCCTAGGAGGAATGTCGGACGTGGATCGTGGGTCAATCGTTGATATTCGGAGCCCGGGGTTTGGATGGATGGAGGTTGGATCATGTATCTAAAAATAGGAGAAGATCGGGTCGGTGACTGATGAATACCCATTCATCACTCTTTATTCTTATATTTTAGCTACAAAAACCCTTTGCAAATACATGTATATTATTGTAAATACAAATAATTACCAAATTGCATGCATTGTATAAAAGTTAATAAATAGCATGTTTTTGTGCATAAATAAAAGAATAAAGAGACAAAAGAAAAAGAGGGAGATATTTAGAATAAATATCGAGCAACATAATCCCTAGGGAGGGATCAGCATGGGCCTGACCGCATAAAAGCCCAAGTAGAGAGAGATAGGGAAGCTCATACCTGTAATTAAATATAAATAAATATTTTCCTCTAAATAAAAGGAAAATATATTTGTGTAAACATGTATATATTTCTAAGGGATTTTATCACTTGTGCCCCTCCGAGATGTTGCAATATCAGTTATGCCCCTATCTTTTTCGTAATATCAGTTGTGCCCCTCAAAACTTGCTATTTTATCACTTGTGCCCCTCGGGTTAGTGACCGTCCATCTACAGTGCAAACGGACGTTAATTTTGAGGACATAAGCGGAATTATTTTTTTTAAAAAAGGTTATATGGTCATTTCTTCCTCCTCTTCCCCAACCTCTTCTTCTTCCTCCTCTTCCCATCTTCTTCCTCCTCCTCCGACCTCCTCCTCCTCCCTCTCCGCCCCGAGCTCCCCGCAGCCCCTACCCTCCCCGACGCCGCACCTCCTCCCCCCCGCACCTCCTTCCAGCCCGCCGCCCCCTCCCCTCCCCGGCGCCGATTCTTACGATTGCAGGACAAACCGGTGTCGGGGAGGGGAGGGGGCGGTGGTAACTCTTGCCCACATCTTTCCAGCGGCCCCAACGAGCGAAGGTTTTGTGGGGTTTAGGTTATCGGCAACGGCGATGGACGTCCGACGAGGAGGCGCCGCCGATGAGGGATCTCGCCAAGTCCATGTCCGCTTCGTGACGAAGCTCCCGCTATCGCTCAGGATTCCTATGAGTACCATCGCCGTGCCGTCCAATCTCAGACAATCGATTGCCACAATCGATTATTTTAGCGTACTGTGATGATAATTTCAGTGTGAACGTTCTGTTGTCAAAAGCAGCAGTTGTGGTGGTGTCCAAGAGGGAAGGGTGGCGAAGGAGAGCCATATGGAGTAACGTGCAGGACTTCTCTAGACTGACCAAGATCCTTGTCTCCAGCCACATCATCTCCGTCATCCTTGGCTCCGAGGAGTCCGCACTCCAAGCAAGCAGGTACACGTCTCCTCCTACAGTGCATCGTTTTTACCATGGCCGATCTTTTTCTCTGGTATCTCGAACTGCTGTTAGGTATATGTTGGAGAATGGATTCCATGTGGTTGCAGTGAGACCTCCCACAGTCCCCCCCAACTCCTGCAGGTAAAAACTCCGGTGGCTTCCCTTCCATTACGGATTCCCCTGATTCTGAATAGTAAACTTGAACTGTTGAGGGGATGCTAAAAGACTGAATCAGACACTGAAGATTGAACAAATCATTTCTCTTCAAGTGAACATGGTTTGGACTCTTAACTTGTTTCGCCTTTCTGTAACAGGCTCAGGCTGACGTTGTCGGCGGCACATTCAGGCGAGGACATCCAACGGCTTGCTGATGCATTGCTACAGTGTCTAGACTCGATCGATGTGGGAAGGGCTCAATGCCAGAATGCAAAGCTGTGATACAGTGTTTGTGCGTTTGAGCACACATGTTGAGAATGCAAAGCTGTGATATAGTGTTTATGCAAAGCTTGCCGTTTGTAGATTGAAATTTTGGGGTTGTGATATATGCATGCATGAGGAAAATAAAGAGATTTATCATGAACAATTTAATTGTGTTGGGGAGGGGAGGGGAGCTCGGGGCGGAGCTCCGGTCGGAGAGGGAGGAGGAGGAGGTTGGAGGAGGAAGAAGAGGTCCCTGGACAATAATACCCCTCTTAAATGCACCAAGGTTTGAAAAAATCATGGTTAAGTCAATTCATTGACGGTCAACCTGACGGAAGGGCACAACTGATGACGGAGAAACTTTTGAGGGGCACAACTGATATTACGAAAAAGATAGGGGCATAACTGATATTGCAACATCTCGGAGGGGCACAAGTGATAAAATCCCTATTTCTAAATATAAAATTAAAACAAAAATGAAAAAAAATTAAAAAAGGAAATAAAAAATCCTTTATCCTTGTACATAGACCATGTGTATATAAACCATATATGTATTTATTTCACCTTGTAAATAAATCAATAAAATTCCACAAAAATTTGTACATGTTCCTAATTCCATAATGTAAATAAATAAAATAAAAATCACAAAAATAAAATAAAAATCAAAATCAAAAGCCACATTGTATATATACCATACATGTATATAAATAAAAGTATTTATTTAACCCTTGTAAATAATTAATAAAAATACCATATTATTCCAAATCTTATTCTATAAATAAAAAATATAAAATTGGAATAATTTGTATACAAATAAGTAATTAAAAATTAAAAATACATATGTATACATGTATATAATAATAATACTTTATAAATACCTAAATAATATTTCAAAAAAATAAATAAAAATCACAAAATAATAGTTTGAAAATAAATAAACATTTTTCATGTTTAAAGTTTTTCGAATATAAGTCGTTTACTATTTTTAAATGAATTTCTAAATAACTAAAAATTGGAATAATCTGATTGGTCCACGGGGGATTGTTGACCCCCGGTCAACTCTCCCCCGCGGACCATTCTCTCGCGGATCTGGCATTCGACCCGACTTCTCTGAATTTATGTGCCTCGATCCGACCGCCAAACTTCGAAACCCCGGGCTCCGACTACTCCTCGATCATTCCTGATCCACGTCCGGCAGGGGTTCTTGGGATCCGCGCTCCGATATTCACGCCCGACTCCCATCTTGCTGGACCCCTAGACCTATATAATCCGAGCTCCGCCGCGCTTTTCACGCATCTTTGGATCAGCTCTTTCCACCCTAGGACCTCCATAGCCCTCGCCTGAGTGACAGCTTGCGTTCGGCCGTGTTGCAGCGAGGATGGAGCAGCTGGACCATCGATGCGGCGACTTTGTGCCGTCGTGCGCCGCCCAGACGTGATGCTCGAGCCTCGGGCATTGACGACCTTCGAGGCTAGGACCTGGAGCTTCCTCAGCTCTTCCCAAGTCGATCTCGTCCATCAGGTAGACCCAGTTCTCCTTCTATTTAGCTAATTTAGATTTTCGCCCAAATCAACCCGTCGCCGACGAACCCTGATTCCGACCACCCTAGCCCACCTTTCGATCATCGGAGTCGACCCACACCTTCGCACTCCTCCCACGCACCTTCTTCGCCCATCCATTCACCCCAGTTCGCACAGGAACTGGGAACCAAGCTTCATCTCTGTCGCTCCGTCGGAGCTCGCTCGCCTCGACGCACCGTTCACCTCCACCACCGCTAACTGGGTCGAGGCACTTTACATTCGACCCAGGAGCTTGTTGCTGTGCTTTGCAGGTCAAAGCGAGCCCATCTGAGGGCTCGACATTCTAGAGCAGCAGCTCCACCTCCGTCGGCATCGCCTGAGCTCTCCGAGGCTCCGTTGCGTCATCGGAGGAGCTCGTCAGACGTGGGAGGCCCAGGCGTTCTTTCTACAATCTTCAGTAGCCTCCGAGGAGCTCTCCTGTACGCGTACGAGCCCGGCGAAACTCATCGGCGTCGAGTTCATCGAGCATCCTCCCCGACCGTCCGATCTTCCTCCAGCTCCAGATCATGTGCAGAACGTCCGATCAGGGCTAAGAGGAGGCCCAGCAGCCACCGTCGGATCGACACGTGGCCTCCTCTCAGCACTCCATCCAGCGAAGGCAATCCAACGCCTCTCGACCGTTGATCAGACACGTGGCGCGTCCCCAACCGTTGGATTATCGCCGAGGAATCCCTTGCTGAGGCGCCACCCCCCTGACCGTTGGATATCACACGTTGCGCCCATCCAGCCTTCGACATATAATAAGCGGTAATTTCCCGTAGGCCCCTCTCTTTTTTGTTTTTACAAATTAGTCCTGTAAATATTTTATCCCGTTCATTTTATTTTGGTGTATTTGCATAGTGGACATTGTCTTTTCTTGTATTTGCTTTTATACCCCTATACGTTGTGGTACACGTGCTTCGACACGTGACTTTATGGGATAATTGCATGTATGGGCCTGATGTTCTAGGGTGTTTATGAATGAAATTATGTTTTTAATATTTGCAGAAATGCCCCTGTGAGTGTTTTAATTGTGCATGTGCCAAATATCGTGGGTATTTTACACTTTCGCCCCTGGACTTTTAGTACGTGTTACTATTTAGTCCAGGGACTTAAGTTTTATTGCAAATTGGTCCCTGAGTGCCCAGGTCACGCGCTTTGCACGTGAGTTCTTGGAGATTTTGCACCGGACCCCCTTGGATTCCTATTCTTGTTACTTTTAGGTCCCCAGAGTATACTTTTATGACAAATAGGTCCCTGTGACTGTGGGCTTGTATTTGTTGTAATTAAAATACCAAATCTCATCCAAATCCAGTGAAAATTGGAATGTGGCTCTTGTCACTGTGTAGAATTTTCACTGATTTTGGGAAATTTTTAGAGCCCATTTATTATTTTTAAAAATTCAAAAATACGCATTTTTCTTACTGTCCTGTTTTAAAAATCACAAAAAAAATTAAAACAACTTTAAAAATCACAAAAAATTAGATATTGCTTCTTTTGCTGTGTTTGATTTTCTGACCAATTTTAGTCATTTTTAGATTTATAAAAATTATAAAAATTGAAAAACATTGAAAACTCCATAAAAATTCTAGTAAATACTAGAAAAATAAAAAATTAATAAATCCAGTGCCTGAATCTTCCTTGTATTTGCTACTTTACAGGAAAATTACCTTCAGACTCTGATAAGACCATTATTTATTTTATTTTGGTCCTACAAGTCTGACTGGACAGTATCTTTGATTTTCAGCCTTGTTTGATTTTTATAAAATTTCCTAAAAATCAGAAAATACCAAAAATTGACCAAAAATAGTAAAAAATATAAAAGAACATAAAAACATTTTTGTTTGATTTTTTTGAGCTTATTTGAGTAGTTAAATAATTGTGTGAAGTTGCTTGTTTCCTTATTTTTCCTATTTTCTTTATTATTCAAAAATCCAAAAAAATATATAAAATATTAAAAACCCACCAAAAATAATTTTCTCTTGTTTATTTTCGCTTTTGACTACTTCGTAGGCCGCAAGGCCGTCACGTGCTCCCTGAGTCCGACCCTGGTCGCTATACCAGGCTAATCTAATAGCCAGGGCCACTATTGAATTCTTCGATTTTTATCTTGTTTTGGTGGTCTGATCTCACATTTTTCTTGCTGAGCTGATTGATCTATCGATCCGGGTCGCAACGACCCGAGAGTGATTATTTTTATCTGATCCGGATTGATCGAATTTCTGTTCATTAGAATGGCGTCGTTGCCGGGGAGCACGGCTTAGTAGTCATAGTTGACTTTTCCGCTGTTTTCTTTTCACAGCTTTTTGTATAGATTTTTGTATATATATCTGACTTGTTCATATATAAATCTGGTCTGATCACTTTTGTTTGTGTTCTTGCGAGGGCCCGAGGATCGAGGCGGCTTCTTCGGAAGCCGACGCAGCCGTGAGAATCGGAGGCGGCTCTCTTCTCTACAGAGCCGCAGGAGAGTGTGAGGAGCAAGCAAGAGTGAGGGAGTCGCGGAATAGCTGCGGGGATTAGCCGTAGATTAGGGTTAGATTAGATTTACTTTTCAGTATTTATTTGAACTATTGTAATAATACAGGGACAACAGGACACTTAGACTTTTGAGACTCTCGGGGTCTGTTTCAACGAGCACCGATGTGCTCGGGGGACCCCTCGGTTTTACGCGGCTTTTTACGCGGTTTTGTTTCCTTTACTGCCTTTTCCGGTTTCTCGCGGTTTTTCGAGCCCCTAGCTGTAGGATTTTCTGCTTGATTGTGACGTAACTCATAGGATCCAAACACCATAATATATTTGCCTGTTCCTATAGTTCGGTAATTGGACCTATAATAAAAGATTAATAAAAATAGTTGATTCACTACCTTCGAGCCTACGCGCCGCGAGCCCACCCCGTCATGCGCTACTCCTGAACTCGACCTGTCGAGAAGAGGAGGGGTGGGTCTAGACCGGACTCTCTGGATTGGAGGTTGGTGTTCAGCTAGTTGTTCTTTCGAGTAGCACTGCTGTTTAGGGACTCGGTTTTTCGCCTGCACCATTTAGGTAGTTTATTTTCTGTCTTTCATTTCTGCGTGGATCATCTTGCATGTAGACTGCTGGAGTCAGATAGGCATTTCTTACTCTGCATGCATCATTGATTTCATCGCACATCGGCTTTTTCGTCTTCTCCCCCTGTTTTGGACTTAATAAACTGGAGAGCCGAAAAATTCATTAGGCGATTTGTTTGCTTATTGAAAAATACCTAAAAAGAAAAACAATAAAATTTGGGACTGCTAACACTATCGACCCTAAAAGACACCTCACTTAAAAATTTGTCTTGGGGAGAGCAGTCCCCTCATTGTCTGGTTTGCTTGCGCGAGAGAGTGACCCCGCACACTAGGTAAAGCCCTCCGATATTCTTCTCAACTGATTACCGGCTATTTCTGTACAGGACAGTCGGTTGAGAAAATATCGGGTAACCCAACAGGTCACGTAATCGCTCTGCTATCCTGACTGATCACCAAAATAAAATTGACATGATAATTGACCGAGCCTTTACGGTCTTCAGCTCGCGTTGCGTTGCTGAATCGGGAGTTTGCTTGAGATCATAGTTGTTACCAGATCTCACCCGTACTACTCGCCAGATCACGATGATGGGCAGGAGGTCTCTTAGGCAGTCTCTAGCTGCACCACTGATGAGCTGAAAATCTCAATCAATCCGGGATAAAATAATCACTCAAAAGGTCGTTGCGACCCGGATCGAGAGATAAATCAACTCAACAAGAAAATAGGGATCAGACCACCAAAACAGAATAAGAATCAAATAAAAATAATAGTGGCCCTGGCTATTGGATTATCCTGGTATAGCGACCAGGGTCGGACTCAGGGAGCACGTAATGGCCTTGCGGCCTACGAAGAAGTCAAAAATAGCGAAAAATAAAAGACAACTATTTTTGGTGGATTTTTAGTATTTTCAATATTTTTTTGGATTTTTATATAATAAAGAAAATAAGGAAAACAAGAAAACAAGCAACTACACACAATTATTTAACTACTCAAAATTATTCCAAAAATTCAAACAAAAATATTTTTATGTTTGTTATATTTTTTACTGTTTTTGGTTAATTTTTGGTATTTTTCTGATTTTTATTGAATTTTCTAAAAATCAAACAGACAAGAAAAGAGAGGTACCGTCCAGTCAGACTAGGAGGACCAAAATAAAATGGATAATGATCCTATCAAGATTTGAAGGTAATTTTCCTGTATAGTAGAAACTACAGGGAAAATTTAGGCACCAGAATTATTAATTTTGAATTTTTCTTTTAATTATAAGAATTTTTATGGGTTTTTAGAGATTTTATAATTTTTATAGGTTTTATAAATTCAAAAATGACCAAAATTAGTCAGAAATCAAACAAGGCAAAACAAACACTATAACATTTTTTGTAATTTTTAGAGGTGTTTTAATATTTTTTTTTGATTTTTAAAGCTAGACAGTAAAGAAAATGCTTGTTTTTTAATTTTTAAAATATCAAAAAGTGTCAAAAATGTCTCCAAAAATTAGAAAAAAATTTACACCATGGCAGGAGCCATATGTCCAATTTTCATCAAATTTGGAGTCGATTTGCTATTTTATTAAAATCAAATACAAGAGCACATTACACAGGGACCTAAATGCAATTAAAATAAGTTCCAAGGGGTCTGGTGCAAAATTCCCAAGAACTCACGTGCAAAGCACGTGACCTGGGGCACTCAGGGACCTATTTGCAAGAAAACTTAAGTCCCTGGACTAAATAGTAACACGTACTAAAAGTCCAGGGGTGAAAGTGTAAATTACACACGATATAAAGCACATGCGCAAATAAAACACTCACAGGGGCATTTTTGCAAATATCAAAAACATAAGTTCATTCATTAACACCCTAGAACATAAGGCCTATACATGCAAATAACCCACAAAGTCACGTGTCGAGGCACGCGTCCACAACACACAGGGGTATAAAAGCAAATACCATAAAAGGCAAGGTCCTCTATGCAATATGTCCAAAAATAAAGCAACTATTAAACTTTTTTAAAGGACTAGATAATAAATGCAAGAACAACAATGGCCTAAGATCAATTACCCCTTCATTAAATGTCGAGGGCCGGATGCGCGCCACGTGTGGTATCGGACGGTCGGGGAAGGGTGGCGCCTCAACGCAGCGTCCTCGCTCAGACAAACGACTCAGTGTCCACCACGTGTCTGATCTGACGTTTCTAGCGCGCTGTGGACAAACCCGCAGTGGATCGACGGTGGTGAAGACGACACGTGGAGATCGGACGGCTCTGAAGTCACTGTGCCTCTTCATCTGATCGTGCGACCCAGATCAGTCCTCCTATGGATCGGACGGTGGTGAAGCTCCTCAAATTGGTGGCTGAGATCTCGTCTGGAGGAAGGGGACGATCGAACGGCTCTGGAGGGTCCTGGATGAACTGACGGCCGGCGAGCTTCGCCGGTCCGATACACGCTCGGTGGCCCTCCTCGCAGGCTGCTGAAGATTGAAGAAGGTTCGCCTTGGCCTCCCACGTCTAATGAGCTCCTCCGATGGCGCAACAGAGCTCCTGGGAGCTCAGGCGACGTCGGTGGAGGAGGAGCTGCTGCTCCAAAGAGTCTAAGCCCTCAGATGGGTTCGTTTGGACCTGAAAAGCACGGCAACAGACTGGCGAGTCGAGGGCAAAGTGCCTTGACCCGGTAAGCGGTGATGAAGATGAACGGTGCGGCGGGGCGTGCAAGTTCCGGCGAAGCGACGGCGATGGAACTCGATACCCAGTTCCTGTGCGAACTGGGGGGAATGAATGGGCGGAGAAGGTGCGCGGAGGAAGGGCGATCGTGATGGGCGACTCCGATGATCGGGACGAAGGCGGGGGTGGTCAGAATCAGCGATGGACGACGACAGAGCGAATTGGGCGAAAAGCAAAATTAAAGAAATAGGGAAAGAACTGGGACTACCTACTGGTTGAGGTCAACTGGGGTCGAGCTGGGGTAGCTCTGGGTCCTTGCCTCGAGGGCCGTCGGTGCCCGAGGCTCAAGCACCACCTCCAGGCGGTGCGCGGCGGCGCGTAGCTGCCGGATCAGTGGTCCGGTCTCCCTTTCCTCGGTGCGACACGGCCGGGAGCGAGCTGTCACTCTCGCGAAGGCTGTGGAGATCCTGGGATGGAGAGAAACGATCCAAAGATGATTGAGGGAGGAGGCGGAGCTCGGACTTTATACGACAAGGGGTCCGGCTAAATCAGGTCAGGTAGGGCACGATGAGACGCGGATCCCAATGCAATCAACCAGGCGAGGAACTCGGATGCACGAGGAAGAAGTAGAGCCCGAGGTTTACGGGTTTGGTAGGCGGATCGAGTGTAGAAAATTTCGAGAAGTCGGGTCGCGGGCTCGGATCCGGAGCTCTGTGGTCCAGGGGGGAGTTGACCGGGGGTCAACGTCCCCCGTGGACCAATCAGAGCAGGCCATGTGGAAATGATTTAAAAATTCATTTAAAAATAAAAAATGGCCGATTTATTAAAAACTCAAAACATGAAAAATGTTTATCTTAATTTTTCTATTTTTTAAGGTTTTTAATTATTTTTTTGAAATAAAAATGAGGTATGTACACTATAGTACTATACATAGGTATATACACAATATTGATTTTTAATTTTTGATTTTTAATTAGTTATTTTTGTTCATTTTTATTCCCTTTTTATATTTTATTTATTTATAACATAAAATTAGGAACACAAGGATATTTTTATTTCATTTTTATTATTTATGTACAAGGGTTAAATAAATAGATATATACATCTATATACATGGTATATAGACAATGTTCTTTTTGATTTTTAATTTTGTTCTTTTTATTTAATTTTATTTTTGATGGTTTTTATTTTATTTATTTACAACATGAAATATAGAATATATACAAATTTTTAGGGATTTTAATTTATTTATTTACAAGGCTAAATAAATAAAAGAGTGGGTTTATATACAAGGTGAATATGTACAAGGAATGCTATTTTTATTTTCTTTTTAATTTTTCTATTTTTATTTTGATTTTGTATTTATAAGTATTTACAAATATATACAAGCCCATTTTATTTTAGAGGAAAATATTTTTATTTTATTTTCAAGGATATTTACCCACATGAGCTCCCTATCTCTCCCTACTTTGGCTTTTATGCGGTCAGGCCCATGATGAGCCCTCCCTTGGATTAGGTTGCTCAATATTTATTCTAAATATCTCCCTCTTTTTCTTTTGTCTCTTTATTCTTTTATTTTTGCACAAAAACATGCTAATTATTAGCTTTTACACATTGCATGCTGTTTAATTATTTGTATTTACATGAATATACATGTATTTGCAAAGGTTTTTGTAGCTAAAATATAAGAATAAAGAGTGATGAATGGGTATTCATCAACCGCTTTTTAGCACCCCAGCCCACTCATCTGGGTTGGTTCTCGAGAGCTCAAACCCCAACCCACTCATTTAGTAACACTCACACAAAGTACGAGTTATGGCTAAAGCATATACGAAATATATACACACCCCCCTATACTTAGCTCGAACGATGTCCTCAGAGTGATCAAGAGCGATGAAGAAGACATAACTCGTGCTTAGTATTGGGAAGTGAAAAGGAATGGCTAGATACAGAGATGAATGAAAGAATAGAATGAGGAGAACTCGGTGGTTTCCCCCTATACTTAGAATCAAATAATCCTAAGTATAGCAAGCCGTACATAAAGGGAACTCCGAGTGAAGGATGTACAGAGTCTGCCCCCCCTATACTTAGGGTGAAATATCCCCAAGTATAGGCAGCAAAACAGGGGTAGAAAGAATGAAAAGAATACCGAAGGTCCTACATCCCCCCTATACTTAGGGTAAAGTGCACCCTAAGTATAGCATAATCATAAGATGAGAAAAGGGATGTGGGACTAAAGAATAGAGTGATATGGACAACTGGATCTATACAGGTCAGAAGAACAGTGATAATCAGGCATGAGATGCAATAGATTTGAGTCAAGAGACCACATCTCACGCAAAATGAATAGGGGCAACATCTACGACCCGCAGCTCATGATCTAGAAATGGCTTGAGCCGCTGGCCGTTCACTCAAAAGGTACTTTCAGAAGACAACTCAGATATGTCAATACTCCCATTGTCGTGTACCTTTCTCACAAGATAAGGTCCCTTTCATTTGCTCTGTAGCTTCCCTGGAAATAGGAGAAGCCTAGCATCAAACGGCCATACTCTCTATCCAGGCTCAAAATGCTTGTGGCTGATATGAGAATCATGCCACTCCTTCACTCTCTCCTTATACTGTAGGCTGTTTGAGAAGGCGGTATCACGAAGCTCCTCCAGGGCTGCTAACTCTGCCCTCCTCTGGTCTCCTACACTATCTGATCCAAAATAATATCTGTGACTGCCCAAAGTGACCTGTGCCTCAACTCAACTGGTAAATGGCACGGCTTGCCATAAACGAGGCAAAAGTGAGATGTGCCCAAAGGTGTCTTGAAAGACATCCTATATGCCCACAAGACCGAGTCCAAAAGCTGTGACCAATCCTTTCGGTCAGGGCGGACGACTTTCTGCAAAATAGTCTTGATCTCCCTGTTCGACACCTCGGCTAGACCATTCGTCTGTGGATGGTATGGAGTGGCAACTCGATGGTCTATGCCGAAATCGCTAGCAAGGGCCTTCACCTGGTCGTTGATGAAATGAGACCCCCCGTCTGAAATCAACACTTGAGGTACCCCGAACCGTGTAATGATGTGCTTCCTCAAAATTTGCAAACTATCCTGGCATCAGCGGTTCGGGCGGGGATGGCCTCAACCCGACGACTCACATAATCCACGGCCAACAAAATGTACTCAAATCCCTGACTCTTAGGGAATGGACCCATGAAATCGATGCCCCATGCGTCAAAACCTCACAGAAGTGAATGGGATGCATCGGCATAATATCACGCTGTCCACAAGTGCCCATCCTCTGACAGTCAGTACATCTCTTCACGAACTCATCAGAGTCCTTGAAGAGAGTAGGCCACATAGGCCGGATTGGAGCACTTTCTGTGCCGTTCTCCTCCCTGAGTGATGTCCTCCTGCCTCAAGCTTGTGGCAATAAGTGAGGATGCTGTGATGCTCCTCCTGAGGAATTGCACCTACGCCAGATACTATCCCCTCCCTCATGGTAAAGGATGGGATCCTCCCAATGGTAAAACTTGGCCTTCGCGAGGAAGGTCTCAAGTTTCTGCCTGGGCCAATCTTGTGGAACTTTCTTGGCAACAAAATAGTTCACAATATCGGCGTACCATGGGAGCGAGGCAATAGCAAGGATCGCCTCATCTGGAAAGTTCTCACAAATAGGGTCAATCTGCTCAGATTCCTTAAGATACTCCAATCGGGAGAGATGATTCGCCACCACATTCTTGACTCCAGGCTTATCCTTGATCTCAATGTCGAACTCCTGGAGTAGAAGGATCCATCTAGTCAGTCTAGCCTTGACATCCTTCTTTGCCATGAGGTACCTGATGGCGGTATGATCAGTATACAAGGTCACTCTAGATCCAATAATGTACGATCTGAACTTATCTAGGGCGAAGACTACGGCTAGCATCTCCTTCTCTGTGACTGTGTAATTCCGTTGCACGGAATCCAATGTACGGCTAGCGTAGTGGATAGCAAATAGGACTCCATCCCTCCTCTGTCCCAGCACAGCCCCTACGGCAAAATCAGAGGCATTCGTCATGATCTCGAATGGGAGAGACCAATCAGGCGGCTGGAGAACAAGAGCCTCAACAACGCATCTCTTGAGAGTCTCGAAGGACGAAAGACACTTGTCGTCGACAAGGAACTCGGTGTCTTTCGTCAGCAGGTCAGTCAACGGCCGGGCAATCTTGTTGAAATCAAGAATGAATCGTCGGTAGAAACCGACGTGCCCTAGGAATGACCGTAACTGCCTCAGATTGGACGGCGGTGGGAGTTTTGTAATGACATCTACCTTGGCCGGATCAACCTCCATGCCCCTGTTGGAGATAATATGGCCAAGCACCGTCCCTTGAGTCACCATAAAGTGACTCTTCTCCCAAGATATCACCAAGTGAACCTCTATACATCGCTGAAGGACACGGTCTAGGCAGTCAAGATAGGAGTCGAATCCGTCGCCGTAGACCGAGAAATCATCCATGAAGACCTCCAAGCACTCCCCTACCATGTCCGAAAAGATCGACAGCATGCATCTCTGAAAAGTTACAGGGGCATTGCATAGCCCAAATGGCATGCGTCGGAAGGCGTATGTGCCGAAGGGACAGGTAAAGGTAGTCTTGTCCTGGTCCTCAGGAGCTATGGCCACCTGGTTGTAGCCCAAGTACCCATCTAGAAATAATAATGGCTCTTCCCTGCCAGTCTCTCAATGATCTGATCAATAAAGGGCAGGGGGAAATGATCCTTCTTGGTGGCCTGATTGAGTCGTCTGTAATCCACGTAGACCCTCCAAGAAGTGGGTACTCGTGTAGCGATCTCCTCTCCGGACTCCGTGACCACTGTAGTGATGCCCGTCTTCTTGGCACCACATGCAAAGGGCTGACACACTTGGAGTCGGAAATGGGGCAGATAAAATCGGCGCTCCACCATTTTCGATATCTCCTTCATGACAACCTCTCTCAGATTCGGGTTCAGCCGCCGCTGGAACTCACGCGACGGCTTCGCCACATCCTCGAGATAGATATGGTGGGAGCACATGGCCGGACTTATCCCTGGAGATCTGCTACGTTTCATCCTATCGCCTTGCGGTTCTTTTCAAGAACCCCCATCAAACGGGATTCCTGCTCTCCAATCAAATCGGCGGAGATAATGACTGGGTACATCTCATGCTCACCCGCAAGGAACTTATACTTCAGCGACGCAGGAAGTGGCTTCTGCTCTGGACAAATTGGTGCTGGCAAATCTGGCTTCGAAAGAAGCCGCGTGTATGCTGCCAAATCTGCCCAGGAGAATGAGAACTTACTCTCACAAACTGGATCTGGAGAAGGCTGCTCAACTGAACTGTCTCTGCTCTGCTCGGCATCTACCTCCTCCCTATCTGCAGGCTCAGTGGAAGTCAGATCTGGTATGTAATCATCAAAACTCTGCCCAGTCAAAACCTGACTCCGAGGGATTTGTATCTAAGGTGGCCTCAGTACCACCATCATCACAAAAATTAGTCTCGCGGTCGAGAACCGGCTCTGCTGCCTCAAAAGTATCCTGGACCAGGAATGCGCTCTCCAAGCTCTCCTTTGTTGTCATCTCTGCATCAGCGGAATCTGAAAAAGAGAGGATGGCTTGTGCGTTAGGATCTGCCCAAACTGCCTCATCATCTATAATTACAAAGTCGCAGTCCTGGTGGATGTCTGGCCCGGCATCTGTCATCTGCTCTGTGTCTGAAGTTGTCTCTGAGCATGATCTGTCTCTAGCTCTGCTGTCCTCAACCGTCTCTATTTGTACACTCTCGCCCTTGATGCGAAAGTATACCTTCCCGCTATCATGGTCGGTCACTGCCTTGGCTGTGGCCAAGAACGGTCGACCTAGAATGATGGAGGTATTGGTCACTGACTCAGGGTCTCCATGTCCAACACTACGAAGTCCACGGGGAATTGCAGGCCCTGAATCGTGATGACAATGTCTCTAAGCAACCCTTTCGGCCTCTTGACAGATCGATCAGCAAACTGGAGGACTGTCCTGCTCTGTCTAAGAGTGCCCAACTCAAAACGGTTGAGAAGGGCTGCGGAAGTAGGTTGATCGACGATCCGCTGTCTAGTAGAGTACGGTCGAACGTCTGCTCTCTGATATGGTATCTGACATAAGGGGCTCCTGAATCTGGCCTCTTGGCCGGCAGACGGTTCTGGATCGCGAAACAAGTAGCTTTCGTCAGCACATGAATTTCTGAATGGTGGTTCCTCCTCTTCCTCCTGACCGTGGTCCTGTCTCTAAGGGAACGCTGAAGAAGAGGGATGTGCTGCAAAGCCTCCTGAAGAGTCAGATGTATATGAAACCGATCTATCATCTGCTGGCTGAACTCTTCCTGCTGCTTCTTTTTTGGATTTTCATTTTTCTTCCCCTTCCCCATCTGAAGGGCTCTAGGGAAGGGGATCACAGGGTCCTCAGATGAAGAACTAGAAAAAGGACTAGACGGTTCGACGACCGGATCCACAACATACATCATGCACCACAGTGGGACCAAGAAAATCAACCCTTTCCTTTATTCACAGAAATGTTCCGAGATACATCAGACATAGGAAAAACAATAGGAATCTTAGAAGACTTGGTGGCATCAGCACCACCATCGGCTGGAAGACTCGCGGCCTCAGTACGCGCTCTGGCTCGGCATGATGGGTGGCCTCAGTACCACCTCCCTCAACTGGTGAAACGGCGGCCTCAGTACCGCCGGTGGGATCAGCATTCGTGGTGGCGTCAGTACCACCGTCATCATCTCTAGCGGCCTCAGTACCGCTCTCCTCCTCGTCTGGCGCTCTGAAAGTGTCCTTGTGGTGTAGCTCAGACGAGGCGCCGCCTGCTGGCATCCTACGCTCCTAAGTGTGACAAAGTCAGTATCAAAAAGATATGCAAACATATCACCAAAGTATCACTAGGAGTGGCATACTCAGTACAAGCTACCTGCTCAGATTTCCTCTTCAGATTGTTGGGGTTCGGTTCAATCTGGGCAGGGATGGCGGCCTTGCCTCTCACGATGTCCCGCATCTCCTGGCGGAACTCGTCCATCTCCCGTCGAAAAGTAGCCTGCTGATCTGTGAGAAGGCGAGCTATATCATCCAAGACAGGGCTCTCATGGGAACCCGACGGGTAGCCTCTCTGGTAGTGAGGCTGCTGGAAATGCTACTGTGGCGGAGAGGGGTAAGTGTGTGGCTGATGTTGCGGCTGGTGAGGCTGATCACGCCTCCAAGATTGTCCCTGCTGATAGGGACGAGGACCATACTGTGGTGACTGCTGCGGCTGGGGTATATGCTGGGGGCTGCTGCTGCTGGTGATCCCTCTGATGGCTGTACTGGCCACCCTGTGTTGACGGCTGCTGCTGGGGCTGGGAACCTCCGGCCGCCCAATGGAATCCGGATGGTCTCGTCGGATACCGGGCTGAGGGCGGTCGTACCAAATCCCGTTGACATCCATCAATGGCTCTGCATCGTAGGGGTCTGGCGGGAGTACTACCAGAGGCTGATCCGGCTGGTATACCACCATCTGAGTATCAGTGGATGGTGGTGCCTGGTAGGTGAGCTGCGGCTGCTGGTACGGCTCCGCATGTACAAGATGGACCTGTCTAGGCTGTTGGGGAGCTGGAGCGCTGGAACGAGCCGTTGCTGCTACTCGGATCGCCTCGTGCCTGAAGACAAGGATGTGAAGCCGTCTGTGCCTCCTGGAGACACATGAGCTGTGTCTTCAGGTCACTCAGAGTCTGTGCCATCTGCACCATCTGCGTGATGCCCCGGCACTGCTTCTTCTCAATAATCTCCATCCAGTCCAGCTTCTCGCTGATGATCCCCATGTCTGCGGCAGTGGACTCACCCTGTGTTGTGGCTACCGCGGACGAACTGGATGGACCCGGCGTCGACCCGCGCTATCCTCTGGTACTGCACGGTCTGTGGCTGATGGAGTCTGCCCAGAGTGTACAATCTGGTCTGGGACATCACCATATAGTTCTCAGCCATTTCCTCAGTAGATGGCCCAGACCTGATCGTGATCCTTGGTGAGTAAGACCCGCCACAAGAAGCATTCACCAAGCCATGAAGCTCTGGTGTCAATCCGCTGAAAAAGCTCTGCACAAGGTTCGGCTTGGAAATGTCGTGGTGCGGGCATTTGTCAGTCAGCTCTCGAAACCTCTCCCATGCCTCGTGAAACTGCTCGTTGGGGAGCATGGAGAAGTTGCTGATTAGGGCTCTAGTGGCGTTCGTCCGCCCGAGTGGATAGTACTTATGCAAGTACTCGGCACGGAGCTGCTCCCAGGTGTAGACGAACTTCCCCCAAGTGCTTCAGCCAGGTGGCTGCTCTGTCTGCTGAGGAGAAGGGGAAGGCAATCATCCGTATGGTATCCTCGTCCACCTGACGATCGTGGATAGTGATGCAGATCATCTCGAACTCTTGCAGGTGGAGATGGGGCTCCTCAGTAGCCATCCCGTGGAACTGGGGTAGGAGCTGAAGTGTGTTCGGGGGGAACTTGAAGTCCCCACGATAGCTGGTAGCACCACCCAACGGTGCGTCAAAGTCGATCCGGGGTTGTGATTCTCCCGCATCGGTCTCGGAGTCCTGCTGCTCCTGCTGCGGCTGCTGCCGCATCGTCGCGTCCTTCCCCACGGTTCTCGCGGTCGGCTCTCATCTGCTCAATCTCTCACCTCATCTCTATCATAAACGCTCCCTGATCCCTCAACTGCTGCTGCACTGACTCAAGGGAGGCGATCAGGGTGGAGTTGATCGAACCCTGGTCCAGAACGAAATGCTCCTGCTGCGGACCTCTAGGTTGATCATCACTGCTACCGTCATAGTCTCTGAAAAATCAAAACAACCAAACTCAGGTGCCGATAAATCATCTGTTTGTCTCTCCTCTAGTACTGGTATCCGGTCTCAGAAGAAGGGGGGTGGTCGAGGGGGAACAGGAGGAGTCGTACTCGGGTTCGGAGAGCGGATCTGAGCTCCCACGAATCGACCTAGATGAATGGGATGGGAGTGCTAAAAGCGGTGCAGCCAGAGGCTGCCTAAGAGACCTCCTGCCCATCATCGTGATCTGGCGAGTAAGGCGGATGGGATCTGGAAAAACTATGATCACAAGCAAACCCCCAGTTCACCAACGCAACACGAGCTGAAGACTGTAAAGGCTCGGTCTATTATCTTGTCAATTTTATTTTGGTGAACAATCAAGATATCAGAGCGATTACGTGACCTGTTGGGATACCCGATACTTTCCCAACTGACTGTCCTGCACAGAAGAGTCGGTAATCAGTCGAGAAGAGTATCGGAGGGCTCTACCTAGTGTTCGGGGTCACTCTCTCGCACAATCAAACCATCAATGAGGGGGTTGCTCTCCCCAAGACAAAATTTTAAGTTAGGTGTCTTTTAGGGTCAATAGTCTTAGCAGTCCCAATTTTATGATTTTTCTTTTTAGATTTTTTTTCAATAAAAACAAAACGCCTAACGAATTTTTCAGTTCTCTGGGTTATTAAGTCCAAAACAGGGGGAAGAAGACGAAAAAGCCGATGCACGAAAATCAATGATGCATGCAGAGTAAGAAATGCCTACCTGACTCCAGTAGTCTACATGCAAGATGATCCGCGTAGAATTTAAAAAGACAGGAAATAAACTAACTAAATGGTGCAGGCGGAAAACCGAGTCCCTAAATAGCAGTGCAACTCGAAAGAACCACTAGTTGACCACCAGCCTCCAATCCAGAGAGTCTGGTCTAGACCCACCCCTCCTCTTCTCGACAGGTCGAGTTCAGGAGTAGCGCTTGACGGGGTGGGCTCGCGGCGCGTAGGCTCGAAGGTGGTGAATCAACTATTTTTATTTATATTTTATTGTAGGTCCAATACCGATCTATAGGTACAGGCAGATATATTAGGGTATTTGGATCCTAATTATTACGGCACAATCAAGCAAAAAATCCTACGGCTAGGGGCTCGAAAATCCGCGAGAAACCGTAAAAGACAGTAAAGGAAAACTACGTAAAAACCGCGAAAAATCGAACTAGCTAAGGGTCCCCCGAGCACACCGGTGCTCGGCGAAACAGACCCGAAAGTCTGTCTCTGTCTGTCCCTGTATTATTACAAAAGTTCAAATATTGCTGAAATAAAGCCTAATCTAAACTATTCTACTCCGCGGCTATTCCGTGGCTCCCGCGCTCCTGCTTGCTCCTCGCGTCCTCCTGCAGCTCTGTAAAGAAGAGAGCCGCCTCCGGTTCCCGCAGTTGCTCGGCTTCCGAAGAAAGCCGCCTCGGTCCTCGGGCCCTCTTAAGAAAGCAAACAAAAGTGGTTAGACCGGATTATTATATAAACAATGTCAGAAAAATTTATACAAAAATCTATACAGAAAACCGCGAAAAAGAAAGCTGCGGAAAAAGACGACTACTAAGCCGTGCTCCCCGGCAACGGCGCCATTCTGATGAGCCTAAAGTCTCAATCAATCCGGGATAAAATAATCACTCAAAGGGTCGTTACGACCCGGATCGAGAGATAAATAAGAAAATTGGGATCAGACCACCAAAACAGAATAAGAATCAAATAAAATAATAGTGGCCCTGGCTATTGGATTAACCTGGTATAGCGACCAGGGTCAGACTCAGGGAGTACGTAATGGACTTGCGGCCTACGAAGTAGTCAAAAATAGCGAAAAATGAAAGACAACTATTTTTGGTGGATTTTTAGTATTTTCAATATTTTTTGGATTTTTAAATAATAAAGAAAATAAGGAAAACAAGAAAACAAGCAACTACACACAATTATTTAACTACTCAAAATTATTCCAAAAATTCAAACAAAAATATTTTTATGTTTGTTATATTTTTTACTGTTTTTGGTTAATTTTTAGTATTTTTCTGATTTTTATTGAATTTTCTAAAAATCAAATAGGACAAGAAAAGAGAGGTACTGTCCAGTTAGACTAAGAGGACCAAAATAAAATGGATAATGGTCCTATCAAGATCTGAAGGTAATTTTCCTGTATAGTAAAAACTACAAGGAAAATTTAGGCACCAGAATTATTATTGTTGGATTTTTCTTTTAATTATTAGAATTTTTATGGGTTATTAGGGATTTTGTAATTTTTATAGGTTTTATAAATCCAAAAATGACGAAAATTGGTCAGAAAATCAAACAAGGCCAAACAAACATTATATAATTTTTTTGTAATTTTTAGAGGTATTTTAATATTTTTTTGTGATTTTTAAAGCTAGACAGTAAAGAAAATGCTTGTTTTAGAATTTTTAAAAATATCAAAAACAATTTTCATCAAATTTGGAGTCGATTTGCTATTTTATTAAAATCAAATACCAGGGCACAGTACATAGGGACCTAAATGCATTTAAAATAAGTTCTAGGGGGTCCGGTGCAAAATTCCCAAGAACTCACGTGCATAGCGCGTGACCTGTGGCACTTAGGGACCTATTTGCAAGAAAACTTAAGTCCCTGGACTAAATAGTAACACGTACTAAAAGTCCAGGGGGAGAAAGTGTAAATTACCCACGATATAAAGCACATGCGCAAATAAAACACTCACAGGGGCATTTTTGCAAATATCAAAAATATAAGTTCATTCATTAACACCCTAGAACATAAGGCCTATACATGCAAATAACCCACAAAGTCACGTGTCGAAGCACGTGTCCACAACACAGGGGTATAAAAGCAAATACCATAAAAGGCAAGGTCCTCTATGCAATATGTACAAAAATAAAGCAACTATTAAACGTATTTACAGGACAAGATAATAAATGCAAGAACGACTGGGGCCTAAGATCAATTACCCCTTTATTAAATGTCGAGGGCCGGATGCGCGCCACGTGTGGTATCGGACGGTCGGGGAAGGGTGGCGCCTCAACGTAGCGTCCTCGGCTCAGATCGAACGGTTGAGTGTCCACCACGTGGCTGATGTGACGGTTCTAGTGCGCTGTGGACAAACCCTCAGTGGATCGACGATGGTGAAGACGACACGTGGAGATCGGACGGCTCTGAAGTCACTAGTGCCTCTTCATCTGATCGTGCGGCCCAGATCAGTCCTCCTATGGATCGGACGGTGGTGAAGCTCCTCAAATGGGTGGCTAAGATCTCGTCTGGAGGAAGGGGACGATCGAACGGCTCTGGAGGGTCCTGGATGAACTGACGGCCGGTGAGCTTTGCCAGCCCGATATACGCTCGGTGGCCCTCCTCGCGGGCTGCTGAAGATCGAAGAAGGTTCGCCTTGGCCTCCCGCGTCTAATGAGCTCCTTCGATGGCGCAACAAAGCTCCTGGGAGCTCAGGCGACGTCGGCGGGGGAGGAGTTGCTGCTCCAAAGGTCTAAGCCCTCAGATGGGATTGTTTGGACCTGAAAAGAACGGCAACAGACTGGCGGGTCGAGGGCAAAGTGCCTCGACCCGGTAAGAGGTGGGGAAGGTGAATGGTGCGACGGGGCGTGCGAGCTTCGACGAAGCGACGGCAATGGAACTCGATACCCAGTTCCTGTGCGAACTGGGGGGGGGGGATGAATGGGCGGAGAAGGTGCGCGGAGGAAGGGCGATCGTGATGGGCGACTCCGATGATCAGGACGAAGGCGGGGGTGGTCGGAATCAGCGATGGACGGCGACAGAGCGAATTGGGCGAAAAGCCAAATTAAAGAAATAGGGAAAGAACTGGGACTACCTACTGGTCGAGGTCGACTGGGGACGAGCTGGGGTAGCTCTGGGTCCTTGCCTCGAGGGCCGTCAGTGCCCGAGGCTCAAGCACCACCTCCAGGCGGCGCGCGACGGCACGTAGCTGCCGGATCAGTGGTCCGGTCTCCCTTTCCTCGCTGCGACACGGCCGGGAGCGAGCTGTCACTCTCGCGAAGGCTGTGGAGGTCCTAGGGTGGAGAGAAACGATCCAAAGATGATTGAGAGAGGAGGCGGAGCTCGGACTTTATACGGCAAGGGGTCTGGCTAAATCAGGTCGGGCAGGGCACGACGAGGTGCGGATCCCAATGCAATCAACCGGGCGAGGATCTCGGATGCACGAGGAAGAAGTAGAGCCCGGGGTTTACGGGTTTGGTAGGCGGATCGAGTGTAGAAAATTTCGAGAAGTCGGATCGCGGGCTCGGATCCGGAGCTCTATGGTCCAGGGGGGGAGTTGACCGAGGGTTAACGTCCCCCGTGGACTAATTAGAGCAGGCCATGTGGAAATGATTTAAAAATTCATTTAAAAATAGAAAATGGCTGATTTATTAAAAACTCAAAACATGAAAAATGTTTATCTTAATTTTTTCTATTTTTTTGTGATTTTTAATTATTTTTTTGAAATAAAAATGAGGTATGTACACTATAGTACTATACATAGGTATATACACAATATTGATTTTTATATTTTGATTTTTAATTAGTTATTTTTGTCATTTTTATTCCCATTTTATATTTTATTTATTTATAACATAAAATTAAGAACACAAGGATATTTTTATTTCATTTTTATTATTTCTGTACAAGGGTTAAATGAATAGATATATACATCTATATACATGGTATATATACAATGTTCTTTTTGATTTTTAATTTTGTTCTTTTTATTTAATTTTGTTTTGATGGTTTTTATTTTATTTATTTACAACATGAAATATATAATATATACAAATTTTTAGGGATTTTAATTTATTTATTTACAAGGCTAAATAAATAAAAGAGTGTTCTATTTTTATTTTGATTTTGTATTTATAAGTATTTACAAATATATACAAGCCCATTTTATTTTAGAGGAAAATATTTTTATTTTATTTTCAAGGATATTTACACACATGAGCTCCCTATCTCTCCCTACTTTGGCTTTTATGCGGTCAGGCCCATGCTGAGCCCTCCCTTGGGATTAGGTTGCTCAATATTTATTCTAAATATATCCCTCTTTTTCTTTTGTCTCTTTATTATTTTATTTTTGTACAAAAACATGCTAATTATTAGCTTTTACACATTGCATGCTGTTTGGTAATTATTTGTATTTACATGAATATACATGTATTTGCAAAGGTTTTTGTAGCTAAAATATAAGAATAAAGAGTGATGAATGGGTATTCATCAACAGCTTTTTAGCACCCCAGCCCACTCATCTAGGTCGGTTCGCGAGAGCTCAAACCCGCTCTCCGAACCCGAGTACGTCTCCACCCTGTTTCCCCTCGATCCCCCTTCTTCTGAAACTGAGATACCAGTGCCAGAGGAGAGACAAACAGATGATTTATCGACACCTGAGTTTGGATGTTTTGATTTTGCAAAGACTATGGCCGGCAGTAGTGACGACCGCACCACAGGTCCCCGAGGAGAGCAGACTTATATCTTGGACCAGGGTGCGATGAACTCCACCTTGATCGCCTCCCTAGACTCAGTGCAGCAGCAGTTAAGGGATCAGGGAGCATTCATGATAGAGATGAGGCGCGAGCTTGAGCAGATGAGAGCCGACCGTGAGCAAAATGGTCCAGGGGGAGGACCCGACGATGCGGCAGCAGCAGCAACAGTCGCAGCAGCAGCCGCTGCAGCAGCAGCAGGACCTCCGAGACCGATGCGGGAGTTACACAACCCCGGATCGACTTTGACGCACCGTTGGGTGGTGCTTCCAGCTATCGTTGGGGACTTCAAGTTCCCCCTGAACACACTTCAGCTTCTACCCCGGTTCCATGGGCTGGCTACTGAGGAGCTCCATCTCCACCTTCAGGAGTTCGAGATGATTTGCAGCACTGTACACGACCATCAGGTGGACCAGGATACCATACGGATGATTGCCTTCCCCTTCTCCTTAGCAGATAGAGCAGCCACCTGGTTGAAGCACTTGGGGAAGTTCGTCTACACCTGGGAGCAGCTCCGCGCCGAGTACTTGCATAAGTACTATCCACTCGGGCGGATGAACGCCGCTAGAGCCCTAATCAGCAACTTCTCCATGCTCCCCAACGAGCAGTTCCACGAGGCATGGGAGAGGTTCAAAGAGCTGACCGACAGATGCCCGCACCTTGACATTTCCAAGCCGAACCTTGTTCAGAGCTTTTTCAGCGGGCTGACACCAGAGCTTCAGGGCTTGGTGAACGCTTCTTGTGGCAGGTCTTACTTCGCCAAGGATCACGATCAGGTCTGGGCCATCTACGAGGAGATGGCCGAGAACTATATGATGATGTCCCAGACCAGATTGTACACACAGGGCAGACCCCAGCGGCCACAGACCGTGCACTACCAGAGGATAGCACGGGTCGACGCCGGTCCATCCAGTTCGTTAGTGGTAGCAGCAACACAGGCCGAGTCCACAGCCGCAGATATGGGGATCATCAGCGAGAAGCTGGACCGGATGGAGATTATCGAGAAGAAGCAGTGCCAGGACATCACGCAGATGGAGCAGATGGCACAAACTCTGAGTGACCTGAAGACACAGCTCATGTGTCTCCAGGAGGCACAGACAACTTCACAGCCTCGTCTTCAGGCACGAGGCGATCCGAGTAGCAGCAGCAGCTCGTCCCAGCGCTCCAGCTCCCACCAGCAGCCTAGACAGGTCCATCTTGTACAGGCGGAGCCGTACCAGCAGCCGCAGCTCACCTACCAGGCACCACCATCCGCTGACACTCAAATGGTGGTATACCAGCCAGATCAACCTCTTGTAGTACTCCCGCCAGACCCTTACGATTCAGAGCCGTTGATGGATGTCAACGGGATTTGGTATGACCGCCCCCAGCCCGGTATCCGACGAGACCATCCCGGATTCCGTTGGGCGGCCGGAGGTGCCCAGCCCCAGCAGCAGCCGTCAGGACAGGGTGGCCAGTACAGCCATCAGAGGGATCACCAGCAGCAGCAACCCCCAGCATATACCCAGCCACAGCCACAACAGTCACCACAATATGGTCCTCATCCCCATGAGCAGGGACAGTCTTGGAGGCGTGAGCAGCCTCATCAACAGCAGCATCCACAGTCTTACCCCTCTCACCCACAGCAGCACCAGCAGCAGCAGCCTCATCACCAAAGAGGCTACCCGTCAGGTTCTCAGGGGCCATCCTATGAGAACCCCGCCTTGGATGACATAGCCCGCATCCTCACAGATCAGCACGCTACTTTTCGACGGGAGATGGATGAGTTCCGCCAGGAGATGCGGGACATTGTGAGAGGGAAGGTCGCCATCCCTGCCCAGATAGAGCCCAATCCGAACAACCTCAAGAGGAAGTCTGAGCAGGTAGTTTGTACTGAGTATGCCACTCCGAATGATGTTTTTGGTGATATGTCTGCATATCTTTTTGATACTGACTTTGTCACACTTAGGAGCGGTAGGATGCCAGCAGACGGCGACTTGTCTGAGCGACACCCTGAGGATACATCCAGAGCGCCAGGCGAGGAGGAGAGCGGTACTGAGGCCGCTAGAGATGATGACGATGGTACTGATGCCACCAGGGATGCTGACTCCACCGGCGGTACTGAGGCTGCCATTTCACCAGTTAGAGGAGGTGGTACTGAGGCCACCCATGTTGCCAAGCTAGAGCGTGGTTTTGAGGCCGCCCGTCTACCAGCCGATGGTGGTGCTGATGCCACCAGTTCTTCTGAGATTCCTGTTGTTTTTCCTGTTACTGATGTATCTCGGAACACTTTTGTGAATAAAGGAAAGGGTTTATGTTCTTCTGATCCCACTGTGGTGCTTGATGTATGTGTGGATCCGGTCGTCGAGCTGTCTAGACCCTCTCCTAGTCCTTCATCTGAGAAGGACCCTGTGATCCCCTTCCCTAGAGCCCTTCAGATGGGGAAGGGGAAGAAAAATGAAAATCCAAAAAAGAGGCAGCAGGAAGAGTTCAGCCAGCTGATGATAGATCGATTTCACATTCAGCTGACTCTTCAGGAGGCTTTGCAGCACATCCCCCTACTCCAGCGTTCACTTAGAGACAGGACCACAGTCAGGAGGAAGAGGAGGAACCACCATTCAGAGATTCAGGTGCTGACGAGAGCCACTTGTTTTGCGATCCAGAACCGTCTGCCGGCCAAGAGGCCAGATGCAGGAGCCCCTTATATCATATGCCATATCAGTGAGCAGAGGTTCGACCGTACTCTATTAGACAGCGGATCGTCGATCAACCTACTTCCGGCAGCCCTTCTCGACCGCTTCGAGTTGAACACTCTTAGACAGAGCAGGACAGTCCTTCAGTTTGCTGATCGATCTGTCAAGAGGCCGAAGGGGTTGCTTAGAGACGTTGTCGTCACGATTCAGGGCCTGCAATTCCCCGTGGACTTCGTAGTGTTGGACATGGAGATCCCTGAGTCAGTGACCGATACCCCCATCATTCTTGGTCGCCCATTCTTGGCCACAACCAAGGCAGTGACCGATCATGATAGCGGGAAGGTATACTTTTGCGTCGAGGGCGAAAGTATACAAATAGAGACGGTTGAGGATAGTAGAGCCAGAAACAGATCATGCTCAGAGACTACTTCAGATACAGAGCAGACGACAGATACTGGGCCAGACATCCACGAGGACTGCGACTTTGTGATTACAGATGATGGGGCAGTTTGGGCAGATCCTGACGTACAGGCCATCCTCTCACTTTCAGATTCCGCTGATGCAGAGACGACAGCAGAGGGGAGCTTGGAGAGCGCATGCCTGGTTCAGGATACTTTTGAGGCAGCAGAGCCGGTTCTCGACCGCAATACTGATTTGTTTTGTGAGGATGGTGGTACTGAGGCCACCTTAGATGATATAGATCCCTCAGAGTCAGATTTTGACTGGGCAGATTTTGATGAGTATATACCAGATCTGACTTCTTTTGAGCCTACAGTCAGGGAGGAGGTAGATGCCAAGCAGAGTAGAGATAGTCTAGTAGGGCAACCTTCTCCAGATCCAGTTTGTGAGAGAGAGTTCTCATTCTCTCGAGCAGATTTGGCAGCATACATGTGGATTCTTCAAAAGCCAGATTTGCCAGCACCAGTTTGTCCAGAGCTGAAGCTACTACCTGTGTTGTTTAAGTATAGGTTCCTTGCGTGTGAGCATGAGATGTACCCAGTCATTATCTCCGCCGATTTGACTGGAGAGCAAGAATCCCGTCTGATGGGGGTTCTTGAAAAGAACGGCAAGGCGATAGGATGGAGCGTAGCGGATCTCCAGGGGATCAGTCTGGCTCTGTGCTCTCACCACATCTATCTCGAAGATGAGGCCAAGCCGTCGCGTGAGTTTCAGTGGCGGCTGAACCTGAATCTGAGAGAGGTTGTCATGAAGGAAATTTCGAAGTGGTGGAGTGCCAATTTCATCTACCCCATCTCCAACTCCAAGTGGGTCAATCCATTACATGTGGTGCCCAAGAAGAAGGGCATCACTACAGTGGTTACGGAGTCCGGAGAGGAGATCGCTACACGAGTACCCACTTCTTGGAGGGTCTGCGTAGATTACAGACGACTCAATCAGGCCACCAAGAAGGACCATTTCCCCCTGCCCTTTATTGATCAGATCATTGAGAGACTGGCAGGGAAGAGACACTACTGTTTTCTGGATGGGTACTCGGGCTACAACCAGGTGGCCATCGCTCCCGAGGACCAGGACAAGACGACCTTTACCTGTCCCTTCGGCACATATGCCTTCCGACGCATGCCATTTGGGCTATGCAATGCCCCGGTGACTTTTCAGAGATGCATGCTGTCGATCTTTTCGGACATGGTAGGGGAGTGCTTGGAGGTCTTCATGGATGATTTCTCGGTTTACGGCGACGGATTCGACTCCTGTCTTGACTGCCTAGACCGAGTACTTCAGCGATGTATAGAGGTTCTCCTGGTATTATCTTAGGAGAAGAGTCACTTCATGGTGACTCAAGGGACGGTGCTTGGCCACATCATCTCCAACAGAGGCATGGAGGTTGATCCGGCCAAGGTGGATGTCATTAGCAAACTCGCACCACCGTCCAACTTGCGGCAGTTACGGTCTTTTCTGGGGCACGTTGGTTTCTACTGGCGATTCATTCGTGATTTCAGTAGAGTTGTCTGACCGTTGACTGATCTGTTGATGAAAGACACCGAGTTCCTAGTTGATGACAAGTGTCTTTCGTCGTTTGAGACTCTCAAGAGATGTGTGATAGAGGCTCCTGTCCTTCAGCCACCCGATTGGTCTCTCCCATTCGAGATCATGACAGACGCCTCCGATTTTGTCATGGGGGCTGTGCTAGGACAGAGGAGGGACGGAGTCCTATTTGCTATCCACAACGCTAGCCGCACATTGGATTCCGCGCAGCGGAATTACACAGTCACAGAGAAGGAGATGCTAGCCGTAGTATTCACCCTAGATAAGTTCAGATCGTACATTATTGGATCTCGAGTGACCTTGTATACTGATCATACCGCCATCATGTACCTTATGGCAAAGAAGGATGCCAAGTCCAGACTGATTAGATGGATCCTTCTACTCCAGGAGTTTGACATAGAGATTATGGATAAGCCTGGAGTCAAGAATGTGGTGGCGGATCATCTCTCCCGATTGGAGTATATTGAGGATTCCGAGCAGATTGACCCTATTTGTGAGACCTTTCCAGATGAGGCAATCCTTGCTATTGCCTCGCTCCCATGGTATGCTGATATTGTGAACTATCTTGTCGCCAAGAAAGTTCCACAAGATTGGCCCAGACAGAAACTTGAGACCTTCCTCGCGAAGGCCAGGTTTTACCATTGGGAGGATCCCATCCTTTACCATGAAGGAGGGGATAGCATCTGGCGTAGGTGCATTCCTCAGGAGGAGCATCACAGTGCCCTTACTTACTGCCACAAGCTTGAGGCCGGAGGACATCACTCAGGGAGGAGAACGGCACAGAAAGTGCTCCAATCCGGCCTATGGTGGCCCAATCTCTTCAAGGACTCTGATGAGTTCGTGAAGAGATGTACTGACTATCAGAGGATGGGCACTTGTGGACAGCGTGATATGATGCCGATGCAGCCCATACACTTCTGTGAGATTTTTGACGCATGGGGCATCGATTTCATGGGTCCATTCCCTAAGAGTCAGGGATTTGAGTACATTCTGTTAGCCGTTGATTATGTGAGTCGTTGGGTTGAGGCCATCCCCGCCCGAACCGCAGATGCCAGGACAGTTTGCAGATTTTTGAGGAAGCACATCATTACACGGTTCGGGGTACCTCGAGTATTGATATCTGATGGGGGGTCTAATTTCATCAACGACCAGGTGAAGGCCCTTGCTAGCGAGTTCGGCATAGACCATCGAGTTGCCACTCCATACCACCCTCAGACGAATGGTCTAGCCGAGGTGTCGAATAGGGAGATCAAGACTATTTTGCAGATCAAGACAACCCGGGAATAGTTGTCTTACCTGCTTTACCACAAAACACTCTTTGCACAATGATTTGGGTGTTTTATAGGAGGCACTCCTACCGCCATCTCCTTCTCGACGAGTATCTTTATTGAATGGAAGTTGACATGCCCAAGTCTTGCATGCCACAACCATGGTGGATCTTCGAGATTCGTGAGGAGGCACACTGCCTCCGCCAGGTGCAACTCAATTCGGTAAAGACGGTTTGTAGTGTGTCTTACCCTCATGAGTAGTTGCTCAGAAGTCTTGTCAAAGACATGTAGAGATTCCTCATCTATGATCACCTTGTGACCAGTCTCGGTGAGCTGTCCGAGATTCACTATATTATTGTGGAGTCTCGGGATGTAGTACACTTCATGTAGGAGCCACTAATCTCTGTTCTTGAAATTGAACATTGACCTCTTTCCCATTATCTGCACTTTCAATCCGTCGCCGAATTTGACATTACTGGTGACATCCTTGTCTAGGTCATGGAACTTAGACTTGTCACCGGTCATATGGTTGCTTGCCTCGTTGTCCAGGTATCAGACGTGACAAGGGGCACCCACCTCCTTCGTGCTACGCAGCTCCGACCTCGTCTTTTCTTCGTTCAACAGGAAGACTTCCTCCTGCTCCTTCCTTGAAGCTACGAGCAGTAGAGTTGCCTCGTAGTCATCGACACAAGCAAAGTGTGCCTCTGCCTCTTTCATCGGAGTCCTGCATTCAGATGCATAGTGGTCCATCTTGTTGCAGTTGAAGCACCGAATGTGGCTTTTGTCACGGCCGCCACCGTTGGAGCCACCTGCACCCTCCTTTCTTGACGGCCCATTATAGCCTCCCCTACCACATCTTCTTCCGCGTCCTCCCCAGCCACAGTTATTTCTATCTGAGGGAGTTTGAGATTTACCTTTGTTGCTCGACGTTGAATCGCCGCCAACCTTCTTTTGTCGTGTCTCCCACTCGGCTTGAGTGAGCAAGAGCTGATTTTTGTCGTTGCCATTGTTGCTAGGCTTCCGCAGGCACGTTCGTTCTTCATAGGTCTTCAAGCGTCCCACAACCTCTTCAAATGGCATGGTGTCGAGATCGCAAAATTGTTCGATCCCGGCAATCACGCTAAGGAAGCGATCAAGCACGGTGTCGAATAACTTTTTAACTAGTGCGGCATCGTTGAGAGTCGTCCCAAGTTCACATACCGAACAGACATGTTGTTCAGTTTGCCGGCGTACTGGTCTAGAGTCTCCGTTTCTTGCATCCGCATGGCGTCGAATTCACTTTTCAACGTCTGTAACCGTGCGTTCTTGACGCGATCTGCGCCAATGAACCTAGTTTTGAGGTAGTCCCATACCTCTTTTGTCGTTTTCTTGTTCGCCACTTGCATTAGGAGATCCTCCGGGAGAGCTTGGAGAAGATGCGACCCCACCTTCTTGTCCTTCTTCGTATCGACGGCCACGCCAGCCGCCGAGTCAATGGCTTCCCATATTTCTTAATCCTCCATCATGGCCTGCACCCTGATCACCCAACTGGTATAGTTCGTTGCCGTTAACTGCGGGTAGCGGAACAACCCTCCGCTGTTTTCCCGCGTCGCCTCGTCCTGAGACACGATCGACATGGGCTCGGATATGAGGTGAACCTGGCTCTGATACCAGATTATTGGAATTTACGGTAGGATCTCACTCACAATCCCCTCTCTATTAGGGTGGATATCACGCACACGCCTTACTCAATTTGATTGATCGAGCAAGATGGAAAACAAGCTAGAAAGCAAACGAGGGTTGTGAATGGGTAGAGGAAGAGAAGTGACGTACTCACACAAGAGGAAGAAATAAGAGTAATTCTATTGCTCGTTGATGGTTTGAGATGAGTGCAAGATACATGCTTATATAGCACCACTATATGCTAACAATAGAATGAAAGCAAAAATAGAAATTTCCAACGTCATGTGCATGGAAATGGCTCCATGCAAGGAAAGTCATCCACGTATTGACACATTGCTGGAGAATAGGTCCAACTTGGACTCTTGGGGCACATCTTGATTAGAGCTAATATCTTTCACATAATATTGCAAGAATGCTAAAGGAGTAACGTTTCTACATGGTGGACCTTCATAGTTCCCCTGAAGGAGCATAAGATTGTTTGCATCTGGGCCAATGACAGCCAAAGATGAGATAGCAAATCTGGATAGGGGAAGCGTGTTGCCCATGTTCTTTAAAAGCACGAGTCCATCTAGAGCTGCAACAAGGGCCAGTTCCAGATGAGTCGGAGAGCATACTCTGGCGGGCTCAATATTTCCGAATAGCAGATGTCCTAGGCTCCCATCGAACAATCCTAGCCTCATTCTTGTTGAAAATAGATTGTGTAGAGCTCTATCTACATAACTTTCTGCCAGTTTTATTTGTTGGATGGCTGATCCCGTGTGGTTTTGCAGGTACATACCAGAGTTCAAGTCCAAACCTGTAAGTCAATGCCCATCAAATTTAAGAAGTCTATATATCGTCAGATATTAACATGCAATCAGAGATAGATCACACCATTCTCAAATGGACAAGTGACTAAGATAAATATACCAGCTTGAAGAATATTTGTCGCTGCATCCTCAGGTGTTTTTGCATAGCCATAAGCATCATGGATGATTGATACAACATCGCAGTCTGACACTATGTAACTGATTAAAGTAAACAAATTGCATATTAGCATCCACGACATAATATAAAAGACAACAAATGTGACCTTGGGGGATAAAAGATACCAGTTTATATATGTTTAACATTATATCAAGTTCAAGGGAGGCAACAAAAATATGCTTATTGCAACTAACCTGACTATTCATGAAAAATGGAAAACACAAAGATGATGGAGTGGCACCAAGGACTCACCCATTGAAACCCCGCGAAATTCGTGCTGTATGCACGAAAAAGCTCTTATTTGCACAAGTTGGAACTCCATTTACGCTAATATAGGAGCACATGATTCCATTAGCATGGCGTTATTCCACACAGCTCCTGAAGGGAGGCTGGTAAGTATCACCTAAATCCTATGCAGTCATCTAAAGCATACACTTCCAAGCTCACATAACTGGCAATGCACTCGAACTTGGATTGTAAATAGTTAAAAATCGGCCTGTGATTTACTTGAGCATCAAAGGTATATCGCTGGATCCCCTTCCAATTTTCCAAGTCATAAGCAGCGAAGTGATTGCAACAAGCTGAGGGTTGAAGTGTGGACAAGCCCCCTCCCTCATAAGCCTCCCCTTGTAAACCTCCGACATAATAAATTGCATATTTTCCGAAAGTCACTGGGTCCTCACCAGGAGTCTCTTGGCATCTTCCCCATCTTGACTCCCTGAAGATGTTTATATTAGGAGCCCAAAATCATCCCATTTGCCTGTCCAGCATTGTAAAATGCACGCGCCTGCAATCCGATGGCTTTCACATACCAGCAAATGAACAACAGATGAGGAAGTAATACTAGATATAATCATCAGTTCAAGAATACCACAATGAACACTCGGTCTGTGTGTTGCCAGACAGACTCAACAACCATTAATGGGTAATCCTATTTTCTCTAAAATACCGTCTTTACTCGAGAACACCGCTCAATCCTCAACAAGAGGCACAACAACGAAGATGGGTCATGGAAGACTTGCAAAAAGATCCAATCTTTCCCCTATAGAAAGGTAAAAAGTAAGGCCAACCAACCTGCCCGATGCGGTGCCAGAGTTGTGGATTGAACGAAGCTCCGGTGAGGATCACTTGCGGGAATCTCGTGGCGCTCCGAATGGGCCCACTGAAGCTAATGCCGCGGCCATGAACCGACACCCCGTGGAGGGCATCAGACCACCAGCTGAAGGCCGGCACGCCGAGGCGAGGAATGGCTGGTGCCCTGTCCCCGGGCTGCAATATCTTCTCGTCGAAGGTGAGGCGGGAAATGAGGTGATTACACGTTTGGGAATTGATTACAGGATGTGAATAATGTAATGGTCTCTTTATTGTGGAATTGAAATCCATTTTAAATTTCGCTTTTCTTTTTACATTGTAACGTATAACCTATACCCATTTTTTATGAATTCTATTATTGATGTTTCATTGTTATATTGTTGATGTTTCATTATTAAAGTAACGAAATCTTTTTATATTAATCTTTAAAAGTTGAATCGCATTGTTGCAATTGCATATAGCAACAACATTTACGGTGGAGAGAAATCCCAATCTGATTAAGTAATCTCTCCATCACCTCTAAATCTTAACAATCAAATATTTTCATCAGTACAAGAACCCTAATAACCTTCGATTGCAAAGTTTCTCCATTCGCGCAACACAAGACTGTATAATTAAACTACTCTTTGCATTAACTTCTCTTACTTTTTCCGTTACTAAAATTGTCTTCTAAATGTGTTGACATTAGGATATATGATGGTATTTAGTTTGATTTATGTTGAACTAATTGTGATTATTTTGAGATTAGAATTTCCAAATTTATATGTTGTGATATTTGTTGTTTCATGCACGTCTTTATTAGAATATAAAAGTAGAAGATTTGGTTTAAGCATGTAACAAACAATTATGTAAGAATCTCAATAACAAATTGTGTATATTGACACATTTTTTGGAATCTATCTCTAAATCGTATATTGTTGATTATATAATACATATATTCCATTGAAAATCTATATTTTATATTTGTAATGTACAACAAAATGAAGATATGGATTGTGATACAACTTTTAATTTTTTTAGAGAAACAAATTTGATTTTGTTTTTATTTTTTGAAGATATGGAAACACAAATGGCTATAAAACTTTTGTAGATAGGAATATAGACATCATACTTTGTAAATTTTCAAAAGTTACAAGTTTAGATCATATATTATTTTAATTGTTTACATTGCATTATGTGGATTTAGATTTAATTATGGTCAAAAAAATAATAGACTCATTTATCAAGAAATCAAGAGTTGATAATTGTGATGGAAATTATGGATATTTCTATATATTTAAAAATCACCGATTGTAGCTTTAATAAATTATGTATGTTCCTATGAGACTCTATCCAATATAAATCAATAAAATATTTTTTAATTATAAAAATGTGTAGCTTGATTGACTATATATATATATTGGCCCCATCTATAAGAAATTCCTGGCTCTGCCCCCATCGTCGACGCTTTGGTAAATGGGCAGTGACGTTTAGCAGAAGGGGAAGGAATGGGTTGGAGGTAGGGAGGAGCTTGATCCAGGATCGGGTTGAGCCCAACCTAACCAACCCACGCCCATTTAGGAAACTAGGCCAGCTCATTTTTCAGCAGCTGGATCCAAGCTTGAACCCAACTCGACTCATGATGGGGCAGTCCTGGATCGGGACGACACATGAATCCCACATAAGTTGATTGGGTCGAACCTGGGTGATCGACTAGGGATGGGGAGGGAGGGAGCTCAGGGAGGGAGAAGGAGGATGCGATGCTCTAGTGATAGGCGAATGGGCCTAGGGGTGGGGAAGGAGGGGAGGGAGTGGGAGCACGAGGTGGTGCGGTGGCGTCAACCGCTGGGTGGTGAGGGAGGGAAGGAGAGGGAGACGAGGTGGCGGTAGGTGGCGAGGGAGGGAGTCCAGAGGCCTGGAGCGAGAGGGAGGAGAGGCATGGTGACGCAAGGTGGAGGGGGTCGCGAGGGAGCCTGGGGAGGGCCAAGTGCCACAAGCGACATGCAGTGGCGGCCAAAATCGCTAGGAAGGGAAGGGAGCTTAAGGAGGTAGGGGCGGTAGTACTCGGGGTCGGGGTCTCGGGTGGGAGGAGTTGGGGGTAAGGTCGAACAGTTATGGTTTCGAAATGGGGGGGGGGGCAGGTCGGTCGGGCTCATGAGTTGGGCCTGGGTTCGGGCCATAAATCGGGCCATCCTGTGGGCTTCAGGTTCAGACATATACAGCTCCGAGCCTAGCCCGATTTGATAAATGGGCCAAAATAGCAACCCTGGTCCACCCATTTAGACAGTGGACTTGGACATGCGTTGGATATGAGCGGGCCGGACAACAGGCTAGGTCGGGCTGGCCTAGCCCATGCTCCACCCTATGGGAGATCGCACTAAGTATGATGATTTACGGTAGATGGAGAAGACAAGGAAAAGGAGTGGGAACTCGGAGTTATGATGATGGAGAGAGAGCCCTTGGAGGAGAGAGCGAGAGAAAGCTCTTTGTGTCTACTACTGCTACTCCCTCTCCAGTGATGTTAGGAGCATAGCAGTGCTTTATTAGAACATGATGAGAAGACCAAAATACCCTTTATAGCAACATAGTTACTAATATTCTGATGTGCAACCCAGAATATGGAATGATGTCAGATACTATTAATGATTATGCCCCCAAAAAATAGGGAAGAGGTTACTGTAACACCCCCAACTCCCGAGGTACGAGAATAGCATGCAATATCGGTATTGCATGCTCATTTGGTTCGGTGGTCACACTATTTTGAAGGACTTCACCTTAGCTAGAGGACATCTAAGGATGGGGTTTACCGCAACAAGGTCACAGACCGCAGGTTCCCCTTGGCACAATACAAGTGTTCGGTGGCACTTGATGGAGCTTGAGATGTAACATCCTACGTAGGAGTGTGGGGCCACTGTGATGTGGTGTGATGACATAGCGTGCTGACGAGGCAGTCGACATGGCATGCTGATAGAGCGGGTGGCGTGGCATAGGTTGTAGAAGACGAAGGGATTGCATGGAAGATGAAGAGACAAGGTGCATGGAGAGTCATCTCGAAAGACAAAGGGCCTATGTAGAAGACTAAGGATCTTTGCATTCATCGTACATGTAATAATGGTGTCCCTTCGTATACTCTCGATTTGTCTATATAAGGATGGTAGAGCTCATTTGTAGATAACACACTCAGAGTGAGTTTCTTGCTAATACAAAACGGTTCTGTGCCTCTACTCTTTTGTCCTTGTACTGGTGCTTGTATTTCCAGTGTTGTAGCTACGTAGTTGATCGGTGTGATGGTGTACATCTACATGCAAGGGGAAGATTGGTTAGCTTGTGAGAAGCTAACTTCGCATAGGTTAGTCTCAAAATTTGAAGTTTGAGATTTACCCCTTTGACAACTGGCATCTTAGTGAGAAAGGAGTCACGTTGGAGATCCAGTCGCAACTGGGTACTCATGCCCAATGCTTGGCTCGTCTGGAAGACAACGCAGGCATGGAAGCTTCAGACGTCATCGGAGACAGTCAACGCTCGATTGATGTAGTGAAAGCACTCAGGGAGAAGCTAGAGGATCTCAAGTCCCTGATGCAAGATCTGCATGGGGAACTCTCCATCGTCAAGAAGGCGATCGCAAATGGGGGTGGATCCAACGAGTCACGAAGGCTAAAGGTCCCAGAGCCCAAGTCCTTTTCAGGTACGCAAAGTGCCAAAGACTTGGAGAATTTCTTGTGGTATATGAAGGTATACTTCAAAGCAATCAAACCTCCTGAGGCGGAGAAGGTATTTTTGGTGGCGATGTACCAGTCCGACCATGTAAAGCTATGGTGGGGGAGTCGTGCATCCGAAGGACGACCAAACATCTCGTCTTGGGATGAGTTGGTGAAGGAACTGAAGGAGCAGTTCCTATCCACCAACACTTCTTGGGTAGCGAGGGAGGTGCTCCGAAGGTTAAAGCAAACGAGAACTGTACGGGAGTACATGAAGCAGTTCTCGTCATTGTTGCTGGATATCAAAGGTATGTCTGAAGAAGATAAACTCTTTAATTTCATGGTGGGTCTTCAAAACTGGACTCATTCGTAGCTCAGGAAGTAAGGGGTGAAGGATCTCTAGACGACCATCACTGTCGCGGATGCGTTGGTCGACTACAAAAGTCCAACCCACCACGGAAAAGAAGGAGATCGATAAGACCAAGAAAAAACCCAAAGAGAAAAGCAAGGGAAAATTCAAGAAGTTCGGCAAGACAGAAACTTCAAGAGAGGGTGCAGAATTCTCCAAGAAGGGCGAGCAACCAAGGGGAAGGGCTGCTTTATTTACGATGGGCCACATCAAAAACGGAAGTGCCCCGGAGAGAGAGAGAAGCTGAACTCCATGACTATGGAAGAGAATTCAGACGAAAAGGTGTGCATGACAAACCTCAAGTCATTGTGCAGCATTCGCTTGTGTCCGCTGAAGTTAGGCAAAGAGGCGAAAATGGAGGTGGAGTGCGAGGATCCAGAGTTGGTGTACTCAATGTTGTGGTGCACAAGAAGACTCTTTCGACTATGATCAACATTGGAGTGACACACAACTTTATCTCCAGCAAAGAGTTCGGGAGCTTGGGAGTTCCCTTGGAGAAGAGCTAGTGTCGTGTAAAGCTTGCCAACTCCGTTTCTCTATAGGTCAAATGTATGGCAAACTGCACTGTCCAGTTGGGAGAATGGCAGGAATGTTGGACATGTGAGCCCTGGGCGAACCATTCGTACAATAAATGTTATTGTCAATAAAAGTTATTGACTATTTCACTCCCTTTCTGAAATTAAATGAATGAATGCACTATAAGGTCCCTCTGTATAATTAGGGTTATGTACGATGGCCATCTTGATGATCATATGGCTGTTGATTCATTAAATGAATCGTAAAGGCTGGTTTTTTGATGAATATCTAAAGAGTTAGATAGAGGACTCGTCAAGCACCGTCAAATGATTATTAGGAGATGATCTCTAGCCTGAGTAAGAGATGGCAATCCTTTCTCACAAAGGTTGATATGTGACCGACCTCTTGATGCAAGTCCTCTGCATGGGAATAGTGATTCGGAGGTGTCAGATTAGTTAGGTCAAATGGTTGACTTAACGAGATCGAGATAACCTAAGTCCTATGTTGAATGCTGTCACATCATAGGCACACATCTTCTGACTGGAGACAGATGTGTTGCTATATGTCTGAGTGTGTACATTTGGCAGACCAATAGGTTGATGACCTAACCAAGGTCTATACACCGCGCGAGCTGGTGTGCATGTAAGGGCATATGAGTAATACGATCTCTGAAAGGGATCATACAGGTTCACTTATGAACTAGAAGACATGAGCTCACTCATGAGGTATTGATACCGATCAAATTCCATGCATGGTCATCGTGCTTTTGAAGCATGACAAGAATTTGAAGGTATGATATATGCTTTGGGAAAGCATATGATCGATACGGATTCCCAATGACCAAGATTGAGAAACTTGGTGATCAAACCTGAAGAAGCTAGTGTAAAATTGATCTCCATCTTCAGGTTGATCATAGGTCTTCCAGTATGCAGGATGTACAGGTATTGGGAATACATGAGGGTAATGTGATCATAAACGATTGTATAACCATGACGCTTCCATTCCGAGGGAGTGATGAAACATGTTTGCATTTTAGTAGCTCCTCTCAGTAAAGAAGTAATCTGATCTTGGTCCAAGTGTTGGACATTGATCTGAATGAGATTCAGATGCAATGAGAAGATTAGACTTGCGGTCTTGATTTAATCAAGGGAGGTTCGTGAGATCTGGTTTTGAGATGAGATCTCAAGATCCAAGTCATTGTACGTGGAACAATACAATCGCCCTATCCTTATCTCCAAGTATCTGCGGAGAAAGCACATTATTCTTGAAGGAGTTCAAGAATAATTCCTTTGATGAATTGTGTATCCAAGCAACAAGATGTTGATAATTAAATGAGAATTAATTATCCAGCATAATATGAATAAGATTCATATTGTGAGAATGATTATCCAAGATAATTAAAAACGATTTAATTATAGTGATATCCATGTTATCCATAGTATCTATGTATATTATAAATATGATTTATAATATATTAGAGAGAGAGAGCAATTTTGTAAACGGCATAATGTAAATTAGATTCACATTAAGCAATTACTTGGAAATGTAATTTATAATTTTATTTGGGTTGTGAACATGATTCACATATTTTCAATGGCATGATTGAAATATTCACTAATTAATTTGGAATTAATTTAGTGGATATATTTGCAATAAATGTTGTTGCAAATAAAAAGAGATAATGAGATAAAATAAAAAAGATGAGATAATCCACAAAAATGAGGTGGCGTCACCCATGAATTGGTCATGGGTGACGCCCCATATTTTTAAGGGTGGATTATTATCTCTTTTTAATTATTATATTATTATCTTGTGATAATTGATTTTATTGAATTAACTTATGTTGATGATAATGCAACATATATTTAATTTAATATAAATTAATAAATTGTTGTTTTTTAACAACAATGATCATGGCCATTGATTAAAAACACATATCAATCCAGCCATTGATTTTGTGTACGACATGGATTGTGATCCATGGACTTCCAAACTAGCATATAAAGAGGGCAATCCTAGCCCTTTGCAATACATGTATTGTACACGTCTACTCTCTCTCTCTCTCTCAACTCTCATTCTCGTCCGTCTCTCTCTCTAAAGGTGGCCGTCCATCTTAAGATCTTGAGGGAATAGCAATCACATCTACGCCGTCGTGATGTCGCTTCGATTGCTCGTGGATCTCAATCTTCTTTAGAGGTTCTTGCTCTAGAAGGAGACGTCGTATTTCGTTGGATGAAATCAGGAGATTCAAGGCTTGGATCTTCATCACGGATTGCGGGAAGCACGTGTCTCATCATCGCGCCTGCAAGTGCCATCTTCGTAGATCAAACTTGAGTGAGGAGGATCTCTTGCTTTAGAGATCTAGTGGTCGCAACCACGCTTCGAGAGGTATTTCTAATACTTTGTGGTTAGATGAAACGATCTAAGAAACGTTCTTGTGATCATGTGGTTTCATCATATGATTTAAAATTTTGAAATTCTGCTGCACCTAGCGACTAGTGCGACTAGCTGCTCTGATCGCATAAGATGCGATCATCACGCTTTCGTGATGAGTTTGAGGATTCCTCATATCCTTAAAGTGGTATCAGAGCTAGAGGTCAGAAAGGTTTTGGATACGATCCGTAAACCTAGAACGACTTGGGTTTGTAAGGGTTGCGAAAGTTTTATGACATTTCAAATTTCATACCTCTGTTTAATTAGATTTTTCGATACTATTTAAATTATTTAAACACAAAATATTAAATTGAATTTTGTTATTCATTAAATAAGAAAACCATAGGATCTGAGTTTATGTAATTTGGATTCCATTTGCTCAAGATATGGCCCTTTGAATAAACATGTATTCATTGTTGCGGGAACTGCAAATCTAAACATGATTAATGAGTTAATTACTGTTTTTATGCACCTAGAAATGCATGAAATACCATTGGGTTCTGTCATAAATCAAATTAACAATCTTAGGAAACTGATTTTGCGTAATTTGGATTTAAATTGATCAAGATATGTTGATTTTTGTGAGTAGGGATTACTTCTGAAAATTGACAAACTTGATCATGAACCTTGTGATATTCATTCAAATAAATTGACGAAAATTAATTATTAATTTTCTGAAATGATTATTTATAAATATTTGTGAAATATTTGAAGATGATAATTATTTCATTGAATGACATTTCACTAATCATAATGATAAGATAGTTGATCTTGATCATAATTGGTTGATATGAAATCATCAACAAACATTATTTTCATGCAAAACTCTAGTTTATCCTACAATAGTTGTAGGACAATTTTTACGTGCAAAATCCTCTTGATTGAATAGGATTGGGGATTTGTTTAGAAAATCTCCTTATAATATTATCAAAATTATTTTGATGAATATTGTATGGTATAATTTCGGTTGAAAAATCGATGAGCATCTCAAAGTACACAATGATCTATTTGGCATTATCCTTTCCTGAGGTGGATATGGTGTCTTGTCAGGGGGCGTTGGGGTAGCGGGTCACACCGGTTGCGGTCTGTCCCACTCCCGTCGGTACTGGCCATGACAACGGGTACGTACTCGATAATGTTGGAGAAATCAAGGTGTATTTTTCTAATTATTAAAATTTGAATAATAAGTACTTTGAGTTTATACCTTCCATTCAATAAATAATCAAGTTTGTTGATTGAAAATTGGATTGGTAATTAATTTAATGTGATTAAATTGATCATATCCAATTAAAAACACTCTATTATGAATAGATGTGTATTTCCCTTAGAAGAATTAATTATGTGAATATGATTCACTATAATTTGACTATGAGGTGGAGTATCACATAAGTGACATCCATGGTCTCCCGTCAAGGCAAAGGATTCAGTCGCCAAATGTTGTATATAGGAGACGCATGTCCGAAGTGACAGATTCTGTATACGATTTATTTGGATCGGGTTCTTTGCTTCTCGAAAGAGTAAGGCCGTATACGTAGTGACCCCAATATCGAGTCCTCATATTATTGAGGTGATATTGGATTACGTATAACGAGTACTAAGCCTGTTGACGGTTGGTTCAATTAACAACGGGTCAACATCATCTTAGGGGTGGTGGGCATGGGTGTTAAAGACTGAAATGGGGAATGCAAGTTGGACTTGCAAGGCGGATTGTGTTCCCGCTTCTCTTTATTTGAGACACAAGTTCTCATATTATTGGGATATGATAAAGATAGAGAGGAGATCTCAGATCTTGCTTGAGATATAGCGGTAAGTATATCTCTTACTGTGAAAGACAATAAGGGAATAATTTTTCAAAGTTGACATAGCAAGACAAGTTTGATTTAAAATACATTAATCAAATGTTTTAAAGATGAGTATATAATTATTTATATGTTCTAATATAGTACATTCTTAATTTCAGAAAATGAAGTCAATGAACCCACTGAGCAGGCTCCTGGAGGTCAATCAGTTGACCAGACCCAATTATTCGGATTGGATCCGAAATTTGGATCTTGTTCTTTCTGTAGAGCACATTTCATATGTGCTATCCAAGGGCAAGATTGCAAACCCAACGACTGCGGAAGATATCAAATTTAATGAAAAATATTATGAAGATCATAATCTAGCAAGATGTTATATTCTGGGTACATTGTCCAATGTGATGCAAAAGCAACATGTGGAAATGGCCTCTTGCTATGATATTATGACGAATCAAAGGGAAATATTCGATGACGTAAACCACACATAGTGTTATAATATAATGAGAGAGATCTTATTCGCTGCAAGATGCAGGAGGGTACCTCTGTCAAAAAGCATGTACTCAAAATGTTTGGGTATCTTTCTGAATTGGAAACCCTAGGAGCTGACATGGACGCAGACATGCAAGCTGACTTCATTCTGTTGTCACTCCTTAAGTCTTTCAACAACTTTGTTGTCACGTTCCACATGAGCAAAGTTGATTTTACTAATGCTGGGCTATTAGATGCATTAAAGTCTGCTGAAGACGTAATGAGGAAGTATGGTCCCTCTGCTAGTGCAATGGTTGCACAAGTAAAAAGAAAGCGTGACCGGAAGCAAGGTTCTCGGAAGGTCCGTGATGAATCACCATTCATCACTCTTTATTCTTTTATTTTAGCTAGATATCTTGGCAAAATACCATGTATATGATTGTAAATATAATGAATTACCAAAATGCATGCTTTTGTTAATATTCAATAATTAGCATGTTTTTGTGCAAAAATAAAGAATAAAGAAGAAAGAAAAAGAAGGAGATATTTAGAATAAATATTGAGTGATCGAACCCAAGGGAGGACCAAGCATTGGCTTCACCGCAAAATAAAACAAGTAGAGAGAGATAGGGCCATTCACCTTGTATATATTCCTCCTTCATGTATATATTTTATTTTCCTAAAGAAAAAAGAAAAATGAGTTTTTACTAATTTGTATATATTTCTAAAAATAAAATAAATTTGAGAAAAATAAAATAAAACAAAAAAAAGTAATTTCTCTCTCTTTACATTGTACATACCATGTATGTATGTATCTATGTCTATTTATTTTACTCCGGTAAATAATAAATAAAAATAAAATAAAAATTATTTTATACTCTAAATTTTATGTTGTAAATAAATAAAATATAAAATTAGGGTATTTGCACAAAAAAAGAAAATAAAAATATAAAATACATAGATATTTTAAACCTGTATATAATATTATATTATGCATATACATTAATTTATGTTTTTTAAAAAATAAATAAAAATTACTAAAAAATAATTTGAAAAATAATAAACATTTTTTTTGTAAATATTTTTAAATAAAATCGTTTTCTATTTTTAATTTATAAATATTTTTGACTATCTTTATTCTGATTGGTCCACGGGGAATTGTTGACCTCCGGTCAACTCTCCCCCTGGACCACTTGCGCCCGGATCCGCGTTTCGACCCGTCTTCCCCGATATATCCCACATAGATCTGCCCACCATTTTCATTGATCTGAGGCTCCGTATACCGAGGACTGACCCGCGATTCTCGCCCGATACTATCCTTAGGGGTCCGCTCCTCGGAGTGTGCACCCGATCTCCTTCTTTCTCGGACCTCGTCAAGTATAAAGTTCAATGGAGCTGCCATTTTCACACATTTTTGGCCTTCCCCCTCGTTTCCAATGAACTCCTCCTCTTCATCTGAGTGACAGCTAATGCGAAAGAGAGTCGAAGTAAGGTAGCGAGCAGCCGGGAACCTCAGATCCAGTGAGCCTTCGCCATGCTCCGCCACTGGCAAGCCTGAGCCTCTGGAAGCGTCGAACCATCGAGGCGACGACCCCCGGAGGTCCAACACCTCTAGCCCAGACGATCTCCTCCATCAGATAGTGTAGTTAGCCATTAGTTAGCGTTAATTTTAGATTTTTTTTCTATTCCGGTCATTCCACCTTCATCAGACCACCGTGCCTCCTCCGACCATCCATTCGCCCTTCCGACTAGCCCTTCAATTTCGTCGAACTCCTCTCCACGTTCTTCACTTCACACCCCCTGGTTCTCCCAAGAACAGGGTATCGGCTCTCCTCCTCCGTCGCCCCGTTAGAGAGCTCTGCTCCGCCTCAACCAGCCGTCCATTCTGCCCGTAACCGGGTCGAGGCACTTTGCCCTCGACCCAGCTTTCTTCCTGTGCAGGTTAGAAGGAGAATGGACCTCATCTGGAGGTTCTATCATTGAAGCACAGTGCTACAGGTGTCTTAGCTTCGCCGGGGTCCTCCAGGACTTCCCAGCCCCATCGGAGCTTACTGACAGCTGCGGACAGTCTCGAGCGTCATTTCGCCAATCAGAGCAGTGTTGTAGGAGCCCCCATGCACGTGTATTGGCCGGTCGAAGTTTAACGGTGAGTTGTTCTTCCAGGGACCCTCCTAGCCATCCAATCGAGCTCCTTCGCCAAGTCTCATCTCCTCCATCCAGGTTGCATTCGTTCGATCCCTCTTAGGATCTAATTCTGAGCATCAATTGTCGAAGGTGTATCAACTAATCAGAGCCGTCCGATCATCAGTGATACTCCTTCGACTGTAAGATCTTTAATAAATGGGTAAATTGCACTTAGGCCCTCATTAGTTTTTGCATTTATTTAGTAGTCCTATAAATACTTTTCGAAGTTGTTTTTATTGTGGACAATTTTCACGTAGGACCCTACATTTCTTTTATTTGATATTTAGTCCTTCTGTATATGGAGCATGAGCATCTGACACTTGACCTTGTGGGTTAATTGCATATTTCCCCCTGAACCTTATGGATGTTATGGATTGAACTTTTAGAAATAAGAGTTGCACTTATGCCCCTCTGAGTCTGAATCACGTGCCTTCCTCGTGCGCTTTTGGGCTTTTTGCATTTCCATCCCTACACTTCTTTCGCATGTTATTATTTGGCTGGATTTTCGTTATTTGCAATTAGGTCCTTGTGTGCGGTGCACATTTGATTGGTTGAATAAAATAGCAAATTGACTCCAAATCTCGTGAAATTTGGACACATGGCTCTTGCCATGTTGTAAAAATTTCAATGAATTTTTGGAACATTTTTGTTTTGTTTTTTTATTTTTAAAAATTCAAAAACCCTTTATTTTGTTATTGTCTAAATTGAAAAATCAACTAAAAATACTAAAAACCCTTTAAAAAATCCAAAAATTACCATGTGCTTGTTTTTGTGTGTTCTTGCTTCTGTCCAAATTTTATTGCATTTGGACTTATAAAAACCCTAAAAATTGAAAACCCCTAAAAATATTAGAAAAATCATTGAAAATTCAGAAAAAATCAAAAAAATGCAATTTCTTTTTCATTAGTTAGATTTTTATTTTATTTCATCATAAAATTGTCTTTGGCATTTTATAGGCTATTTCATTATTTTTAAATAGCCTTTAGATTCTAGCTGCATATTGGTTTTTATTGTTTGCCTTCTTTCATTTTTAGAAAAATAACTAAAAATCATAAAAATATGAGAAAAATTACCAAAAACATCTGAAAAAGTATAAAATCCAAAACTATTTGCAATTTTCTGACTTGTTTTGAGGTGTGAAATAATTTGTTGATTGCCACTTTTTCCCACCTTTCTACATTTTCTTTATAATTCAAAATCACAAAAAAATTTAAAAACCTAAAAATCCAAAAAAAAATATTTTATTCTTTTTATTTTGATTTATGACTACTTCGTAGGCTCTTAGCCTATCCGTGCTCCTTGAGTTCGACCCTGGTAGCTATACCGGGTTAAATAAAATAGTGAGACCGCTATTTGGACTGATTTGTTGTTTTCCTTTATTTGATGGTTCTCGATTTTTCTTGTTGACCTAGCCTCGCGATTCAGGTCGCAACAACTTTGATTTATACCTTCACTCGAATCGCGTGGATTTTACAGTCATCAGAATGGCGCCGTTGCCGGGGTGCACGGCTTAGTAGTCGGTTTTTTTTGCGGCTTTTTCGATGTTTCTGTTTATATTTGTATATATTTTTCGTCTCATTTCATATTCATATTTTCATAATAATCTGTGTTTGACACATCTCTTGTTTACTTTTCTTGCGAGGACCTGAGGATCGAGGCGTCTTTCTTCCGGAAGCCGACGCAACCGCGGGACTTGGAGGCGGCTCTTTTCTGTATAGAGCCGCAGGAGAGCGCGAGGGGGTGAACAGGAGCTGGGGAGCATCGAGTAGCCGTAGAATAGCTGTAGAGTAGTTTTCATTTTCTCCAGACTTATTGTTGTAATAATACAGGGACAATCAGACTTGTGGTGATAGTCGGGGTCTGTTTTGCCGAGCACCGGTGTGCTCGGGAGACCTCACCGTGGTTTTCACTGATTTTGGTTTGTATCGCCTTTTTACTGCTTATCTGATTTTCGAGGATCTAGCCTTAGTCGTAGGATTTTATCTAATTGTGACGTAATTAATTAAGGCCAAACCCTAATTATCTACTTGCACCTATAGATCGATAATTGGACCTAATTAATTAACTCACTAAGAAAAAGTCAGATTAATTAGGCTCGAGTCCACGTGTCGTGAGGAACCACATACAGCGCGTGCGGGATCCGTTGTGGCAGACACTGAGTGGTTCCCAAGATTGGACTCAGGACTTTAGTTTGATTACCCGACTATTGTGCTTCACGTATATAATTACTTCGTCTAAGGCAGTTTTCCTCGTGCATCATATAGGTAGTTTTATTTCAGTCTTTACTTTTATGCGTGGATCACTCTGCATGTAGAGAGCTGAAGTCAGGTACGCATTTCTTACTATGCATGCATCATCGTGTTTGACCGCGCATCGGCTTTTTCGCCTTCTCTCCCAGTTTTGGACTTAAATAACCAAGAGAACTGAAAAATTCGTTAGGCGTTGTTTGCTCGAAAAATACTTAAAAAATAAAAACTATAAAATTGGGACTGCTAAACACACTTGACCCTAAAAGACATCTCACCTAAAAATCTATCTTGGGGATAGTAACCCCCTCATTGTTTGGTTTGGATGAGCGAGAGAGTGACCCGCACACTAGGATAGAGCCACATCCGATTTCCGAGCAGACTACCAACCATTTATACGGGACAGTCTATTGGGAATATTGGATTCCTATCAGCTCGCTTAATCACTCTAAAAGACTGACTTAATCACGTAATAAAAATTGACAATATAATTGACCGAGCCTTTACGATCTTCAGCTCTATGTTGAGTAGGTGAATCATGTGCTTGCTTTATCATCTTGTGTGTTTTCAGATTCCATCCGCCTTCTTCTCCTTCATCTATCTATCTTTCACCCACCCCCCCACCCTTCATTACTCTTCTCCATCCCTGGATGATGGGTTGCCATCCTTTCTTGACGGATCTTGCAGCTTCTTCATCTCATCCCCATCATCCCCGACCACTCTCATCAGAGGTCGGAACTCCGACCGACCTTCCATCCTCTCTTTCTTCTGTGCATGTTGTGCTAGACGCCCGTGGAGATCAGACTGATCAAATGCGAGACTCGAGCGATTTCATTGCTGGGATACGAGTGCACCCTAGAGGCGATCACAAAGAGCATATGCCAGCTGCAGATACATCCTATGCTACGATGATGGATGAGCATACCAAGCAGGAAGCACAGTCAGCTCTACATACAGTCCCTTCATTCTAGATATGGAATTCATTCAGAGTCTACCGACATTCTCAAGGGAAGGTGCACGAGGAGCCATATCTTCATCTATCAGAGTTCGAGGAGTTCTGTAGGACCCAGACATATTCAGATATGACTTCGGGGGAGTTGATGTTGAAGACCTTCCCATTTTCACTCCAGGACAGAGCCATGACATGGCACAGACGATTGGGAAGGAGATTCGTTACGTGGGGAGAGCTACGCTTAGAGTTTCTACAGAGATACTAAACCCAGCGTAGAGCGGATATGATGTGGTCTTTGATCATAGATTTTTTAGTAGACCCCCAGGAGCCAGTACATGATGCATGGATGAGGTTTCTTGACCTCTTGAGGAGATTTCCATATCACGGACTTTCACCGACCGACCTTATTGAGATCTCCATGAGGGGGATGACCGTCGATCATATTGCACTGGTAGTGATCTCGTGTGGTGGTTCACACCACAGTTCCAACATCGATTTACTTGATACCATCTCCAGAGCACTTTCACAGAGGTCATCTTCACGAGATACACTAGTCGGGACAGCACACGAGGCTGATGCAGTACCAGTGGGGTGTGCTGCACTTCATGAGGATACAACTTCTACATACCAGACCGAAGACATGGATTCTGATGCAGCAAAGATGATGGATGGCATGACTGCCACAATGGAGGTTCTGACCCAGAGACTGCTCGAGTTCCCATTGGTCTTCCAGCTAGAGGTCGAGACGGTTCCGTACTTTTCAGTTATCGAGTCTTGGATATCAGATCTTCTGATATTCCAGGAGATGGAGGAGCCCACACTACTACAACCATCAGTCCAGACATTTGAGGGTCCATTCCCAGATGACTCAGCTTCTATCTTGCAGAGATACTTCTCCAACTTGGACGGATATCATGGCTCAGCCCAGCAGCCACAACTCTATACGGGGTACTACTTTGGAATGACAGATATAGATAGTCCCGTATTTGAGCCTTCTCTCCTCTAGATTGATGAGCTAGATCCATTCTATGAGGAGCAGATGACAGCCAGCACTTCCACAGTGGGAGGATCAGTTTCAGACAATTCGATAGATTGTGCATTGTTGACCAGTACCTTTTCTTGTTTCCAGATTGATCAGAGGTAGATTTCAGCTGATGAGTCATTTTGGTGCACAGAGTGGGTACTAGCTAGTAGCGCAAATGTCCATTCAGATTCTGATCCTCCATTTCTCACCGATGATCTTGCATTCCTCCCCGAGGGTTATCTGCAGGAGGATGCTTCTTACAATGTGTACTCAGTTTCACTTTCGCATAGTGTGTCCAATCTGGCGGAACACGAAACCAAGTCTTCTGATATCATTGATCTTTCTGAGTCTAAGTTTTCCCTCCTCGATGACCCTCGCGAGGATGAGCCGATCTTTGAGATATTCGATGATGTTTCTGACATTTCTTCACCTTTTGCATCGGATATCAACCTTACTATGGAGTCTCCTGATCATGACTTTCCACACCTTCTTGAGACAATGATTGACGTGGAGGATTCCATGACTGATCCTTCATTCTCCACGTTTGATTTCTTCGTCTCTACAATTCCACTCCAGTCTGATCTTGAGCCGATGATTTCTTTTGTGCTACCAGATCCCGATCACATCTTCCCATATCCTTGACCAGTAGCAGACACCTGCCTGATTGCCTAATTGGGTGTTTTCATTTCCACTATTGATTTCGTTGTTGTTCTCATGATGACACTGCAACGACAGTACGACAATCACCTTATAGATGTTGTCCTGAACCTTGATACAACTTTGTCCTAGCCTTTGCGCCCAGCTAGGGGCGTAAAACCTAGCGCTTGTTGAGAGGCACCTCAACATTGTTCACTTTATATACATGTATTTAGTCATGATTTGATCCTTGTCTCTTCCGCTTTGTTTTCACCGCAGGTCTCGTTTAGGATTATATTTACTATACTTAGGATGTACCTCATCCTAAGCATAGGGGGTGCAAACACCGAGTTGTTCCGTCCGTTCTGTTTCATTACTCATGCCGTTGCCTATACTTAAGGATCCTTCACCTTAAGTATAGGGGGAGTGATGCCCTTCCATCTTGTATATATTTATCTTCTTCGACTTTTTCTACCTCTGTTTGTTGCCTATACTTAGGGATATTTTACCCTAAGTATAAAGGAGGTAGACCCTATACATTCTCTTACTCGGATTTCCCTTCATGTGCAGCTTACTATACTTAGGAATATCTGATCCTAAGTATGGGGGAAACACCGAGTCCTCTTCATTCTATTATTTGATTCATCGTTGTAGTATATCATTCCTTTTCACTTCCCTATACTAAGCACGAATGTCTTCTTCATCGCTCTTGATTCACTCTGAGGATATTGTTCGAGCTAAGTATAAGGGGATATCGTATATATTTCATATATACTTTAGCCATAACTCGTACTTTGTATGAGTGTGTTAATAAATAAAATGGCTAAAAATCCACCCATTAAATCCATAAAAATTTAAAAAAATCCTTGTACATAAAATTCTTCTTGCACATACATAGCTATTTATAAAAAATATTTTTGTACAAATATTTGTAAAAAGATTTTGTGTAAATAGTTTGTAAATATTTTGATATCAAAATTATGTATATAGTACAAAATTTTTGTAAAATGTTTTGAAAAACAAAAAATTTGCAAAAACCTTGTGTAAATGTGTGTAAATATTTTGCAAAACTTCGCATTCATGCATACATCCATGTTTTCAAACATTTTTCAAAAATTTTGCACATTTTCAAAAATCTTGTAAAAAATGCATATTTATAAATATGTGTACAGTTTTTCTAAAACTTGATTGACATTTAAACTGGCAAGGAATTAAATTGGAAAATAGAGCTTGGTTGAGACCTTAATCCACATAATTCTAAGAGGAACCTTATAGGGCTTAGGGTTAAGACTTTTCAGGTTTATTTGGGACTTAATTCTTTATGTCCACTAGGCTATGTGCATATGTCATCCTGATGAGCCTAAGTAGAATACTTAACAACGCACACATGACTCTCAGAGACAATGGCTTTACTTGCACCAGCACTTTACACATAGCTCTCCACGGATGAGGTGGTGAGGAGGCAGTTTCCTTTGGCTTGGAGTAGCATATGAGGGTAGTACTTCTAGGTGGAACCTCTCTTCTTCTTATAGTGAAGGAATTGCGTCTTAACTTGGTCTGGTGGTGATGAAGTCTAAAGACAGGAGTTGTGGGTTGCAATAAAGCTTCAAAAGAGGGATAGTCTAATGGCTCAAGAGGAAAAACTCCTTATGTATATATGTTGCACCATGTAGATATGTTGTATATATGCACATCAAAAAAAAGTGCAAAGAAAGAAAAGGTCCAAAAAATTGGTGGGTCTGATTGAAAATAAAATACCCGCCGGAGTGTATATAGTCAAATAAAGCAAAGCTTATGTTGCACATGACCATCTCATGAAGCTTGCAGCGGGAGACTCAACTACACTGGTTGGGCTCCCAGGGATACATGGCTACACTGGTCATAGTCCATTCTCTTCTTTCCCCTCTTCTTGAGCTGGTTGTACTTGAACTTAGAAGGGAATACCCCGCTCCTCGAGGAAAGAGTTGTTAGACTGAGGCATTAGAGTTACCTTGTTAAGGGAGGTTGTCGCTTTGTCATTTCTGAGGTGGGGAGCGATATGTCACTTCCACAGTACAAGGAAAGATTCATGGTCATTAGAGTTTGTGTATGTAGACTTGTTCTGATCTGGATTATTGAGGAGTCTTGAACATAGATTGGTGAAACTTAGAGGTTGTTGAGTTTAAAGCTTAAGTCCAAATAAGGTTTCGACAAATTAATAAACAAAGGTCTGACTGAGATCCATATTTCAATTTAATAAAGGAAAGTTTAATAATCAACCATTGATTTCCCTTCTTTTTATTTTTCTTTCTCTTTTTCACTTCTTTTTCAAATAAGTGTTTGCTAAGGGATTAGAAAAAGTAAAGTATAGGGGGTGATGAATCCCCATTCATCACTCTTTATTCTTTTATTTTAGCTAGATATCTTGGAAAAATACCATGTATATGATTGTAAATATAATGAATTACCAAAATGCATGCTTTTGTTAATATTCAATAAATAGCATATTTTTGTGCAAAAATAAAAGAATAAAGAATAAATAAAAAGAAGGAGATATTTAGAATAAAAATCGAGTGACCCGAACCTAAGGGAGGGCCAAGCATTGGCCTGACCGCAAAATAAAACAAGTAGAGAGATAGGGCCATTCACCTTGTATATATTCCTCCTTCATGTATATATTTTATTTTCATAAAAACAAAAAGAAAAATGGGTTTAACTAATTGATATATATATATTTATAAAAATAAAATAAAATTGAAAAAAATAAAATAAAACAAAAATAAAGTAATTTCTCTCTTTTCACATTGTACATACTATGTATATATGTATCTATGTCTATTTATTTTACTCTTGCAAATAACATATAAAAATAAAATAAAAATAATTTTAAACTCTAAATTTTATGTTTTAAATAAATAAAATATCAAATTAGGGTATTTGTACAAAAATAAGAAATTAAAAATAAAATTATAAAATACATAGTTATTTTATACATGTATATAATATTATATTATGTATATACATTAATATATTTTTAAAAAAATAAATAAAAACACTAAAAAATAATTTGAAAAATAATAAACATTTGTTATTTTGTAAATATTTTTGACTATCTTTATTCTGATTGGTCCACGGGGGATTGTTGACCCCCGGTCAACTCCCCCCCGGACCACTTGCGCCTGGATCCGTGTTTGGACCCGTCTTCCCCGATTTATCCTGCATCGATCCGCCCACCATTTTTATTGATCTAAGGCTCCGTATACCGAGGACTGACCTGCGATTCTCACCCGATACTATCCTTAGGGGTTCGCTCCTCGGAGTGCACATCCGATCTCCATATTTCTCGAACCTCATCAAGTATAAAGTTCGATGGAGCCGCCATTTTCATGCATCTTTGGCCTTCCCCCTCGTCTCCGATGAACTCCTCCTCTTCATTTGAGTGACAACTGATGTGAGAGAGAGTCGAAGTGAGGTAGCGAGCAGCCGGGAACCTTAGATCCGGTGAGTCTTCGCCGTGCTCCGCCACCGGAAGAGACTGAGCCTCTGGAAGCGTCGAACCATCGAGGCGATGACCCCGGAGGTCCAGCACCTCCAGCCCAGATGATCTCCTCCATCAGGTAGTGTAGTTAGCCATTAGTTAGCTTTAATTTTAGCTTTTTTTGATTCCGACCATTCCACCTTCATCGGACCACCGTGCCTCCTTCGACCATCCATTCGCCCTTCCGACTAACCCTTCCCCTTCGCCGGACTCCTCTCCACGTTCTTCACCCCTTCACACCCCATGGTTCACCCAGGAACAGGGTATCGACTCTCCTCCTCCGTCGCCCCGTCGGAGAGCTCCGCCCCACCTCAACCAGCCGCCCATTCCGCCCGTAACTGGGTCGACCATTGAAGCACAGTGCATTGGTCGGTCCCATTAGAGCTTACTGACAGCTACGGATAGCCTCGAGCGTCATTTCGCCCATCAGAGCAGCGCCGGAGGAGCCCCCAGGCGCACGTTTTGGCCGGTCGAAGTTCGCCGGCGAGTTGTTCTTCCAAAGACCCTCCCAGCCATCTGATTGAGCTCCTTTGCATCTCCAACATCCATCTACGGGGAGCTCGCATCTGTTCGATCCGTCTGAGGATCTAATCCTAAGCGTCGATTGTCGAAGGTGTATCAGCTCATCCGAGTAGTCCGATCATCAGTGATACTCCTTCGACCGTCGGATCTTTAATAAAAGGGTAAATTGCACTTAGGCCCTCCTTAGTTTTTGCATTTATTTAGTAGTCCTGTAAATATTTCTCAAAGTTGTTTTTATTTTGTACAATTTGCACGTAGGACCCTACATTTCTTTTATTTGCTATCTAGTCCTTTTGTATGTGGAGTACGTGCATTGACACGTGACCTTGTGGGTTAATTGCATATTTCCCCTGAACCTTATGGATGTTATGGATAGAACTTTTAGAAATAAGATTTGCACTTATGCCCCTCTAAGTCTGAATCGCGTGCCTTCCTCGTGCGCTTTTGGGATTTTTGCATTTCCACTCCTACACTTCTTTCGCATGTTATTATTTGGCTGGATAGTTTTCGTTATTTGCACTTAGATCCATATGTGATGTGCACCTTTGATTGGTTGAATAAAATAGCAAATTACCTCCAAATCTCGTGAAATTTGGATACATGGCTCCTGCCATGTTGTAAAAATTTCAATGAATTTTTGGAATATTTTTGTTTTGATTTTCTATTTTTAAAAATTAAAAAAATACTTTATTTTGCTACTGTCTAAATTGAAAAATCAACTAGAAATACTAAAAACCCTCTAAAAAATCCAAAAAAATTACTGTATGCTTGTTTTTGTGTGTTCTTGCTTCTGTCCAATTGCATTTGGACTTATAAAAACCTAAAAATTGAAAAACCCTAAAAATCGTAGAAAAATAATTAAAAAATCAGAAAAAAATCGAAAAATGCAATTTCTTTTCCGTAGTTAGATTTTTATCTTTATTTCATCATAAAATTGTCTCTGGAATTTTATAGACTATTTAGTTATTTTTAAATAGCCTTTAGATTATGGCTGCACATTGGTTTTTATTGTTTGCTTTTTTTCATTTTTAGAAAAATAACTAAAAATCATAAAAATCTGAGAAAAAATGCGAAAAAATCTGAAATAGTATAAAATTCAAAAATATTTTTATTGCAATTTTCTGACTTGTTTTGAGGTGTGAAATAATTTGTTGATTGTGACTTCCCCCCTTTCTACATTTTCTTTATAATTCAAAATCACAAAAAATAAAAAACCTAAAAATCCACCAAAAAATATTTTATCCTTTTTATTTTGATTTCTGACTACTTCGTAGGCTCTTAGCCAATCCGTGCTCCTTGAGTTCGACCATGGTAGATTTACCAGGTTAAATAAAATAACGAGACCGTTATTTGGACTGATTTGTTGTTTTCCTTTATTTGGTGGTTCTCGATTTTTCTTGTTGACCTAGCCTCACGATTCGGGTTGCAACGACCCTGATTTATACGTTCACTCGAATCATGCGGATTCTACGGTCATCAGGCTCGTCCCTGTAGAGAAAGAAGAAGAATGAAGGAGTTTGTTCTTCTTCTAGTGCTTCCATACTAATGACATCGAAGAAGATCGATGTCTGTCACCACTGCAAGAAGTTGGGGCACTGGTAGCATAAATGCCCAGAATACCTGAAGTCGGTTGACAAAGGTAAAGCCCCAACAGATATGAAATCTACTTTCATCATTGAAACTAGTTTTCTCGTTGGACGAGAAGGAAGTTGGGTTGTAGATTCTGATGCTACTGTTCATGTATGCAATTTGTTGCATTTGTTTCAGGAAACTAGAAATCTGGAGCAATGGGAGATAGTCATCCAGATGGGATCTGATGTAAGTGTTGCAGCAGTCGCCATCGAGACCTGCCAACTATCGTTATCTAGTGGTAGAGTCTTAGTACTTAAAGAGTGTCTTTATGTACCTGAAGTCAGGACGAACTTGATATATGTATCTAAACTTGTTAGAAACGGATATTCCTTCTTTTTTCTGTAATAAGTTAGTCATTAATCAATATGATAAATTTATTGCGGATGGTATTTTGACTTCTGGTGGACTCTGTGAATTGTGCATTGATGAATATGTCATGAATGTCACTGCCATTAATAAGAACCCTAAAAGATCCAGGGAGAATGGAAATCATTCGAATATGATTTGGCATCAAAGGCTTGGTCATTTATCTGTTGATAGGATCAATAGATTGATAAATGATGGACCTTTAGATTTTCTACAGGTTCAATCTTTACCTACCTGTGAACATTGCATTCGAGGTTAAATGACCAGGATGCCTTTCCATAACAAGGTTACAAGATGCGAAGGTATTCTTGACCTAGTACATACGGATGTATGTGGTCCCTTCAGTACCGCGACTCGAAATGGATATCGATGTTATTTGACATTTACTGATGACAACCCACGATACGGGTTTATCTTCATACTATGTCATTAATCTGAAACCTTTGAAAAGTTCAAAGAGTTTAAGGCTTTGGTTGAGAACCAAACCTATAGGAAAATTAAACGGATTCGATCTGATCGAGGTGGAGAGTACCTCAGATGAATTCAAGGAATATATTAAAGAGAATGGAATTGTCTCCAATCTCACTCCCCCTAGAACCCCCCAACTTAATGGTGTTGCTGAAAGACGCAACAGGACCATCATGGACATGGTCCGTTCAATGATGAGCAAAGCACGTTTACCTCTTAGTTTCTGGGGATATGCAGTAGAGACTGCAATATATATCCTGAATAAGATTTCTAGCAAATATGTACCTAAGACTCCTCACGAGCTTTGGTATGGAAACAAACCTAGTGTTAAACACTTGGGGGTTTGGGGTTACTTGGTCCATGCGAAGAATGTGGACGCAAGTAAGTTAGAATCTCGCTTATTAGTGTTACTTCATTGGGTATGTCAAAGATAGTATTGGATATCAACTTTATGACCATAAGACCCAAAAGATTTTTGTCTCTAGATATGTGAAATTTCTGGAGGATGATTTCCTTAAAGGTCAAGACAAAAATGAAGTAGAGGAACTCATTGAATTCCCTGAGGATTCTGAGCTTCCTGAATCAGAAATTAAAGAAATAAATAAAGATGAAACACCCATACCTCTTTGAAGGAGTTCGAGGGTGGTTGCACCACATGAAAGGTATGGATTCCATGTATCAGGTGAGATTGACAATGATCCTTCTTCATTCGATGAAGCACTCGCGGATCATGACATGGATAGATGGATGCTAGCAATGAAGTCAGAAATTGACTCCATGCATAAGAATGGTGTATGGACCCTATAGGATCCACCTAAAGGGGTGAACCCCATTGGGTGTAAATGGATCTTTAAGAGAAAAGGGGGACCTGATGGGAAAGTAGAGACTTTCAAAGCACTGCTAGTAGCCAAGGGCTACACACAGAGAGAAGGCATCGACTACGATGAGACATTCTCTCCTGTGGCTATGCTTAAGTCCATCAGGACACAACTAGCTATAGACGCATCTCTTGACTACGACATCTGGCAGATGGACGTCAAGACAACTTTCCTCAATGGATACCTCGAGGAGGATATCTATATGGAGCAGCCCCAGGGCTTCATAGTTGAGGATGGAAAAGTATGCAAGCTAAAGAAATCCATCTATGGGCTCAAACAAGCTTCTCGTAGATGGAACATCAGATTTGACGAAACCATAAAAAGTTATGATTTTGTGTAGAATCACGATGAACCTTGTGTGTACAAGAAGCTTAGTGGGAGTGCCATTGTGTTCATCGTGCTTTACGTAGATGATATCCTTATCATTGGGAATGATACAGGAATGATGACCAGTGTGAAAATTTGGCTATCCCATACCTTTAAGATGAAAGATCTTGGAGAAGCCTCTTACATCTTAGGTCTGAAGTTGTTCAGAAATCAAGAAAAGAGGATATTGGGATTATCACAACATATGTACATTAAGAAGATTCTTGAACGATTCCGTATGGATAGTTCCAAGAAAGGATTCCTCCCCTTAAGACATAGTATCCATCTGTTTAAAGGGATGGCTCCTCAAAATGTTGAGGAAAAGAAGGCCATGGCTGGATGCCCCTATGCATCAGCTATAGGAAGCTTAATATATGCCATGATGTGTACTAGGCCAGACATCTGCCATGCAGTGGGAGTGGCAAGTCGTTACCAATCCTGCTATGGAGAGCAACATTGGAATGCAGTAAAGAACATATTCAAATGACTAAGACAGGAGCAAGATTACATCTTGGTCTATGGAGATGGTGATCTCCAAAAAGTCTTGGGATATACAGATTCAGACTTCCAGTCGTATATTGATGATCAAAAGTTGACATCAGAGTTTGCATTCCTATTGAAGGTGGTGTTGTGAGATGGAGAAGCAAGAAGCAGGACACTACGGTGGATTCAACAACAGAAGCCAAATATATTGCCGCATCGGATGTTGCAAAGGAGACTGTGTGGTTGTGCAAGTTCATCTTGAAGCTTGGCATAGTTTCTCTGATACTCCCATCCCGTTACTCTGCGATAACACGGGAGCCATTGCCCAGGCAAAGGAACCCGGATGGCATCAAAAGAGCAAGCACGTGGAAAGGAAATACCACATCATTTGGGAGATTCAAAAGCATGGTGATATCATCATCACCAAGGTGGCCTCTGACGACAACGTTGCTGATCCTCTTACCAAAACTCTGACACAGAAGGTTTTCGACCAGCATGTAATGAGTATGGGTTTACATATTGTACCTAAATGATTCTGAGGGCTAATGAGAGATTGTTGGACACGTGAGCCCCAGGCAAATCATTCTTACAATAAATGTTATTGTAATATATATGTTTTATCAATAAAAGTTATTGATTGTTTCACTCCCTTTCTGAAATTAAATGAGTGAATGCACTATAAGATCCCTCTGTACAATAAGGGTTATGTACCATGGCCATCTTGATGATCGTGTAGATGTTGATTGATTAAATGAATCATAGAGGCTGGCGTTTGGATGAATATCTAAAGAGTTAGATAGAGGACTCATCAAGCACCGTCAAATTATTATTAAGGGATGATCTCCATCCTGAGTAGGAGATGGCAATCCTTTCTCACAAAGGCTGATATCTGACCGACCTCTTGATGTAGGTCCTCTACATGGGAATAGTGATTCGGAGGTGTCAGATTAGTTAGGTCAAAGGGTTGACTTAACGAGATCGAGATAACCTAAGTCCTATGTTGAATGCTGTCACAGCATAGGCACACATCCTCTGACCGGAAACAGATGTGTTGCTATATGTCTGAGTGTGTATTGGCAATAGGTTGATGACCTAATCAAGGTCTATACACCGGCGAGCTAGTGTACATGTAAGGGCATATGAGTAATACGATCTCTCAAAGGGATCATACAAGTTCACTTATGAACCGGAAGACATGAGCTCACTCATGAGGTATTGGGACCGATCAAATTCCATGCATGGTCGTCGTGCTTTGGAAGCATGACAAGAATTTGAAGGTATGATATATGCTTTGGGAAAGCATATGATCGATACTGATTCCCAATGATCAAGATTAAGAAACTTGGTGATCAAACCCTGAAGAAGACAGTGTAAAATTGATCTACATCTTCAGGTTGATCATAGATCTTCCAGTATACATGATGTACATGTATTAGGAATATCTAAGGGTGATGTGATCACGAACGATTATATAACCATGACGCTTCCATTTCGAGGGAGTGATAAACAAGTTTGGATTTTAGTGGCTCCTCTCAGTAGAGAAGTAATTTGATCTTGGTCCAAGTGTTGGACATTGATTTAAATGAGATTCAGATGCAATGAGAAGATTAGATTTGCGGTCTTGATTTAATCAAGCATCTATGAGAGGTCCGTGAGATCTGGTTTTGAGATGAGATCTCAACATACAAGTCACTATACTTGGAACAATACAATCGTCCTGTCCTTATCTCCAAGTATCTACGGAGAAAGCACATTATTCTTGAAGGAGTTCAAGAATAATTCCTTTGATGAATTGTGTATCCAAGCAACAAGATGTTCATAATTAAATGAGATTTAATTATCAAGCATAATATGAATAAGATTCATATTGTGATAATGATTATCCAAGATAATTAAATGAGATTCAATTATCAAGGAAATACAGATTGTGGATAGTGCTATCAATGTTATCCATATTATCTGTGTATATTATAAATATGATTTATAATATATTAGAGAGAGAGAACTTTTGTAAATGGCATTTATTAATTGTTAATGTGAATTGGATTCGCATTAAGTAATTAATTGGAAATGTAATTTAAAATTTTGTTTGGGTTGTGTATATGATTCACATATTTTCAATGGCATGATTGAAATATTCACTAATTAATTTAGTGGATATATTTGCAATAAATGTTGTGCAAATAATTAAGAGATAATGAGATAAAATAAAAATAGGAGATAATCTACAAAAAATGAGGTGGCATCACCCATGAATTAGTCATGGGTGACACCCCATATTTTTAGGGGTGGATTATTATCTCTTTTTAATTATTATCTTATTATCTTGTGATAATTGATTTTATTGAATTAAATTATGTTGATGATAATGCAACATATATTTAATTTAATATAAATTAATAAGTTGTTGTTTTTGAACAAAAATGATCATGGCCATTGATTAAAAACACATATCAATCCAACCATTGATTTTGTGTAAGTCATGGATTGTGATCCATGGACTCGCAAACTAGTATATAAAGAGGGCAACCCTAGACCTTTGCAATACATGTATTATACACGTATACTCTCTCTCTCTCTCAACTCTCATTCTCGCACATCTCTCTCTCTCTAAAGGTGGACGTCCATCTTAAGATCTTGAGGGAATAAAAATCGCATCTACACCGTCGTGCTGTTGCTTCGATTGCTCGTGGATCTCAATCTTCTTTGGAGCTTCTTGATCTAGAAGGAGACGACGGATTTCGTTGGATGAAATCAGGAGATTCAAGGCTTGGATCTTCATCAAGGATTGCGGGAAGCACACGTCTCATCATCGCGCCCGCAAGTGCCATCTTCGTAGATCGGACTTGAGTCAGGAGGATCTCTTGCTTCAGAGATCTAGTGATCGCAACCACGGTTTGAGAGGTATTGTAGTACTTTGTGGTTAGTTGAAACGATCCAAGAAACATTCTTGTGAACATGTGGTTTCATCACATGATTTAAAATTTTTAAATTCCACTGCACCTAGCGACTAGTGCGACTAGCCGCTCCGATCGCATAAGATGCGATCATCACGCTTCCATGATGCGCTTGAGGATTCCTCATATCCTCCAAGGAAAAGGTACGATTACTCATGGTACCTCTTGATGACTTTCAAGTCATTTTAAGAGTCGAGTTCTTGAAGAAGGCAAAGGCATCTGTAATGCCTTATCTGAGAGTAGTCTTCTTCGTAGCTACAAATATCCCCTGCTTCATTAGGGTTGTCAAGAAAAAAGGGCAGATTGGAGCCATATCCGCGATGCAAGTCTACAACGGGTTGAAGAAAAAGGAGACGACATATCTGAATGCGGTACGTACCAAAGAAAATGATAAGGAGACATAACCATGCCCCAAGACAGTAAAGAAGATGTTGGGCGAGTTCAAGGACGTGATGCCAAAGGAGCTTCTTAAGGAGTTTCCACCCAAGAGAGACGTGGATCACGCCATTGAGCTACTCTCAGGTACGGTTCCCCCTGCACTTGCTCCCTACAAAATGCCCCTTGCACACCTGGAGGAGTTACGGAGACAACTCAAGGAACTAGTGGATGCTGGTCTGATGCATCCAAGCAAAGCACCCTATGGAACACCGATGTTGTTCCAAAAGAAGAAAGATGGGAGCATGCGGATGTGCGTAGACTATCACGCACTGAACAAGGTGACGGTGAAGAACAAGTACCATGTCCTGAATATTGAAGACATTTTCCATCGCTTGGGCCATGCCAAGTACTTTTTAAAGATGAATCTCAGGTTAGGATACTAACAAGTCCGTATCAAGGAAGGAGATGAGCCAAAGAATATGTGTATTACGTATTATGGGTCTTTAAAGTTCCTTGTAGTTCCATTGGGTTGACTAATGTCCCGACAACTTTCTCTACTCTCATGAATGATGTCTTCCGCGAGTATATTGACTTGTTTGTCGTATTGTACTTGGACGATATAGTAGTGTACAACAAGACCTTAGAGGAGCATGTCAAGCATCTGCAGATGGTGCTTGAAAAGCTGAGGCAGAATCGGTTGTACTTGAAGCTGAAGAAGTGCACCTTTGGTCAGGAAACCATATCCTTCCTCGGGCATATCATGGGTGGAGGCACGATACGCATGTAACCAAGGAAGACACATGCGATTGAAGAGTTGTCAATCTCCACAAAGGTGATAGAGGTACGATCCTTCCGCGAATTGGTGAACTAATACAAGAAGTTTATCAAAGGATACTCCAAGAAGGCAGTGCCCTTGACGGACCTACTTTGGAAGGATCAACCTTGGAGATGGATGCACAAATGCTAGGAGGTATTCCAAAAGCTGAAGATAGCGATGGTAGAAGAGCCAATCCCATGACTTCCAGATTTCGAGAAGCCGTTCAAAGTCTAACCGACATGTCCGACTATGCACTTGGTGGTGTACTGGTGCAAGATAGGCATCCCATGGCGTACGAGCAGCAAGTTGAACCTAACGGAGAGGAGATACTCCATGCATGAGAAGGAGATGACAACAGTGGTCCACTGTCTGAGGACATGACTCCACTATCTCCTCAGTTTGAAGTTTGTGGTGCAAAACGATAATGTGGCAACGAGATGCTTTGCCATACAAAAGAAGATGACTCCCAAGCAGGCGCGATGGCAAGATTTTCTTGCCGAATTAGACTTCGAGCTTTGCTACAGGCTTGGACGAACCAACCACGTAGCAGACACTCTCTCAAGGAAGAGAGAACCAGAAGAGCCAAAGGTTGAGATGATTGCATCGATCACCCGCGTGTCTGGAGACATGCTGAAGCGTATTCAAGAGAAGACACAAGAGGATCTGGCCACTTCGCACTTGGTGCAACGCGTGAACAATGGCAAGGTCTGAAGATTCTAGATAGAGGAAGACATCCTCTATACGAAGGATATGAGGCTCTATGTCTCCTCGAGCGGTGGCTTGAGGAAAATATTGGCGAAGGAAGCACACAATGCACAGTGGGCTGGTCATGCAGGAGTGGAGCGAACGTTGGCACTCCTCTCCTCAAGCTACTTCTGGCCAAAGACGGAGGAAGACGTGGAAGCCTATGCGCGTACTTGTCTTGTATGCCAACAAGACAGGACATAGAGGAAGAAAACAACCAGATTCTGGAGCACCTGCCCATTTTTTTACGTTCGTGGGAGAGCGTCTCCATGAACTTCATCACTGAGTTCGCTAAGGTGGATGGGAATAATGCAATGATGGTGGTAGTTGACCGCTTCTCAAAATACGCGATCTTCATATCAGCACCTCATTAGTGTACGAAGGAGACCACATTGAAGCTATTCTTGCAGAACGTGGTGAAGCACTGGGGGATACCGTTGGACATTGTGAGCAACCGCGATGCTCGATTCACAGGTCGATTATGGACGATCTGATTTGAGATGCTGGGATCCGATCTCAAATTATCTACCAGCAATCACCCGCATATGGATGGTCAGACGGAACGGATCAATGCCTTGCTGGAAGAATACCTTAGGCATTACGTGACTGCCAATCAGCATAATTGAGTGAGCTTATTGGGTACTGTCCAATTCTGCTACAATCTACACCAGACATCACCACAGGCTAGAGTCCATTTGAGATCATGCTGGAAAGGCAACCTGTGACACCGCACGAAGTTGCTAAGTAGAATAGCCATGGACGGTGCCCTGTCGCACATTGCTTTGCACTGGAGAGGCAGGATTGGTGGGAGGAAGTGAAGGATGCATTGGTTCATGCTCAATGCAGGATGAAGAAGGCAGCTGACAAGAGCTGTAGGCCGGTCGAGTTCCGGGTTGGGAAGAAAGTGTTGTTGAAGCTTACTCTCTAGATTTGGAAGAAAATCCTAATGAAGACAACGTACAAAGGGTTGATTCCTCATTACTATGGACCCTTTGAGATAGCATGACGTGTGGGATCGTTCACCTATCAACTACGTCTTCCAGAGAGACTGAAGTTAATCATGTGTTCCATGTCAGCTTCCTGAAGGAGTACCATGAGGACAAAGAAGATAATAACATGAGGGTATCAAAACGTGCCACTCCTAACGTTCGAGTTCAGCGCACAAGGGTTGTTGACAAGATTCTTGACAGGTACGTGAAGGGACAGAGCAAGAAGAATCGAAGGATATTCTTCCTTATTAGATGGAAGATACTCCCAGAGAAGGAGGCAAGATAGGAACGTGATACAACCTTATGGCAGTTCGAGGACCTCATCGAGGATTTCTTGAAGACGCAAGATCAGTCGCGGATGCCTGATGGATCAAGTGGAGGAGGCATATGTAACACCCTCAACTCCCGAGGTACGGGATTAACATGTAATATTGGTATTGCACGCTCGTGTAGTTCGGTGGCCATACGATGAAGTTTCGGAGGAATTCACCTTAGCTAGCGGACATCTAATGATAGGGTTTACAGCACGAAAGTCACAGATCGAGGGTTCCCCTTGGCACAATAAAAGTGTTCGATGACACTTGATGGAGCTTGAGCTGTAAAATCCTACGTAGGAGTGTGGGGCTCACTGATGATGTGGTGTGATGACATGGCGTGCTGACGAGAAGACGACATGGCATGCTGACAGAGAAGGAGACGTGGCGTCAGTTGCAAAAGACGAAGGGATTGCACGGAAGATGAAAAGCCAAGGCGCATGAAGAGTCATCTCGAAAGATGAAGGACCTCCGTAGAAGACTAAAAGTCATTGCATTCATTGTACATGTAATGATGGTATCCCTTTGTATACCACCAGCTTGTCTATATAAGGCGGGGTAGAGCTTTGTCGATAACATACTCAAAGTGAGTCTCTTGCTAATATAAAAAGGTTTTGTGCTACTGCTCTTGTGTCCTTGTGCCAGTGCTTGTATTTCAAGTGTTCTAGTGGCGTGGCTGATCGGTGTACTGGTGTACATCTACACGCAAGGGGAAGGCTGGTTAACTTGCGAGAAGCTAACACTGCACAGGTTAGTCTCAAAAATCGAAATTTGAGATTTACCGCTGAACATTTACCATCGTTGTGATTACAACTATGCAATTGAAGAAACTAGGTTAAAAATAATCAATATTTCATTTCAAAAAATATATTTATATTACTTCTAAATGTACACACGAAAGAAGCCCTGAGAGAAAATTTTACATGAGCTTTAGGCTTTTCTGCATGTGTGCCCTTTTTAACTTTTACAGTATCAATTATGCATATGGTTTAAAAAATCGAATCGGACCAGTTGATCAGACCGGTTGGATCGGGAACTGGCCTAGTCTTGGTCGGTTCGACAAGTTTCATTTAATTAATTTTAAAAGAAGAATAAAATAAAAAATTGGATCCATTCAATGGTCAGATCGAACTGAACCAATTTTGATGGTTCCATAATGTTTCAAAAAATAAAGATTTAAATAATTCAATAATAGAGATTTTATCACTAGTTCCTTTCTTAACTTCTGAATATATGTTATGCCCCTCTTTTTTGGAATATTAGTTGTGCTCCTATCTTTAGAGTAGTTTTCTAGAAGCAACTGTAAATTAATGATTATAATATTGTATTCATATATAATGTTAGAAAATACGGTTAACTTTTGTAGAGTTTCACTCGAAAAGACAATCATATTATTCTATTCAAAGATTTAACATTTTAAATGATTATTTCATTGATATATCCATACATGCATACTTATGTATATGTATCCGATTTTATTGGTTCAAAAAATCAGTTCGACTGGTCAAAGAGTAAACTAAGTTCGGTCTGATTTTTTTCTAAGTCGATATACATGATGGTATCATGGTGGCATCATCGACGATCGAACCAGATCGGACAACCAAAGACTGACCAATTAGATGCCGAATCCGATTTTTAAAAACTTGGTTATAAACCTCTTTTTTGGAATATTGTCGTGTCATGATTTTTTTACCATTATCACTTGTATCTTTCCGTTTAACTAAATCAATGTTCATTCAAACCACTATTATAAGCGCGAATACTGTACTTTGCAAAATAGATACCATCCAAGCAAATTGAGCTGAATTCCAGCAAGCATCTCACAACAGAAGGCGAAACAACCGCGCATTTCGGCGAATTCAGCATCCGATTGTAGATTCGTGCAAAACAACACATGGAATTGTCAGGTCGGTGTGGCAGTTGATTGGAGAACGGACCCTCGTGCTGGATGGATGTACTGGCGCTGGGAGAGTCGAGAGAGGCGTGCACTTGGCAACGGAAGAAACCCAAGTGGCTCACATTCGACCAGTTCGCAAGGACGATCGTCGTCGGGGAGAATTCAAGGGATCATTTGAGCACGAGGGCGGCGACGACCTCTCTCCTCAATTATATTATATCCATATCCATGTCTCTCCCTGATGTCAATATTTAAGTTCATATCTTTCTTTGCTTTTGCTTTAAGACGTGGAGGATGGGAAACGGACGGGGAAAATCGGGACTGCAGGAGGTGGGGATAGAATAGGACAGGGTCGGAGGAGGTGACTAGGGTAGAGCATTGGGCTTGATCCGGTCCAAGTCTGATCCAAGCCCGCCAATTTTTCATTGATCTTGGATCAGGTCGATGTCCGGATTTTTTATGATTGCAAGTATCCGAACCCGACCAAGACTCGCAGATTCGGACCCAAGTTCGGACCAGGCTCAGCCCATCCCCAATTGCTATTCTCGAGATAGTGTGGAGAAACCCTTTATTAAGGTAACATAATTGGCACAATCAATCTTTTGGAAGTAATGGCTGTCATGGATGTAATGCACCAACAACTAAATTGTTCTCATATCAAATGCTCAGTAAAATCTCTTAAGCATATTCACTGCATTGCAATCTTGCTATGTGGCTCATCCCACCCCCAAAAAATGTTGCATAACTCATATATATTGCAATGACTGTCTGTTTATAACATTAGAAATTATAACTCTAATTGGCATATAGTTTTCAATGTATTCACGATCTCCAGATTTATAGATTAGGGATATTTTGGAGTTATTGATATGTCTTAGGTTTTCAAGACTTCCCTGTTCACTAAACATGTATGAGAACATATCCATAAAGTGCAAAGGTGCATAATGATAGTAGGGTCACGATATCCTGACCTCCAAACTGAACGTGAGGATCTCTCCTCATCCAGCTCTCGGCGGGCGAATCTGATGAGCTGAAAATCCCACAAGATCTGAGTAGGGATAAAATAAATCAAGGGTCGTTGCGACCCAGATCTCGCAGATCGGACTCAACAAGAAAAAGAGACCACCAAATCAAAGATAAATCCATAAAACACGAATAAGCGGTCTTCGCTATTTACTTAACCTCGTATAGCGACCAGGATCGGACACAAGGAGCATGGATTGGCTCAAAAGAGCCTACGAAGTAGTTGAAAGATAAAATAAAAAGACAAAATGTTTTTTGTGATTTTTATGTATTTTTAAATTTTTTGTATTTTTAATTATAAAGAAAATATAAGAAAAAGCTAAAAAGGACACATTCAATGATTTATTCAACACATAAAAAATGCTTAGAAAATTCAAATAAAATTGTTTTTGTGTTTTTTATATTTTTAAATGTTTTTGGTAATTTTCTCAAGATTTTCTAATTTTTAGTTGATTTTCTAAAAATCAAAAAAGGGAAAAACAGTGAAGAACTGTGCAGTTAGATTTTGAAAGGCTAATTAAAAATAGATAATTAGCGTCTAAAAATCTGAAGGTAATTTTTATGAAAAGTAAAAATAAAAACTAAACTACAGAAATCAAAATTGCATTTTTTTTATATAATTTTTAATGATTTTTATAAGGTTTTGAGGGTTTTTCAATTTTTATAGGTTTTATAAATCCAAATAGGCTACAAATTGGATAGAAGCTCAAAAACAACAATACAAGAAAGTCTTAATTTTTTTAGAATTGTTAGAAATTTTTTATATTTTTTAGTTGATTTTTTATTCCAAACAATAGCAAAAATGAAGGTTTTTTATTTTTTATAAATAACAAAAAGCAACAAAAATATCCCAAAAATTAAAGAAATTTTTACACAGTGGCAGGAGCCACGTTTCCAAATTTCAATTGATTTGGAGTTATTTGATATTTTATTAAACCAACATAATTCTAGGGGCTTCAGTGTAACACGTGCGAAAACTATAAGGGTTTCAATGTAAATTTCGTATTAATTTCAACACATGTTCCAATTCAGTACGCACAAGGGTACAAATGCAAATATCAGAAATAAAACTTCAATTCATAACATCAGATAAACCCAAAGCCCATACATGCAAAAAGTCCAAGATCTCACGTGACGAAGTACGTATCTCACACAAGTAGGGACTAAATAGCAATATCCAAAAAACACTAGGGGTCCTACATGCAAATTATCCAAACTAAAAACAACTAAATAAAATATTTACAGGACTAAACGATAACAACAACAAGAAGAGGGGCCTACAGGAAATTTACCCCTTTATTACTGATCTGACGGACGAAGGTGGCACCACGTGGATGATCGGATGGTGTAGAACGGTGGACGCTCCTTCGCTTGATTGACGCTCCAGATGCAACCCTCAGATGGATCTAACGGTGGAGATCTCTCGCGAACGGATGGCTACGATCAAAACTGCAGCTGGAGCTCGATCGGACGGTGGCTGGAGGTCCTCCAAGAACAGGTCGCCAGCGAGTTTCGCCAGCCAAATATGTGCGCAGGGGACCTCCTCAGCCACTGCGGAGATGGGCGAATCAACGAGGGGGCTCGTCCGCAGCTGGTGGTGTGCTCCGATGACTCCGGCGATGTCGGAGAAGCTCTGGCGACGGAGGGGAGCAAAATGGTTGTGTCTGAACTGTTGGACCCCCAGATGGGGTCCTTCTTCGATGGGACCTGCACAGAAAGAACGCTGGGTCGAGGGCAAATTACCTCGACCCGGTTATGGGCGGAGTGGGTGGTCTGGTGAGGGGAAGCGGGGGTCTCCAGCGAGGCGGCGGCGGAGGAGAACAACTTCTTGGTTCCAAGACAAACCAAGGTGATCGGAGGGGTGTAGAAGATGGGGCGAAGTCTCATGAAGATGGTACGAGGGTCGGATGGACCGAAGGGTGATCGGAGCGGAGCGAAATGGTCGGTGAAGGTCGGTGGTGCGAATTTGAAAAATTGAAAATTAAAAGAAACTAGAGAGCATCTGACCTAAAGGGTGGCTGAGGTCGTCTGGGCTGAAGGTTGGGCACCTCCGGGTGTAGCCGCCAGATCAGTGGTTCCCGGCGCTCGCGTCCTCCCTGCAACTCTTCCTCACATTGCTGTCACTCAGGCGAAGATGAGGAGATCATTGGTGGCAAGGGGGTGGCCAAAGATAGCGTGAAATGTGTGGCGGAGGTGAGATTTATACTGGAGAAGGGTCTGATAAGATGGGAGTAGGGATCAATTCTGGGTGCACAGATCCCTAGGAGGAATGTCGGACGTGGATCGTGGGTCAATCGTTGATATTCGGAGCCCGGGGTTTGGATGGATGGAGGTTGGATCATGTATCTAAAAATAGGAGAAGATCGGGTCGGTGACTGATGAATACCCATTCATCACTCTTTATTCTTATATTTTAGCTACAAAAACCCTTTGCAAATACATGTATATTATTGTAAATACAAATAATTACCAAATTGCATGCATTGTATAAAAGTTAATAAATAGCATGTTTTTGTGCATAAATAAAAGAATAAAGAGACAAAAGAAAAAGAGGGAGATATTTAGAATAAATATCGAGCAACATAATCCCTAGGGAGGGATCAGCATGGGCCTGACCGCATAAAAGCCCAAGTAGAGAGAGATAGGGAAGCTCATACCTGTAATTAAATATAAATAAATATTTTCCTCTAAATAAAAGAAAAATATATTTGTGTAAACATGTATATATTTCTAAATATAAAATTAAAACAAAAATGAAAAAAAATTAAAAAAGGAAATAAAAAATCCTTTATCCTTGTACATAGACCATGTGTATATAAACCATATATGTATTTATTTCACCTTGTAAATAAATCAATAAAATTCCACAAAAATTTGTACATATTCCTAATTCCATAATGTAAATAAATAAAATAAAAATCACAAAAATAAAATAAAAATCAAAATCAAAAGCCACATTGTATATATACCATACATGTATATAAATAAAAGTATTTATTTAACCCTTGTAAATAATTAATAAAAATACCATATTATTCCAAATCTTATTCTATAAATAAAAAATATAAAATTGGAATAATTTGTATACAAATAAATAATTAAAAATTAAAAATACATATGTATACATGTATATAATAATAATACTTTATAAATACCTAAATAATATTTCAAAAAAATAAATAAAAATCACAAAATAATAGTTTGAAAATAAATAAACATTTTTCATGTTTAAAGTTTTTCGAAAATAAGTCGTTTACTATTTTTAAATGAATTTCTAAATAATTAAAAATTGGAATAATCTGATTGGTCCACGGGGGATTGTTGACCCCCGATCAACTCTCCCCCGCGGACCATTCTCTCGCGGATCTGGCGTTCGACCCGACTTCTCTGAATTTATGTGCCTCGATCCGACCGCCAAACTTCGAAACCCCGGGCTCCGACTACTCCTCGATCATTCCTGATCCATGTCCGGTAGGGGTTCTTGGGATCCGCGCTCCGATATTCACGCCCGACTCCCATCTTGCTGGACCCCTAGACCTATATAATCCGAGCTCCGCCGTGCTTTTCACGCATCTTTGGATCAGCTCTTTCCACCCTAGAACCTCCATAGCCCTCGCCTGAGTGACAGCTTGCGTTCGGCCGTGTTGCAGTGAGGATGGAGCAGCTGGACCATCGATGCGGCGACTTTGTGCCGTCGTGCGCCGCCCAGACGTGGTGCTCGAGCCTCGGGCATCGACGACCTTCGAGGCTAGGACCTGGAGCTTCCTCAGCTCTTCCCAAGTCGATCTCGTCCATCAGGTAGACCCAGTTCTCCTTCTATTTAGCTAATTTAGATTTTCGCCCAAATCAACCCGTCGCCGACGAACCCCGATTCCGACCACCCTAGCCCACCTTTCGATCATCGGAGTCGACCCACACCTTCGCACTCCTCCCACGCACCTTCTTCGCCCATCCATTCACCCCAGTTCGCACAGGAACTGGGAACCAAGATTCATCTCTGTCGCTCCGTCGGAGCTCGCTCGCCTCGACGCACCGTTCACCTCCACCACCGCTAACCGGGTCGAGGCACTTTACATTCGACCCAGGAGCTTGTCGCTGTGCTTTGCAGGTCAAAGCGAGCCCATCTAAGGGCTCGACATTCTAGAGCAGCAGCTCCACCTCCGTCGGCGTCGCCTGAGCTCTCCGAGGCTCCGTTGCGTCATCGGAGGAGCTCGTCAGACGCGGGAGGCCCAGGCGTTCTTTCTACAATCTTCAGTAGCCTCCGAGGAGCTCTCCTGTACGCGTACGAGCTCGGCGAAACTCACCGGCGTCGAGTTCATCGAGCATCCTCCCCGACCGTCCGATCTTCCTCCAGCTCCAGATCATGTGCAGAACGTCCGATCAGGGCTAAGAGGAAGCCCAGCAGCCACCGTCGGATCGACACGTGGCCTCCTCTCAGCACTCCGTCCAGCGAAGGCAATCCAACGCCTCTCGACCGTTGATCAGACATGTGGCGCGTCCCCAACCGTTGGATTATCGCCGAGGAATCCCTTGCTGAGGTGCCACCCCCCTGACCGTTGGATATCACACGTTGCGCCCATCAAGCCTTCGACATATAATAAGCGGTAATTTCCCGTAGGCCCCTCTTTTTTTTGTTTTTACAAATTAGTCCTGTAAATATTTTATCCCGTTCATTTTATTTTGGTGTATTTGCATAGTGGACCTTGTCTTTTCTTGTATTTGCTTTTATACCCCTATACGTTGTGGTACACGTGCTTCGACACGTGACTTTGTGGGATAATTACATGTATGGGCCTGATGTTCTAAGGTGTTTATGAATGAAATTATGTTTTTAATATTTGCAGAAATGCCCCTGTGAGTGTTTTAATTGTGCATGTGCCAAATATCGTGGGTATTTTACACTTTCGCCCCTGGACTTTTAGTACGTGTTACTATTTAGTCCAGGGACTTAAGTTTTATTGCAAATTGGTCCCTGAGTGCCCAGGTCACGCGCTTTGCACGTGAGTTCTTGGAGATTTTGCACCGGACCCCCTTGGATTCCTTTTCTTGTTACTTTTAGGTCCCCAGAGTATACTTTTATGACAAATAGGTCCCTGTGACTGTGGGCTTGTATTTGTTGTAATTAAAATACCAAATCTCATCCAAATCCAGTGAAAATTGGAATGTGGCTCTTGTCACTGTGTAGAATTTTCACTGATTTTGGGAAATTTTTAGAGCCCAATTATTATTTTTAAAAATTCAAAAATATGCATTTTTCTTACTGTCCTGTTTTAAAAATCACAAAAAATATTAAAACAACTTTAAAAATCACAAAAAAATTAGATATTGCTTCTTTTGTTGTGTTTGATTTTCTGACCAATTTTGGTCATTTTTAAATTTATAAAAATTATAAAAATTGAAAAACATTGAAAACTCCATAAAAATTCTAGTAAATACTAGAAAAATAAAAAATTAATAAATCTAGTGCCTGAATCTTCCTTGTATTTGCTACTTTACAGGAAAATTACCTTCAGACTCTGATAAGACCATTATTTATTTTATTTTGGTCCTACAAGTCTGACGGGACAGTATCTTTGATTTTCAGCCTTGTTTGATTTTTATAAAATTTCCTAAAAATCAGAAAAATACCAAAAATTGACCAAAAATAGTAAAAAATATAAAAGAACATAAAAACAATTTTGTTTGATTTTTTTGAGCTTATTTGAGTAGTTAAATAATTGTGTGAAGTTGCTTGTTTCCTTATTTTTTCTATTTTCTTTATTATTCAAAAATCCAAAAAAATATAAAAAATATTAAAAACCCACCAAAAATAATTTTCTCTCGTTTATTTTCGCTTTTGACTACTTCGTAGGCCGCAAGGCCGTCACGTGCTCCCTGAGTCCGACCCTGGTCGCTATACCAGGCTAATCTAATAGCCATGGCCACTATTGAATTCTTTGATTTTTATCTTGTTTTGGTGGTCTGATCTCACATTTTTCTTGCTGAGCTGATTGATCTCATCCGGGTCGCAACGACCCGAGAGTGATTATTTTTATCTGATCTAGATTGATCGAATTTCGGTTCATTAGAATGGCGTCATTGCCGGGGAGCACGGCTTAGTAGTCATAGTTGACTTTTCCGCTGTTTTCTTTTCACGGCTTTTTGTATAGATTTTTGTATATATATCTGATTTGTTCATATATAAATCTGGTCTGATCACTTTTGTTTGTGTTCTTGCGAGGGCCCGAGGATCGAGGTGGCTTCTTCGGAAGCCGACGCAGCCGTGAGAATCGGAGGCGGCTCTCTTCTCTACAGAGCCGCAGGAGAGTGCGAGGAGCAAGCAAGAGTGCGGGAGTCGCGGAATAGCCGCGGGGATTAGCCGTAGATTAGGGTTAGATTAGATTTACTTTTCAGTATTTATTTGAACTATTGTAATAATATAGGGACAACAGGACACTTAGACTTTTGAGACTCTCGGGGTCTGTTTCAACGAGCACCGATGTGCTCGGGGGACCCCTCGGTTTTACGCGGCTTTTTACGCGGTTTTGTTTCCTTTACTGCCTTTTCCGGTTTCTCGCGGTTTTTCGAGCCCCTAGCTGTAGGATTTTCTGCTTGATTGTGACGTAACTCATAGGATCCAAACACCGTAATATATTTGCTTGTTCCTATAGTTCGGTAATTGGACCTATAATAAAAGATTAATAAAAATAGTTGATTCACTACCTTCGAGCCTACGCGCCGCGAGCCCACCCCGTCATGCGCTACTCCTGAACTCGACCTGTCGAGAAGAGGAGGGGTGGGTCTAGACCGGACTCTCTGGATTGGAGGTTGGTGGTCAGCTAGTTGTTCTTTCGAGTAGCACTGCTGTTTAGGGACTCGGTTTTTCGCCTGCACCATTTAGGTAGTTTATTTTCTGTCTTTCATTTCTGCACGGATCATCTTGCATGTAGACTGCTGGAGTCAGATAGGCATTTCTTACTCTGCATGCATCATTGATTTCATCGCACATCGGCTTTTTCGTCTTCTCCCCCTGTTTTGGACTTAATAAACAGGAGAGCCGAAAAATTCGTTAGGCGATTTGTTTGCTTATTGAAAAATACCTAAAAAGAAAAACAATAAAATTTGGGACTGCTAACACTATCGACCCTAAAAGACACCTCACTTAAAAATTTGTCTTGGGGAGAGCAATCCCCTCATTGTCTGGTTTGCTTGCGCGAGAGAGTGACCCCGCACACTAGGTAAAGCCCTCCGATATTCTTCTCAACTGATTACCGGCTATTTCTGTACAGGACAGTCGGTTGAGAAAATATCGGGTAACCCAACAGGTCACGTAATCGCTCTACTATCCTAACTGATCACCAAAATAAAATTGACAAGATAATTGACCGAGCCTTTACGGTCTTCAGCTCGCGTTGCGTTGGTGAATCGGGGGTTTGCTTGAGATCATAGTTGTTACCAGATCTCACCCGTACTACTCGCCAGATCACGATGATGGGCAGGAGGTCTCCTAGGCAGTCTCTGGCTGCACCACTGATGAGCCGAAAGTCTCAATCAATCCGGGATAAAATAATCACTCAAAAGGTCGTTGCGACCCGGATCGAGAGATAAATCAACTCAACAAGAAAATAGGGATCAGACCACCAAAACAGAATAAGAATCAAATAAAAATAATAGTGGCCCTGGCTATTGGATTATCCTGGTATAGCGACCAGGGTCGGACTCAGGGAGCACGTAATGGCCTTGCAGCCTACGAAGAAGTCAAAAATAGCGAAAAATAAAAGACAACTATTTTTGGTGGATTTTTAGTATTTTCAATATTTTTTTGGATTTTTATATAATAAAGAAAATAAGGAAAACAAGAGAACAAGCAACTACACACAATTATTTAACTACTCAAAATTATTCCAAAAATTCAAACAAAAATATTTTTATGTTTGTTATATTTTTTACTATTTTTGATTAATTTTTGGTATTTTTCTGATTTTTATTGAATTTTCTAAAAATCAAACAAGACAAGAAAAGAGAGGTACCGTCCAGTCAGACTAGGAGGACCAAAATAAAATGGATAATGATCCTATCAAGATCTGAAGGTGATTTTCCTGTATAGTAGAAACTACAGGGAAAATTTAGGCACCAAAATTATTAATTTTGGATTTTTCTTTTAATTATAAGAATTTTTATGGGTTTTTAGAGATTTTATAATTTTTATAGGTTTTATAAATTCAAAAATGACCAAAATTAGTCAGAAATCAAACAAGGCAAAACGAACACTATAACATTTTTTGTAATTTTTAGAGGTGTTTTAATATTTTTTGTGATTTTTAAAGCTAGACAGTAAAGAAAATGCTTGTTTTTTAATTTTTAAAATATCAAAAAGTGTCAAAAATGTCTCCAAAAATTAGAAAAAAATTTACACCATGGCAGGAGCCATATGTCCAATTTTCATCAAATTTGGAGTCGATTTGCTATTTTATTAAAATCAAATACAAGAGCACATTACATAGGGACCTAAATGCAATTAAAATAAGTTCCAAGGGGTCTGGTGCAAAATTACCAAGAACTCACGTACAAAGCACGTGACCTGGGGCACTCAGGGACCTGTTTGCAAGAAAACTTAAGTCCCTGGACTAAATAGTAACATGTACTAAAAGTCCAGGGGCGAAAGTGTAAATTACGCACGATATAAAGCACATGCGCAAATAAAACACTCACAGGGGCATTTTTGCAAATATCAAAAACATAAGTTCATTCATTAACACCCTAGAACATAAGGCCTATACATGCAAATAACCCACAAAGTCACGTGTCGAGGCACGTGTCCACAACACACAGGGTTATAAAAGCAAATACCATAAAAAGCAAGGTCCTCTATGCAATATGTCCAAAAATAAAGCAACTATTAAACTTATTTAAAGGACTAGATAATAAATGCAAGAACGACAATGGCCTAAGATCAATTACCCCTTTATTAAATGTCGAGGGCCGGATGCGCGCCACGTGTGGTATCGGACGGTCGAGGAAGGGTGGCGCCTCAACGCAGCGTCCTCGCTCAGACAAACGGCTGAGTGTCCACCACGTGTCTGATCTGACGTTTCTAGCGCGCTGTGGACAAACCCTCAGTGGATCGACGGTGGTGAAGACGACACGTGGAGATCGGACGGCTCTGAAGTCACTGTGCCTCTTCATCTGATCGTGCGGCCCAGATCAGTCCTCCTATGGATCGGACAGTGGTGAAGCTCCTCAAATGGGTGGCTGAGATCTCGTCTGGAGGAAGGGGACGATCGAACGGCTCTGGAGGGTCCTGGATGAACTGACGGCCGGCGAGCTTCGCCGGCCCGATACACGCTCGGTGGCCCTCCTCGCGGGCTGCTGAAGATCGAAGAAGGTTCGCCTTGGCCTCCCACGTCTAATGAGCTCCTCCGATGGCGCAACAGAGCTCCTGGGAGCTCAGGCGACGTCGGTGGAGGAGGAGCTGCTGCTCCAAAGAGTCTAAGCCCTCAGATGGGCTCGTTTGGACATGAAAAGCACGGCAACAGACTGGCGAGTCGAGGGCAAAGTGCCTCGACCCGGTAAGCGGTGATGAAGATGAACGGTGCGGCGTGGCGTGCAAGTTCCGGCGAAGCGATGGCGATGGAACTCGATACCCAGTTCCTGTGCGAACTGGGGGAATGAATGGGAGGAGAAGGTGCGCGGAGGAAGGGCGATCGTGATGGGCGACTCCGATGATCGGGACGAAGGCGGGGGTGGTCGGAATCAGCGATGGACGACGACAGAGCGAATTGGGCGAAAAGCAAAATTAAAGAAATAGGGAAAGAACTGGGACTACCTACTGGTTGAGGTCAACTGGGGTCGAGCTGGGGTAGCTCTGGGTCCTTGCCTCGAGGGCCGTCGGTGCCCGAGGCTCAAGCACCACCTCCAGGCGGTGCGCGGCGGCGCGTAGCTGCCGGATCAGTGGTCCGGTCTCCCTTTCCTCGCTGCGACACGGCCGGGAGCGAGCTGTCACTCTCGCGAAGGCTGTGGAGGTCCTGGGATGGAGAGAAACGATCCAAAGATGATTGAGGGAGGAGGCGGAGCTCGGACTTTATACGACAAGGGGTCCGGCTAAATCAGGTCAGGTAGGGCACGACGAGACGCGGATCCCAATGCAATCAACCGGGCGAGGATCTCGGATGCACGAGGAAGAAGTAGAGCCCGGGGTTTACGGGTTTGGTAGGCGGATTGAGTGTAGAAAATTTCGAGAAGTCGGGTCACGGGCTCGGATCCGGAGCTCTGTGGTCCAGGGGGGAGTTGACCGGGGGTCAACGTCCCCCGTGGACCAATCAGAGCAAGCCATGTGGAAATGATTTAAAAATTCATTTAAAAATAGAAAATGGCTGATTTATTAAAAACTCAAAACATGAAAAATGTTTATCTTAATTTTTCTATTTTTTATGGTTTTTAATTATTTTTTTGAAATAAAAATGAGGTATGTACACTATAGTACTATACATAGGTATATACACAATATTGATTTTTAATTTTTGATTTTTAATTAGTTATTTTTGTTAATTTTTATTCCCTTTTTATATTTTATTTATTTATAACATAAAATTAGGAACACAAGGATATTTTTATTTCATTTTTATTATTTATGTACAAGGGTTAAATAAATAGATATATACATCTATATACATGGCATATAGACAATGTTCTTTTTGATTTTTAATTTTGTTCTTTTTATTTAATTTTATTTTTGATGGTTTTTATTTTATTTATTTACAACATGAAATATAGAATATATACAAATTTTTAGGGATTTTAATTTATTTATTTACAAGGCTAAATAAATAAAAGAGTGGGTTTATATACAAGGTGAATATGTACAAGGAATGCTATTTTTATTTTCTTTTTAATTTTTCTATTTTTATTTTGATTTTGTATTTATAAGTATTTACAAATATATACAAGCCCATTTTATTTTAGAGGAAAATATTTTTATTTTATTTTCAAGGATATTTACCCACATGAGCTCCCTATCTCTCCCTACTTTGGCTTTTATGCGGTCAGGCCCATGATGAGCCCTCCCTTGGGATTAGGTTGCTCAATATTTATTCTAAATATCTCCCTCTTTTTCTTTTGTCTCTTTATTCTTTTATTTTTGCACAAAAACATGCTAATTATTAGCTTTTACACATTGCATGCTGTTTAATTATTTGTATTTACATGAATATACATGTATTTGCAAAGGTTTTTGTAGCTAAAATATAAGAATAAAGAGTGATGAATGGGTATTCATCAACCGCTTTTTAGCACCCCAGCCCACTCATCTGGGTCGGTTCTCGAGAGCTCAAACCCCAACCCACTCATTTAGTAACACTCACACAAAGTACGAATTATGGCTAAAGTATATACGAAATATATACACACCCCCCTATACTTAGCTCGAACGATGTCCTCAGAGTGATCAAGAGCGATGAAGAAGACATAACTCGTGCTTAGTATTGGGGAGTGAAAAGGAATGGCTAGATACAGAGATGAATGAAAGAATAGAATGAGGAGAACTCGGTGGTTTCCCCCTATACTTAGAATCAAGTAATCCTAAGTATAGCAAGCCGTACATAAAGGGAACTCCGAGTGAAGGATGTACAGAGTCTGCCCCCCCTATACTTAGGGTGAAATATCCCCAAGTATAGGCAGCAAAACAGGGGTAGAAAGAATGAAAAGAATACCCGAAGGTCCTACATCCCCCCTATACTTAGGGTAAAGTACACCCTAAGTATAGCATAATCATAAGATGAGAAAAGGGATGTGGGACTAAAGAATAGAGTGATATGGACAACTGGATCTATACAGGTCGGAAGAACAGTGATAATCAGGCATGAGATGCAATAGATTTGAGTCAAGAGACCACATCTCACGCAAAATGAATAGGGGCAACATCTACGACCCGCAGCTCATGATCTAGAAATGGCTTGAGCCGCTGGCCGTTCACTCAAAAGGTACTTTCAAAAGACAACTCAGATATGTCAATACTCCCATTGTCGTGTACCTTTCTCACAAGATAAGGTCCCTTTCATTTGCTCTGTAGCTTCCCTGGAAATAGGCGAAGCCTAGCATCAAACGGTCATACTCTCTATCCAGGCTCAAAATGCTTGTGGCTGATATGAGAATCATGCCACTCCTTCACTCTCTCCTTATACTGTAGGCTCTTTGAGAAGGCGGTATCACGAAGCTCCTCCAGGGCTGCTAACTCTGCCCTCCTCTGGTCTCCTACACTATCTGATCCAAAATAATATATGTGACTGCCCAAAGTGACATGTGCCTCAACTCAACTGGTAAATGGCACGGCTTGCCATAAACGAGGCAAAAGCGAGATGTGCCCAAAGGTGTCTTGAAAGACATCCTATATGCCCACAAGACCGAGTCCAAAAGCTGTGACCAATCCTTTCGATCAGGGCGGACGACTTTCTGCAAAATAGTCTTGATCTCCCTGTTCGACACCTCAGCTAGACCATTCGTCTGTGGATGGTATGGAGTGGCAACTCGATGGTCTATGCCGAAATCGCTAGCAAGGGCCTTCACCTGGTCGTTGATGAAATGAGACCCCCCGTCTGAAATCAACACTTGAGGTACCCCGAACCGTGTAATGATGTGCTTCCTCAAAAATCTGCAAACTGTCCTGGCATCAGCGGTTCGGGCGGGGATGGCCTCAACCCGACGACTCACATAATCCACGGCCAACAAAATGTACTCAAATCCCTGACTCTTAGGGAATGGACCCATGAAATCGATGCCCCATGCGTCAAAAACCTCACAGAAGTGAATGGGATGCATCGGCATAATATCACGCTGTCCACAAGTACCCATCCTCTGACAGTCAGTACATCTCTTCACGAACTCATCAGAGTCCTTGAAGAGAGTAGGCCACCATAGGCCGGATTGGAGCACTTTCTGTGCCGTTCTCCTCCCTGAGTGATGTCCTCCTGCCTCAAGCTTGTGGCAGTAAGTGAGGACGCTGTGATGCTCCTCCTGAGGAATGCACCTATGCCAGATACTATCCCCTCCCTCATGGTAAAGGATGGGATCCTCCCAATGGTAAAACTTGGCCTTCGCGAGGAAGGTCTCAAGTTTCTGCCTGGGCCAATCTTGTGGAACTTTCTTGGCAACAAAATAGTTCACAATATCGGCGTACCATGGGAGCGAGGCAATAGCAAGGATCGCCTCATCTGGAAAGGTCTCACAAATAGGGTCAATCTGCTCAGATTACTCAAGATACTCCAATCGGGAGAGATGATCCGCCACCACATTCTTGACTCCAGGCTTATCCTTGATCTCAATGTCGAACTCCTGGAGTAGAAGGATCCATCTAGTCAGTCTAGCCTTGACATCCTTCTTTGCCATGAGGTACCTGATGGCGGTATGATCAGTATACAAGGTCACTCTAGATCCAATAATGTACGATCTGAACTTATCTAGGGCGAAGACTATGGCTAGCATCTCCTTCTCTGTGACTGTGTAATTCTGTTGCACGGAATCCAATGTACGGCTAGCGTAGTGGATAGCAAATAGGACTCCATCCCTCCTCTGTCCCAGCACAGCCCCTACGGCAAAATCAGAGGCATTCGTCATGATCTCGAATGGGAGAGACCAATCAGGAGGCTGGAGAACAGGAGCCTCAACAACGGATCTCTTGAGAGTCTCGAAGGACGAAAGACACTTGTCGTCGACAAGGAACTCGGTGTCTTTCGTCAGCAGGTCAGTCAACGGCCGGGCAATCTTGCTGAAATCAAGAATGAATCGTCGGTAGAAACCGACGTGCCCTAGGAATGACCGTAACTGCCTCATATCGGACGACGGTGGGAGTTTTCTAATGACATCTACCTTGGCCGGATCAACCTCCATGCCCCTGTTGGAGATAATATGGCCAAGCACCGTCCCTTGAGTCACCATAAAGTGACTCTTCTCCCAAGATAACACCAAGTGAACCTCTATACATCGCTGAAGGACACGGTCTAGGCAGTCAAGATAGGAGTCGAATCTGTCGCCGTAGACCGAGAAATCATCCATGAAGACCTCCAAGCACTCCCCTACCATGTCCGAAAAGATCGACAGCATGCATCTCTGAAAAGTTACAGGGGCATTGCATAGCCCAAATGGCATGCGTCGGAAGGCGTATGTGCCGAAGGGACAGGTAAAGGTAGTCTTGTCCTGGTCCTCAGGAGCTATGGCCACCTGGTTGTAGCCCAAGTACCCATCTAGAAATAATAATGGCTCTTCCCTGCCAGTCTCTCAATGATCTGATCAATAAAGGGCAGGGGGAAATGATCCTTCTTGGTGGCCTGATTGAGTCGTCTGTAATCCACGTAGACCCTCCAAGAAGTGGGTACTCGTGTAGCGATCTCCTCTCCGGACTCCGTGACCACTGTAGTGATGCCCGTCTTCTTGGGCACCACATGCAAAGGGCTGACACACTTGGAGTCGGAAATGGGGCAGATAAAATCGGCGCTCCACCATTTCGATATCTCCTTCATGACAACCTCTCTCAGATTCGGGTTCAGCCGCCGCTGGAACTCACGCGACGGCTTCGCCACATCCTCGAGATAGATATGGTGGGAGCACATGGCCGGACTTATCCCCTGGAGATCTGCTACGCTTCATCCTATCGCCTTGCGGTTATTTTCAAGAACCCCCATCAAACGGGATTCCTGCTCTCCAATCAAATCGGCGGAGATAATGACTGGGTACATCTCATGCTCACCCGCAAGGAACTTATACTTCAACAACGCAGGAAGTGGCTTCTGCTCTGGACAAACTGGTGCTGGCAAATCTGGCTTCGAAAGAAGCCGCGTGTATGATGCCAAATCTGCCCAGGAGAATGAGAACTTACTCTCACAAACTGGATCTGGAGAAGGCTGCTCAACTGAACTGTCTCTGCTCTGCTCGGCATCTACCTCCTCCCTATCTGCAGGCTCAGTGGAAGTCATATCTGGTATGTAATCATCAAACTCTGCCCAGTCAAAACCTGACTCCGAGGGATTTGTATCTAAGGTGGCCTCAGTACCACCATCATCACAAAAATTAGTCTCGCGGTCGAGAACTGGCTCTGCTGCCTCAAAAGTATCCTGGACCAGGAATGCGCTCTCCAAGCTCTCCTTTGTTGTCATCTCTGCATCAGCGGAATCTGAAAAAGAGAGGATGGCTTGTGCGTTAGGATCTGCCCAAACTGCCTCATCATCTGTAATTACAAAGTCGCAGTCCTAGTGGATGTCTGGCCCGGCATCTGTCATCTGCTCTGTGTCTGAAGTTGTCTCTGAGCATGATCTGTCTCTAGCTCTGCTGTCCTCAACCGTCTCTATTTGTACACTCTCGCCCTTGATGCGAAAGTATACCTTCCCGCTATCATGGTCGGTCACTGCTTTGGATGTGGCCAAGAACGGTCGACCTAGAATGATGGAGGTATTGGTCACTGACTCAGGGGTCTCCATGTCCAACACTACGAAGTCCACGGGGAATTGCAGGCCCTGAATCGTGATGACAACATCTCTAAGCAACCCTTTCGGCCTCTTGACAGATCGATCAGCAAACTGGAGGACTGTCCTGCTCTGTCTAAGAGTGCCCAACTCAAAACGGTTGAGAAGGGCTGCCGGAAGTAGGTTGATCGATGATCCGCTGTCTAGTAGAGTACGGTCGAACGTCTGCTCTCTGATATGGTATCTGATATAAGGGGCTCCTGAATCTGGCCTCTTGGCCTGCAGACGGTTCTGGATCGCGAAACAAGTAGCTTTCGTCAGCACATGAAGTTTTGAATGGTGGTTCCTCCTCTTCCTCCTGACCGTGGTCCTGTCTCTAAGGGAACGCTGAAGAAGAGGGATGTGCTGCAAAGCCTCCTGAAGAGTCAGCTGTATATGAAACCGATCTATCATCTGCTTGTTGAACTCTTCCTGATGCTTCTTTTTTGGATTTTCATTTTTCTTCCCCTTCCCCATCTGAAGGGCTCTAGGGAAGGGGATCACAGGGTCCTCAGATGAAGGACTAGAAAAAGGACTAGACGGTTCGACGACCGGATCCACACATACATCATGCACCACAGTGGGAACAAAAGAAAATAAACCCTTTCCTTTATTCACAGAAATGTTCTAAGATACATCAGACATAGGAAAAACAATAGGAATCTCAGAAGACTTGGTGGCATCAGCACCACCATCGGCTGGAAGACTCGCGGCCTCAGTACCGCGCTCTGGCTCGGCATGCTGGGTGGCCTCAGTACCACCTCCTCCAACTGGTGAAACGGCGGCCTCAGTACCGCCGGTGGGATCGGCATTCGTGGTGGCGTCAGTACCACCGTCATCATCTCTAGCGGCCTCAGTACCGCTCTCCTCCTCGTCTGGCGCTCTGAAAGTGTCCTTGTGGTATAGCTCAGACGAGGCGTCGCCTGCTGGCATCCTACCGCTCCTAAGTGTGACAAAGTCAGTATCAAAAAGATATGCAAACATATCACCAAAAGTATCACTAGGAGTGGCATACTCAGTACAAGCTACCTGCTCAGATTTCCTCTTCAGATTGTTGGGGTTCGGTTCAATCTGGGCAGGGATGGCAGCCTTCCCTCTCACGATGTCCCACATCTCCTGGCGGAACTCGTCCATCTCCCGTCGAAAAGTAGCCTGCTGATCTGTGAGAAGGCGAGCTATATCATCCAAGACAGGGCTCTCATGGGAACCCGACGGGTAGCCTCTCTGGTAGTGAGGCTGCTGGAAATGCTACTGTGGCGGAGAGGGGAAAGTGTGTGGCTGATGCTGCGGCTGGTGAGGCTGATCACGCCTCCAAGATTGTCCCTGTTGATAGGGACGAGGACCATACTGTGGTGACTGCTGTGGCTGGGTATATGCTGGGGGCTGCTGCTGCTGGTTATCCCTCTGATGGCTGTACTGGCCACCCTGTGTTGACGGCTGCTGCTGGGGCTGGGAACCTCCGGCCGCCCAATGGAATCCGGGATGGTCTCGTCGGATACCGAGCTGAGGGCGGTCGTACCAAATCCCGTTGACATCCATCAATGGCTCTGCATCGTAGGGGTCTGGCGGGAGTACTACCAGAGGCTGATCCGGCTGGTATACCACCATCTAAGTATCAGTGGATGGTGGTGCCTGGTAGGTGAGCTGCGGCTGCTGGTACGGCTCCGCATGTACAAGATGGACCTGTCTAGGTTGTTGGTGGGAGCTGGAGCGCTGGGATGAGCCGTTGCTGCTACTCGGATCGCCTCGTGCCTGAAGACGAGGCTGTGAAGCCGTCTGTGCCTCCTGGAGACACATGAGCTGTGTCTTCAGGTCACTCAGAGTCTGTGCCATCTGCACCATCTGCGTGATGCCCTGGCACTGCTTCTTCTCAATAATCTCCATCCAGTCCAGCTTCTCGTTGATGATCCCCATGTCTGCGGCAGTGGACTCACCCTGTGCTGTGGCTACCGCGGACGAACTGGATGGACCGGCGTCGACCCGTGCTATCCTCTGGTACTGCACGATCTGTGGCTGCTGGAGTTTGCCCTGAGTGTACAATCTGGTCTGGGACATCACCATATAGTTCTCAGCCATCTCCTCGTAGATGGCCCAGACCTGATCGTGATCCTTGGTGAAGTAAGACCCGCCACAAGAAGCATTCACCAAGCCCTGAAGCTCTGGTGTCAACCCGCTGAAAACGCTCTGCACAAGGTTCGGCTTGGAAATGTCGTGATGCGGGCATCTGTCAGTCAGCTCTCGAAACCTCTCCCATGCCTCGTGAAACTGCTCGTTGGGGAGCATGGAGAAGTTGCTGATTAGGGCTCTAGTGGCGTTCGTCCGCCCGAGTGGATAGTACTTATGCAAGTACTCGGCACGGAGCTGCTCCCAGGTGTAGACGAACTTCCCCAAGTGCTTCAGCCAGGTGGCTGTTCTGTCTGCTGAGGAGAAGGGGAAGGCAATCATCTGTATGGTATCCTCATCCACCTGACGATCGTGGATAGTGATGCAGATCATCTCGAACTCCTGCAGGTGGAGATGGGGCTCCTCAGTAGCCAGCCCGTGGAACCGGGGTAGGAGCTGAAGTGTGTTTGGGGGGAACTTGAAGTCCCCACGATAGCGGGTAGCACCACCCAACGGTGCGTCAAAGTCGATCCGGGGCTGTGATTCTCCCGCATCGGTCGCGGAGGTCCTGCTGCTCCTGCTGCGGCTGCTGCCGCATCGTCGGGTCCTTCCCCACGGTTCTCGCGGTCGGCTCTCATCTGCTCAATCTCTCACCTCATCTCTATCATAAACGCTCCCTGATCCCTCAACTGCTGCTGCACTGACTCAAGGGAGGCGATCAGGGTGGAGTTGATCGAACCCTGGTCCAGAACGAAATGCTCCTGCTGCGGACCTCTGGGTTGATCATCACTGCTACCGGGCATAGTCTCTGAAAAATCAAAACAACCAAACTCAGGTGCCGATAAATCATATGTTTGTCTCTCCTCTGGTACTGGTATCCCGGTCTCAGAAGAAGGGGGGTGGTCGAGGGGGAACATGGCGGAGTCGTACTCGGGTTCGGAGAGCGGGTCTGAGCTCCCACGAATCGACCTAGATGAATGGGATGGAGTGCTAAAAAGCGGTGCAGCCAGAGGCTGCCTAAGAGACCTCCTGCCCATCATCGTGATCTGGCGAGTAAGGCGGATGGGATCTGGAAAAACTATGATCACAAGCAAACCCCCAGTTCACCAACGCAACACGAGCTGAAGACTGTAAAGGCTCGGTCTATTATCTTGTCAATTTTATTTTGGTGAACAATCAAGATATCAGAGCGATTACGTGACCTGTTGGGATACCCGATACTTTCCCAACTGACTGTCCCGCACAGAAGAGTCGGTAATCAGTCGAGAAGAGTATCGGAGGGCTCTACCTAGTGTTCGGGGTGACTCTCTCGCACAATCAAACCAATCAATGAGGGGGTTGCTCTCCCCAAGACAAAATTTTTAAGTTAGGTGTCTTTTAGGGTCAATAGTCTTAGCAGTCCCAATTTTATGATTTTTCTTTTTAGATTTTTTTTCAATAAAAACAAAAACGCCTAACGAATTTTTCGGTTCTCTGGGTTATTAAGTCCAAAACAGGGGGAAGAAGACGAAAAAGCCGATGCGCGAAAATCAATGATGCATGCAGAGTAAGAAATGCCTACCTGGCTCCAGCAGTCTACATGCAAGATGATCCGCGTAGAATTTAAAAGAACGGAAATAAACTAACTAAATGGTGCAGGTGGAAAACCGAGTCCCTAAATAGCAGTGCTACTCGAAAGAACCACTAGTTGACCACCAGCCTCCAATCCAGAGAGTCTGGTCTAGACCCACCCCTCCTCTTCTCAACAGGTCGAGTTCAGGAGTAGCGCTTGACGGGGTGGGCTCGCGGTGCGTAGGCTCGAAGGTGGTGAATCAACTGTTTTTATTAATATTTTATTGTAGGTCCAATTACCGATCTATAGGTACAGGCAGATATATTAGGGTATTTGGATCCTAATTATTACGGCACAATCAAGCAAAAAATCCTACGGCTAGGGGCTCGAAAATCCGCGAGAAACCGTAAAAGGCAGTAAAGGAAAACTGCGTAAAAACCGCGAAAAACCGAACTAGCTAAGGGGTCCCCCGAGCACACCGGTGCTCGGCGAAACAGACCCCGAAAGTCTAAGTCTCTGTCTGTCCCTGTATTATTACAAAAGTTCAAATATTGCTGAAATAAAGCCTAATCTAAACTATTCTACTCCGCGGCTATTCCATGGCTCCCGCGCTCCTGCTTGCTCCTCGCGTCCTCCTGCAGCTCTGTAAAGAAGAGAGCCGCCTCCGGTTCCCGCAGTTGCTCGACTTCCGAAGAAAGCCGCCTCGGTCCTCGGGCCCTCTTAAGAAAGCAAACAAAAGTGGTTAGACCGGATTATTATATAAACAATGCCAGAAAAATTTATACAAAAATCTATACAGAAAACCGCGAAAAAGAAAGCTGCGGAAAAAGACGACTACTAAGCCGTGCTCCTCGGCCACGGCGCCATTCTGATGAGCCGAAAGTCTCAATCAATCCGGGATAAAATAATCACTCAAAGGGTCGTTACGACCCGGATCGAGAGATAAATTAACTCAACAAGAAAATTGGGATCAGACCACCAAAACAGAATAAGAATCAAATAAAATAATAGTGGCCCTGGCTATTGGATTAACCTGGTATAGCGACCAGGGTCGGACTCAGGGAGTACGTAATGGACTTGCGGCCTACGATGTAGTCAAAAATAGCGAAAAATAAAAGACAACTATTTTTGGTGGATTTTTAGTATTTTCAATATTTTTTGGATTTTTAAATAATAAAGAAAATAAGGAAAACAAGAAAACAAGCAACTACACACAATTATTTAACTACTCAAAATTATTCCAAAAATTCAAACAAAAATATTTTTATGTTTGTTATATTTTTTACTGTTTTTGGTTAATTTTTAGTATTTTTCTGATTTTTATTGAATTTTCTAAAAATCAAATAGGACAAGAAAAGAGAGGTACTGTCCAGTCAGACTAAGAGGACCAAAATAAAATGGATAATGGTCCTATCAAGATCTGAAGGTAATTTTCCTGTATAGTAAAAACTACAAGGAAAATTTAGGCACCAGAATTATTATTGTTGGATTTTTCTTTTAATTATTAGAATTTTTATGGGTTGTTAGGGATTTTGTAATTTTTATAGGTTTTATAAATCTAAAAATGACGAAAATTGGTCAGAAAATCAAACAAGGCCAAACAAACATTATATAATTTTTTTATAATTTTTAGAGGTATTTTAATATTTTTTTGTGATTTTTAAAGCTAGACAGTAAAGAAAATGCTTGTTTTTGAATTTTTAAAAATATCAAAAACAATTTTCATCAAATTTGGAGTCGATTTGCTATTTTATTAAAATCAAATACCAGGGCACAGTACATAGGGACCTAAATGCATTTAAAATAAGTTCTAGGGGGTCCGGTGCAAAATTCCCAAGAACTCACGTGCAAAGCGCGTGACCTGTGGCATTTAGGGACCTATTTGCAAGAAAACTTAAGTCCCTGGACTAAATAGTAACACGTACTAAAAGTCCAGGGGGCGAAAGTGTAAATTACCCACGATATAAAGCACATGCGCAAATAAAACACTCACAGGGGCATTTTTGCAAATATCAAAAATATAAGTTCATTCATTAACACCCTAGAACATAAGGCCTATACATGCAAATAACCCACAAAGTCACGTGTCGAAGCACGTGTCCACAACACAGGGGTATAAAAGCAAATACCATAAAAGGCAAGGTCCTCTATGCAATATGTACAAAAATAAAGCAACTATTAAACGTATTTACAGGACTAGATAATAAATGCAAGAACGACTGGGGCCTAAGATCAATTACCCCTTTATTAAATGTCGAGGGCCGGATGCGCGCCACGTGTGGTATCGGACGGTCGGGGAAGGGTGGCGCCTCAACGTAGCGTCCTCGGCTCAGATCAAACGGTTGAGTGTCCACCACGTGGCTGATCTGACGGTTCTAGTGCGCTGTGGACAAACCCTCAGTGGATCGACGATGGTGAAGACGACACGTGGAGATCGGACGGCTCTGAAGTCACTGGTGCCTCTTCATCTGATCGTGCGGCCCAGATCAGTCCTCCTATGGATCGGACGGTGGTGAAGCTCCTCAAATGGGTGGCTAAGATCTCGTCTGGAGGAAGGGGACGATCGAACGGCTTTGGAGGGTCCTGGATGAACTGACGGCCGGTGAGCTTCGCCAGCCCGATATACGCTCGGTGGCCCTCCTCGCGGGCTGCTGAAGATCGAAGAAGGTTCGCCTTGGCCTCCCGCGTCTAATGAGCTCCTCCGATGGCGCAACAAAGCTCCTGGGAGCTCAGGCGACGTCGGCGGGGGAGGAGTTGCTGCTCCAAAGGTCTAAGCCCTCAGATGGGATTGTTTGGACCTGAAAAGAACGGCAACAGACTGGCGGGTCGAGGGCAAAGTGCCTCGACCCGGTAAGAGGTGGTGAAGGTGAATGGTGCGGCGGGGCGTGCGAGCTTCGGCGAAGCGACGACAATGGAACTCGATACCCAGTTCCTGTGCGAACTGGGGGGGGGAATGAATGGGCGGAGAAGGTACGCGGAGGAAGGGCGATCGTGATGGGTGACTCCGATGATCGGGACGAAGGCGGGGGTGGTCAGAATCAGCGATGGACGGCGACAGAGCGAATTGGGCGAAAAGCCAAATTAAAGAAATAGGGAAAGAACTGGGACTACCTACTGGTCGAGGTCGACTGGGGACGAGCTGGGGTAGCTCTGGGTCCTTTCCTCGAGGGCCGTCGGTGCCCGAGGCTCAAGCACCACCTCCAGGCGGCGCGCGGCGGCACGTAGCTGCCGGATCAGTGGTCCGGTCTCCCTTTCCTCGCTGCGACACGGCTGGGAGCGAGCTGTCACTCTCGCGAAGGCTGTGGAGGTCCTAGGGTGGAGAGAAACAATCCAAAGATGATTGAGAGAGGAGGCGGAGCTCGGACTTTATACGGCAAGGGGTCTGGCTAAATCAGGTCGGGCAGGGCACGGCGAGGTGCGGATCCCAATGCAATCAACCGGGCGAGGATCTCGGATGCACGAGGAAGAAGTAGAGCCCGGGGTTTACGGGTTTGGTAGGCGGATCGAGTGTAGAAAATTTCGAGAAGTCGGATCGCGGGCTCGGATCCGGAGCTCTATGGTCCGGGGGGAGTTGACCGAGGGTTAACGTCCCCCGTGGACTAATTAGAGCAGGCCATGTGGAAATGATTTAAAAATTCATTTAAAAATAGAAAATGGCCGATTTATTAAAAACTCAAAACATGAAAAATGTTTATCTTAATTTTTTCTATTTTTTTGTGATTTTTAATTATTTTTTTTGAAATAAAAATGAGGTATGTACACTATAGTACTATACATAGGTATATACACAATATTGATTTTTATATTTTGATTTTTAATTAGTTATTTTTGTCATTTTTATTCCCATTTTATATTTTATTTATTTATAACATAAAATTAAGAACACAAGGATATTTTTATTTCATTTTTATTATTTCTGTACAAGGGTTAAATAAATAGATATATACATCTATATACATGGTATATATACAATGTTCTTTTTGATTTTTAATTTTGTTCTTTTTATTTAATTTTGTTTTGATGGATTTTATTTTATTTATTTACAACATGAAATATATAATATATACAAATTTTTAGGGATTTTAATTTATTTATTTACAAGGCTAAATAAATAAAAGAGTGTTCTATTTTTATTTTGATTTTGTATTTATAAGTATTTACAAATATATACAAGCCCATTTTATTTTAGAGGAAAATATTTTTATTTTATTTTCAAGGATATTTACACACATGAGCTCCCTATCTCTCCCTACTTTGGCTTTTATGCGGTCAGGCCCATGCTGAGCCCTCCCTTGGGATTAGGTTGCTCAATATTTATTCTAAATATATCCCTCTTTTTCTTTTGTCTCTTTATTATTTTATTTTTTCACAAAAACATGCTAATTATTAGCTTTTACACATTGCATGCTGTTTGGTAATTATTTGTATTTACATGAATATACATGTATTTGCAAAGGTTTTTGTAGCTAAAATATAATAATAAAGAGTGATGAATGGGTATTCATCAACCACTTTTTAGCACCCCAGCCCACTCATCTAGGTCGGTTCGCGAGAGCTCAAACCCGCTCTCCGAACCCGAGTACGTCTCCACCCTGTTTCCCCTCGATCCCCCTTCTTCTGAGACCGAGATACCAGTGCCAGAGGAGAGACAAACAGATGATTTATCGACACCTGAGTTTGGATGTTTTGATTTTGCAAAGACTATGGCCGGCAGTAGTGACGACCGCACCACAGGTCCCCGAGGAGAGCAGACTTATATCTTGGACCAGGGTGCGATGAACTCCACCTTGATCGCCTCCCTAGACTCAGTGCAGCAGCAGTTAAGGGATCAGGGAGCATTCATGATAGAGATGAGGCGCGAGCTTGAGCAGATGAGAGCCGACCGCGAGCAAAATGGTCCAGGGGGAGGACCCGACGATGCGGCAGCAGCAGCAGCAGCCGCAGCAGCAGCCGCTGCAGCAGAAGCAGGACCTCCGAGACCGATGCGGGAGTTACACAACCCCGGATCGACTTTGACGCACCATTGGGTGGTGCTTCCAGCTATCGTTGGGGGCTTCAAGTTCCCCCCGAACACACTTCAGCTTCTACCCCGGTTCCATGGGCTGGCTACTGAGGAGCTCCATCTCCACCTTCAGGAGTTCGAGATGATTTGCAGCACTGTCCACGACCGTCAGGTGGACCAGGATACCATACGGATGATTGCCTTCCCCTTCTCCTTAGCAGATAGAGCAGCCACCTGGTTGAAGCACTTGGGGAAGTTCGTCTACACCTGGGAGCAGCTCCGCGCCGAGTACTTGCATAAGTACTATCCACTCGGGCGGATGAACGCCGCTAGAGCCCTAATCAGCAACTTCTCCATGCTCCCCAACGAGCAGTTCCACGAGGCATGGGAGAGGTTCAGAGAGCTGACCGACAGATACCCGTACCTTGACATTTCCAAGCTGAACCTTGTTCAGAGCTTTTTCAGTGGGCTGACACCAGAGCTTCAGGGCTTGGTGAACGCTTCTTGTGGCGGGTCTTACTTCGCCAAGGATCACGATCAGGTCTGGGCCATCTACGAGGAGATGGCCGAGAACTATATGATGATGTCCCAGACCAGATTGTACACACAGGACAGACCCCAGCGGCCACAGACCGTGCACTACCAGAGGATAGCACGGGTCGACGCCGGTCCATCCAGTTCGTTAGTGGTAGCAGCAACACAGACCAAGTCCACAGCCGCAGATATGGGGATCATCAGAGAGAAGCTGGACCGGATGGAGATTATCGAGAAGAAGAAGTGCCAGGACATCACGCAGATGGAGCAGATGGCACAAACTCTGAGTGACCTGAAGACACAGCTCATGTGTCTCCAGGAGGCACAGACAACTTCACAGCCTCGTCTTCAGGCACGAGGCGATCCGAGTAGCAGCAGCAGCTCGTCCCAGCGCTCCAGCTCCCACCAGCAGCCTAGACAGGTCCATCTTGTACAGGCGGAGCCGTACCAGCAGCCGCAGCTCACCTACCAGGCACCACCATCCACTGACACTCAAATGGTGGTATACCAGCCGGATCAGCCTCTTGTAGTACTCCCGCCAGACCCTTACGATTCAGAGCCGTTGATGGATGTCAATGGGATTTGGTATGACCGCCCCCAGCCCGGTATCCGACGAGACCATCCCGGATTCCGTTGGGCGGCCGGAGGTGCCCAGCCCCAGCAGCAGCCGTCAGGACAGGGTGGCCAGTACAGCCATCAGAGGGATCACCAGCAGCAGCAGCCCCCAGCATATACCCAGCCACAGCCACAACAGTCACCACAATATGGTCCTCGTCCCCATGAGCAGGGACAATCTTGGAGGCGTGAGCAGCCTCATCAACAGCAGCATCCACAGTCTTACCCCTCTCACCCACAACAGCACCAGCAGCAGCAGCCTCATCACCAAAGAGGCTACCCGTCAGGTTCTCAGGGGCCATCCTATGAGAACCCCGCCTTGGATGACATAGCCCGCATCCTCACAGATCAGCACGCTACTTTTCGACGGGAGATGGATGAGTTCCGCCAGGAGATGCGGGACATTGTGAGAGGGAAGGTCACCATCCCTGCCCAGATAGAGCCCAATCCGAACAACCTCAAGAGGAAGTCTGAGCAGGTAGTTTGTACTGAGTATGCCACTCCGAGTGATGTTTTTGGTGATATGTCTGCATATCTTTTTGATACTGACTTTCTCACACTTAGGAGCGGTAGGATGCCAGCAGACGGCGACTTGTCTGAGCGACACCCTGAGGATACATCCAGAGCGCCAGGCGAGGAGGAGAGCGGTACTGAGGACGCTAGAGATGATGACGATGGTACTGATGCCACCAGGGATGCTGACTCCACCGGCGGTACTGAGGCTGCCATTTCACCAGTTAGAGGAGGTGGTACTGAGGCCACCCATGTTGCCGAGCTAGAGCGTGGTTTTGAGGCCGCCCGTCTACTAGCCGATGGTGGTGCTGATGCCACCAGTTCTTCTGAGATTCCTGTTGTTTTTCCTGTTACTGATGTATCTCGGAACACTTTTGTGAATAAAGGAAAGGGTTTATGTTCTTCTGGTCCCACTGTGGTGCTTGATGTATGTGTGGATCCGGTCGTCGAGTCGTCTAGACCCTCTCCTAGTCCTTCATCTGAGAAGGACCCTGTGATCCCCTTCCCTAGAGCCCTTCAGATGGGGAAGGGGAAGAAAAATGAAAATCCAAAAAAGAGGCAGCAGGAAGAGTTCAGCCAGCAGATGATAGATCGATTTCACATTCAGCTGACTCTTCAGGAGGCTTTGCAGCACATCCCCCTACTCCAGCGTTCACTTAGAGATAGGACCACAGTCAGGAGGAAGAGGAGGAACCACCATTCAGAGATTCAGGTGCTGACGAGAGCCACTAGTTTTGCGATCCAGAACCGTCTGCCGACTGATGAATATCCATTCATCACTCTTTATTCTTATATTTTAGCTACAAAAACCTATGCAAATGCATGTAGATATGTGTAAATAGGAATAATTAGCAAAACATGCATTTTTGTAAATATCCATAATTAGCATGTTTTTGTGCAAAAATAAAAGAATAAAGAGTAAAAAGAAAAAGAGGGAAATATTTAGAATAAATATTGAGCAACTTAACCCAAGGGAGGGCTCAGCATGGGCCTGACCGCATAAAAGCCTAAGTAGAGGGAGATAGGAGCTCATGTGTATATATTTTTGTAAATAAATAAAATTATATTTTCCTCACCCAAAAATATGCTTGTACATATTTTGTATATATTTAGGAACTATTAAAAACAAAACAAAAATTTAAAAATCAAAAATTCAAAAATGCCCTTTCACCATGTACATAAACCATGCTCCCTTATTTATTTAACCTTATAAATAAATAAAATTATTTTCTAAACTTTTTGTAAATATTCCATGTTACATATTGTAAATACATAAAATAACAAGAAACAAAACAAGAATCAAATAAAAATTACAAAATTAAAAATACAAAAATACATTGTATACATACCATGTATATAAATGTATATAACTATTTATTTCACCTATATGTATAAATAATAAAAATAAAATAAAAATATCCTTTTATTCCTCATTTTATTCTATAAATAAATAAACTATAAAATGAGAATAAAAATGCACAAAAATAACAATTAAAAATCAAAAATCAAAAACCTACCTATTGTATATATACCTATGTATAGCTATATATTGTAAATACCTTATTTTTATTTCCAAAAATTAATTAAAAATCACCAAAAAATAGAAAAAAATAAAATAAAAATATTTTGTGTTTTAAGTTTTTGCTAATTCCGTCATTTTCTAGCCTAAATAAATAAGTCAAGTTTTATTTGCCTGGCGGGCTCTGATTGGTCCACGGGGGATTGTTGACCCCCGGTCAACTCTCCCCCCAGGACCACCAGAGCCGGGTATGTCTCGCCCGACCCGATTTCACCATCTTCCACCGCCTAACCCGGCCGCCATTTACCCAGACCCCGGGCTCCGATTAACCTCAGATCATCCTGGACCCTCGCCCGGGGTGGGTTTGGAGGATCCGAGCTCTGTGCGACCCGCCCGACCTCCTTCTTCTCGGATCTTCCACACTATTTAGTGTCGTCACCGGCGACCTATTCACGCCATCTTTGGATCCCTGCTCGCCGCCAAGGAGCTCCTCCGAACCACCCGAGTGACAGGCGAGTGTTTTGGAGTGGAAGCGAGGCCCGAGTCGCCCGGAATCCACTGATCCGGTGGTAATCGCCGCCGTGCGCCGCCGCGTGCGCGCTCAGCCTCGGGGAAGCGACGCCCCCTTGCAGGCAATGACCAGAAGCTCGCCGAGCTTCAGCCCAGTCGACAGCAGCCATCAGGTAGTTTAGTTAGGCCATAGATTAGCTTAGTTTCGATTTTTCGCATTTCAGTAGTTTTAGCTCCGCCGCCTCCGCCAGCCGTTTCCGTCTACCCATCTGACCATCCGACACCACCACCACCTTCGCCTGACTCCTATCCACCTTCTCCGCCCCTTCGCTCCCCCTGGCTCGCCCCGGAGCAGGGTATTAGCTCTCCTCCCTCCGCCGCTCGCCGGAGAGCCATCGCATCGCAGCACCGAACACCTTTCGCCCGCTCTAACGGGTCGAGGCAGTTTGCCCTCGACCCCTCTTTCTTTCTGTGCAGGTTTCCAGGTCTATCGACCTCATCTGAAGGTCGGAGCTTCTTGGCACAGCAGCTCCAGGTGGTTCACGTCGCCGGAGCTCTTCTGAGCTTCCGGCCTTCATCGGAGTGGAGCATCGGGTGCGGGACTTCACGGCGAAGCTCCCCAGCCCCTCAGAGGTATCAGACGAGGACCCCCGCGCGCACAGAGGGCCGGCGAAAGTCGCCGGCGAGCAGTTCATCCAGGGCCTTCAGCAACCGTCCGATCAGCCTCGACCTCCAGTTTTCATCTCATCCATTCATTCTCGGAGGAGCAGTCACCGTCAGATCTATTTGAGGTTCGATCTCCACCGTCGATCCAGCGCAGCTCAGCCACTTCTCCCAGCCACCGTCCGATCTGCAACGTGGTAGCGCCTGGACCGTCCGTTCACTGCGAGGGCTTCAGCGTTGGAGCGCCACTCGTTACCAACCGTCCATCCAGCCACGTGGCGCGCATCCGCCCCTCGACATTAATAAAGGGGTACTTTACTTAGGACCCCCTCGTAGTTTATATTTTTAATCCTAGTCCTGTAAATATTTTAATCGTTTTATTTACGTAGGGTAAATTGCACCTCGGACCTTGTGCTTGTCTTTATTTACATTGATACCCCTGTGTATGTGAGTCCACGTGCTTCGTCACGTGTTTAGTTGGGTTATTTACATCTCTTATCCCGTAGTTCTGGATGGTTATTGAATGAATATATACTTTCTGGTATTTGCATTTCTACCCCTGTGAGCATTTTATTTCAACATGTGCGGATTTTAGTGGGTTATTTGCGCCCAAGCCCCTGGACTTTTTGGTACGAGTTACCAAAAGGTCCAAGAACTTGGTTTTTATTACCAGAAGGTCCCTGAGTGCCCCAGGCACGCGCCACGCACGTGACTTGCTGGGTTATTTGCACCTGGACCCCCAGAGCTTTGGGTATTTGCACTTTGGTCCCTGTGCACAGTGCCCCTTTTGGATTTTGAATAAAATATCAAATCACCTCCAAATCCAACGAAAATTTGACACATGGCTCCTGCCATGGTGTAGGATTTTTGTAGATTTTTGAGGACATTTTTGATCTTGTTTGCTATTTTAAAAAATTCAAAAACATCTATTTTTGGCACTGTTTCACTTGAAAAATCACAAAAAAATATAAAAACACCCCCAAAAAATCTATAAAAATTAGTTACTGTTATTTGTGTGTTGTTAGATTTTCTAGCCAATTTTGGCTATTTTTCATTGAGTAAAACCCCTAAAAATCTAAAAACACCTAAAAACTCATAAAAATCATATTAAATAACCTAAAAATCCAAAAACAATAATTTTGGTGCTCAAATTTTCCTTATTTTCTCTAGAATACAGGAAAATTACCTCCAGGGCCATCTGAGATCCTTAAATATTTTATTTTTGGGTTTTGGGCCTTGCTGGACAATACCCTTTGTTTTTAGTACTGTTTGATTTTTAGAAAATAAAATACACCTTATAAAAATCCCAAAAATTCACCAAAAACACTTAAAAACCTAAAAAACATAAAAACAATTTTTCTTGAATTTTTGCTTGATTTTTGATGCTTTAAATAAATTGCTCAAGTGTGCTTGTTTTTGCTTTTCTCATTTTCTTCATATATTAAAAATTTCCAAAAAATCAAAAAATCATTAAAAATCACTAAAAATATTTTCTCTGTATTTTATCTCATTTTGACTACTTCGTAGGCCTTTGGCCAACCCGTGCTCCTTGTGTTCGACCCTGGGAGCTATACCAGGTTAATCCCATAGCTAGGACCGCACTTCGTGTTTCATCTCTGATTTATTTCACGGTTCGATTTTTTTCTTGATATACTTAGCCCGAGTGATTGAGGTCGCGACGACCTTTATTTCTGTACCTTTACCTTAGTCGTTCGGGCGGTTATCACCGACCAAGAGGCCAGATGCAGGAGCCCCTTATATCAGATGCCATATCAGTGAGCAGAGGTTCGTCCGTACTCTATTAGACAGCGGATCGTCGATCAACCTACTTCCGGCAGCCCTTCTCGACCGCTTCGAGTTGGGCACTCTTAGACAGAGCAGGACAGTCCTTCAGTTTGCTGATCGATCTGTCAAGAGGCCGAAGGGGTTGCTTAGAGACGTTGTCGTCACGATTCAGGGCCTGCAATTCCCCGTGGACTTCGTAGTGTTGGACATGGAGATCCCTGAGTCAGTGACCGATACCCCCATCATTCTTGGTCGCCCATTCTTGGCCACAACCAAGGCAGTGACCGATCATGATAGCGGGAAGGTATACTTTCACGTCGAGGGCGAAAGTATACAAATAGAGACGGTTGAGGACAGTAGAGCCAGAGACAGATCATGCTCAGAGACTACTTCAGATACAGAGCAGACGACAGATGCTGGGCCAGACATCCACGAGGACTGCGACTTTGTGATTACAGATGATGAGGCAGTTTGGGCAGATCTTGACGTACAGGCCATCCTCTCACTTTCAGATTCCGCTGATGCAGAGACGACAGTAGAGGGGAGCTTGGAGAGCGCATTCCTGGTTCAGGATACTTTTGAGGCAGCAGAGCCGGTTCTCGACCGCAATACTGATTTGTTTTATGAGGATGGTGGTACTGAGGCCACCTTAGATGATATAGATCCCTCGGAGTCAGATTTTGACTGGGCAGATTTTGATGAGTATATACCAGATCTGACTTCTTTTGAGCCTACAGTCAGGGAGGAGGTAGATGCCAAGCAGAGTAGAGACAGTCTAGTAGGGCAACCTTCTCCAGATCCAGTTTGTGAGAGAGAGTTCTCATTCTCTCGAGCAGATTTGGCAGCATACATGTGGATTCTTCAGAAGCCAGATTTGCCAGCACCAGTTTGTCCAGAGCTGAAGCTACTACCTGTGTCGTTGAAGTATAGGTTCCTTGCGTGTGAGCATGAGATGTACCCAGTCATTATCTCCGCCGATTTGACTGGAGAGAAAGAATCCCGTCTGATGGGGGTTCTTGAAAAGAACAGCAAGGCGATAGGATGGAGCGTAGCGGATCTCCAGGGGATCAGTCTGGCTCTGTGCTCTCACCACATCTATCTCGAAGATGAGGCCAAGCCGTCGCGTGAGTTTCAGTGGCGGCTGAACCTGAATCTGAGAGAGGTTGTCATGAAGGAAATTTCGAAGTGGTGGAGCGCCAATTTCATCTACCCCATCTCCGACTCCAAGTGGGTCAATCCATTACATGTGGTGCCCAAGAAGAAGGGCATCACTACAGTGGTTACGGAGTCCGGAGAGGAGATCGCTACACGAGTACCCAATTCTTGGAGGGTCTGCGTAGATTACAGACGACTCAATCAGGCCACCAAGAAGGACCATTTCCCCCTGCCCTTTATTGATCAGATCATTGAGAGACTGGCAGGGAAGAGACACTACTATTTTCTGGATGGGTACTCGGGCTACAACCAGGTGGCCATCGCTCCCGAGGACCAGGACAAGACGACCTTTACCTGTCCCTTCGGCACATATGCCTTCCGACGCATGCCATTTGGGCTATGCAATGCCCCGGTGACTTTTCAGAGATGCATGCTGTCGATCTTTTCGGACATGGTAGGGGAGTGCTTGGAGGTCTTCATGGATGATTTCTCGGTTTACGGCGACGGATTCGACTCCTGTCTTGACTGCCTAGACCGAGTACTTCAGCGATGTATAGAGGTTCTCCTGGTATTATCTTAGGAGAAGAGTCACTTCATGGTGACTCAAGGGACGGTGCTTGGCCACATCATCTCCAACAGAGGCATGGAGGTTGATCCGGCCAAGGTGGATGTCATTAGCAAACTCGCACCACCGTCCAACTTGCGGCAGTTACGGTCTTTTCTGGGGCACGTTGGTTTCTACTGGCGATTCATTCGTGATTTCAGTAGAGTTGTCTGACCGTTGACTGATCTGTTGATGAAAGACACCGAGTTCCTAGTCGATGACAAGTGTCTTTCGTCGTTTGAGACTCTCAAGCGATGTGTGATAGAGGCTCCTGTCCTTCAGCCACCCGATTGGTCTCTCCCATTCGAGATCATGACAGACGCCTCCGATTTTGTCATGGGGGCTGTGCTAGGACAGAGGAGGGACGGAGTCCTATTTGCTATCCACTACTCTAGCCGCACATTGGATTCCGCGCAGCGGAATTACACAGTCACAGAGAAGGAGATGCTAGCCGTAGTATTCACCCTAGATAAGTTCAGATCGTACATTATTGGATCTAGAGTGACCTTGTATACTGATCATACCGCCATCATGTACCTTATGGCAAAGAAGGATGCCAAGGCCAGACTGATTAGATGGATCCTTCTACTCCAGGAGTTTGACATAGAGATTAAGGATAAGCCTGGAGTCAAGAATGTGGTGGCGGATCATCTCTCCCGATTGGAGTATATTGAGGATTCTGAGCAGATTGACCCTATTTGTGAGACCTTTCCAGATGAGGCAATCCTTGCTATTGCCTCGCTCCCATGGTACGTTGATATTGTGAACTATCTTGTCGCCAAGAAAGTTCCACAAGATTGGCCCAGACAGAAACTTGAGACCTTCCTCGCGAAGGCCAGGTTTTACCATTGGGAGGATCCCATCCTTTACCATGAAGGAGGGGATAGCATCTGGCGTAGGTGCATTCCTCAGGAGGAGCATCACAGTGCCCTTACTTACTGCCACAAGCTTGAGGCAGGAGGACATCACTCAGGGAGGAGAACGACACAAAAAGTGCTCCAATCCGGCCTATGGTGGCCCAATCTCTTCAAGGACTCTGATGAGTTCGTGAAGAGATGTACTGACTGTCAGAACATGGGCACTTGTGGACAGCGTGATATGATGCCGATGCAGCCGATACACTTCTGTGAGATTTTTGACGCATGGGGCATCGATTTCATGGGTCCATTCCCTAAGAGTCAGGGATTTGAGTACATTCTGTTAGCCATTGATTATGTGAGTCGTTGGGTTGAGGCCATCCCCGCCTGAACCGCAGATGCCAGGACAGTTTGCAGATTTTTGAGGAAGCACATCATTACACGGTTCGGGGTACCTCGAGTATTGATATCTGATGGGGGGTCTAATTTCATCAACGACCAGGTGAAGGCCCTTGCTAGCGAGTTCGGCATAGACCATCGAGTTGCCACTCCATACCACCCTCAGACGAATGGTCTAGCCGAGGTGTCGAACAGGGAGATCAAGACTATTTTGCAGAAAGTCATCCGCCCTGACCGAAAGGATTGGTCACAGCTTTTGGACTCGGTCTTGTGGGCATATAGGACGTGTTTCAAGACACCATTGGACACATCTCCCTTTCGCCTCGTATATGGTAAGCCGTGCCATTTACCTGTTGAGTTGAGACACAGGTCACTTTGGGCAGTTACAGATATTATTTTGGATCCAGATAGTGTAGGAGATCAGAGGAGGGCAAAGTTAGCATCCCTGGAGGAGCTTCGTGATACCGCCTTCTCAAACAGCCTACAGTACAAGGAGAGAGTGATGGAGTGGCATGATTCTCATATCAACCACAAGCATTTTGAGCCTGTACAAAGAGTATGGCCGTTTGATGCTAGGCTTAGATTATTCCCAGGGAAGCTACAGAGCGAATGGAAGGGACCATATTTGGTGAGAAGGTACACGACAATGGGAGTATTGATATATCTGAGTTGTCTTCTGAGAGTACCTTTCGAGTGAACGGCCAGCGGCTCAAGCCATTTCTAGATCATGAGCCGCGGGTCGTTGATGTTGCCCCTATTCATTTTGCGTTAGATGTGGTCTCTTGACTCACATCTCTTGCATCTCACGCCTGATTATCACTGTTCTTCCGACTTGTATAGATCCAGTTGTCCATATCACTCTATTCTTTAGTCCCACATCCCTTTTCTCATCTTATGATTATGCTATACTTAGGGTGTATTTTACCCTAAGTATAGGGGGGATGTAGGACCTTCGGGTATTCTTTTGATTCTTTTTACCCCTGTTTTGCTGCCTATACTTAGGGATATTTTACCCTAAGTATAGGGGGGGGGTAGACTCTGTACATCCTTCACTCGGATTTCCCTTCATGTACAACTTGCAATACTTAGGATTACTTGATCCTAAGTATAAGGGGAAAACACCGAGTTCTCCTCATTCTATTATTTCATTCATCTCTGTATCTAGCCATTCCTTTTCACTTCCCTGTACTAAGCACGAGTTATGTCTTCTTCATCGCTCTTGATCACTTTGAGGATATCGTTCGAGCTAAGTATAGGGGGGTGTGTATATATTTCATATATACTTTAGCCATAACTCGTACTTTGTGTGAGTGTGTGAGTAAATAAAAATGGCTAAAAACTCATAAAAATTAAAAAAATTCCCTTGTATATAAAATTCATTTTGCACATACTTATTTATACAAATTATTTTTGTAAAAATAAATTCAAAAACTTTTTGTGTAAAGATTGTGTAAATATGTGTATATCAAAATTATGTATATAGTACAAAATTTTTCCAAAATGTTTTGAAAATCAAAAAGTTTGCAAAAACCTTGTGTAAATGTTTATAAATATTTTGCAAAACTTGCATTCATGCATACATTCATGGTTTCAAAACATTTTTCAAAAATTTTGCATATGTGTAAACATTTGTAAATACCATCTTTGTAAATAATTGTATAATTTTTCCTGGATTATAGTTGACATTTAAACTAGCCTGGAATTAAATTGGAAAATGGAGCTTGATTAAGATCTTAATCCACCTAATTATTAGAGGAACCTTATAGGGCTTAGGGTTAGGGCTTTTCAGGTCCATGGTGACTTAATTCTTTGAGTCCACTAGGCTATGAGCATATGTCATCTTGATGAGCCTAAGTAGAGCACTTAACAACACACGCATGACTCTTAGAGACAATGGCTTGTCTTGCACCAGCACTTTACACATAGCTCTCCACGGATGAGATGGTGAGGAGGCAGCTTCCTTTGGCTTGGGGTAGAATATGAGGGTAGTACTTCTAGGCGGAACCTCTCTTCTTCTTCTTCTAGTGAAGGAAGTGCGTCTCAACTTGGTCTGGTGGTGATGAAGTCTAAAGACAGAAGTTGTGGGTTGCAATAAAGATTCAAAAGAGGGATAGTCTACTGGCTCAAGAGTAAAAACTTCTTGTATATATGCTGCACCATGTAGATATGTTGTACAGTTGCACATAAAAAATGTGCAAAAAGAAAAGAACTCCAAAAAAGTGGTGGGTCGGACTGAAAATTTAATAACTCCATCGGAGTGTATATAGTCAAATAAAGCAAAAGCTTATGGTATACATGTTACATCTCATGAAGCTTGCAGCGGGAGACTCAGCTACACTGGTTAGAGCTCCCAAGGATACATGGCTACACTGGCCATGGTCCATTCTTTTCTTCCCCTTCTTCTTGAGCCAGTTGCACTTGAACTTAGAAGGGAATACCCCGCTTCTCGAGGAAAGAGTTGCTAGACCGAGGCATTAGAGTTACCAGGTTGGGGGAGGTTGTTTCTTTGTTACTTCTGAGGTGGGGAGCTACATATCACTTACACCACATGGAAAGATTCATGGTCATTAGAGTTTGTGTATGTAGACTTGTTCTGATCTGGTTTATTAAGGAGTCTTGCCCATAGATTGGTGGAACTTAGAGGCTGTTGAGTTTTAAGCTTAAGTTCAAATAAGGTTCCGACACATTAATAATCCAAAGATCTGATCGAGCTCCATATTTCAATTTAAAGAAGGCAAGTCTAATAATCAGCCTTAATCCATGTATATTCTCCTCTTTTTCTTTTTCTTTCTCTTTTTCACTTCTTTTTCAAATAAGTGTTTGCTAAGGGACTAGCAAAGTTAAGTACAGGGGGGTGATGAATACCCATTCATCACTCTTTATTCTTATATTTTAGCTACAAAAACCCTTTGCAAATACATGTATATTCTTGTAAATACAAATAATTACCAAATTGCATGCATTGTATAAAAGTTAATAAATAGCATGTTTTTATGCATAAATAAAAGAATAAAGAGACAAAAGAAAAAGAGGGAGATATTTAGAATAAATATTGAGCAACCTAATCCCAAGGGAGGGCTCAGCATGGGCCTGACCGCATAAAAGCCCAAGTAGAGAGAGATAGGGAAGTCATAACTGTAATTAAATATAAATAAATATTTTCCTCTAAATAAAACAAAAATATATTTGTGTAAACATGTCTATATTTGTAAATATAAAATTAAAACAAAAATGAAAAACAATTAAAAAAAAGAAATAAAAAATTCTTTATCCTTGTACATAAACCATGTGTATATAAACCATATATGTATTTATTTCACCTAGTAAATAAATTAATAAAATTCCAAAAAAATTTATACATATTCCTTATTCCGTAATGTAAATAAATAAAATAAAAATCACAAAAATAAAATAAAAATCAAAATAAATAAAAATCAAAATCAAAAGCCACATTGTATATATACCATACATGTATATAAATAAAAGTATTTATTTAACCCTTGTAAATAATTAATAAAAATAAAATAAAAATACCATATTATTCCAAATCTTATTCTATAAATAAATAAAATATAAAATTGGAATATTTTATATACAAATATATAATTAAAAATTAAAAATTAAAAATACATATGTTTATACATGTATATAATAATAATACTTTATAAATACCTAAATAATATTTCAAAAAATAAATAAAAATCATAAAAAATAGTTTGAAAATAAATAAACATTTTTCATGTTTAAAGTTTTTCGAAAATAAGTCATTTACTGTTTTTAAATGAATTTCTAAATAATTAAAAATTGGAATAATCTGATTGGTCCAGGGGGGATTGTTGACCCCCGGTCAACTCTCCCCCGCGGACCATTCTCTCGCAGATCTGGCGTTCGACCCGACTTCTCTGAATTTCTGCGCCTCGATCCGACTGCCAAACTTCGAGGCTAGAACCTGGAGCTTCCCCAGCTCTTCCCCAGTCGATCTTGTCCATCAGGTAGACCCAGTTCTCCTTCTATTTAGCTAATTTAGATTTTCGCCCAAATCACCCCGTCGCCAACGAACCCCGATTCCAACCACCCTAGCCCACCTTTCGATCATCGGAGTCAACCCACACCTTCGCACTCCTCCCACGCACCTTTTTCGCCCATCCATTCACCCCAGTTCGCACAGGAACTGGGAACCGAGCTTCATCGCCGTCGCTCCGCCGGAGCTCGCTCGCCTCAACGCACCGTTCACCTCCACCACCGCTAACCGGGTCGAGGCACTTTGCCCTCGACCCAGGAGCTTGTTGCTGTGCTTTGCAGGTCAAAGCGAGCCCATCTGAGGGCTCGACGTTCTAGATCAGCAGCTCCACCTCCGCCGGCGTCGCCTGAGCTCTCCAGGGCTCCGTTGCGTCATCGGAGGAGCTCGTCAGACACGGGAGGCCCAGGCGTTCTTTCTCCAATCTTCGGTAGCCTCCGAGGAGCTCCCCTGTACGCGCACGAGCCCGGCGAAACTCGTCGGCGTCGAGTTCATCGAGCATCCTCCCCGACCGTCCGATCTTCCTCCAGCTCCAGATCATGTGCGGACCGTCCGATCAGGGCTAAGAGGAGGCCCAGCAGCCACCGTCGGATCGACACGTGGCCTCCTCTCAGCCCTCCATCCAGCGAAGGGAACCCAGCGCCTCTCGACCGTTGATCAAACACGTGGCGCGTCCCCAACCGTTGGATTATCGCCGAGGAATCCCTTGCTGAGGCGTCACCCCCCCCCCCCCCCCCCCGACCGTTGGATATCACACGTGGCGCCCATCCAGCCTTCGGCATATAATAAGGGGTAATTTCCCGTAGGCTCCTCCCTTTTTGTTTTTACAAATTAGTCCTGTAAATATTTTATCCCGTTCATTTTATTTTGGTGTATTTGCAAAGTGGACCTTGTCTTTTCTTGTATTTGCTTTTATACCCCTGTACGTTGTGGCACACGTGCTTCGACACGTGACTTTGTGGGATAATTGCATGTATGGGCCTGATGTTCTAGGGTGTTTATGAATGAAATTATGTTTTTAATATTTGAAATGCCCCTGTGAGTGTTTTAATTGTGCATGTGCCCAATATCGTGGGTATTTTACACTTTCACCCTTGGACTTTTAGTACGTGTTACTATTTAGTCTAGGGACTTAAGTTTTATTGCAAATTGGTCCCTGAGTGCCCAGGTCACGCGCTTTACGCATGAATTCTTGGAGATTTTGCATCGGACCCCCCTGGATTCCTGTTCTTTTATGACAAATAGGTCCCTGTGACTGTGGGCTTGTATTTGTTGTAATTAAAATACCAAATCTCACTCAAATCCAGTGAAAATTTGACACGTGGCTCCTGCCATTGTGTAGAATTTTCACTGATTTTTGGGAAATTTTTAGAGCCCATTTATTATTTTTAAAAATTCAAAAATACGCATTTTTCTTACTGTCCAGTTTTTAATATCACAAAAAATATTAAAACAACTTTAAAAATCACAAAAAAATTAGATATTGCTTCTTTTGCTGTTTTTTGATTTTCTGACCAATTTTGGTCATTTTTAGATTTATAAAAATTATAAAATTGAAAAGATTGAAAACTCCATAAAAATTCTAGTAAATAATAGAAAAATAAAAAATTAATAAATTCAGTGCCTGAGTCTTCCTTGTATTTTCTACTTTACAGGAAAATTACCTTCAGACTCTGATAGGTCCATTATATATTTTATTTTGGCCCTACAAGTTTGACTGGACAATATCTTTGATTTTTAGCCTTGTTTGATTTTTAGAAAATTCCCTAAAAATAAGGAAAATACCAAAAATTGACTAAAAACAATCAAAAATATAAAAAACATTAAAACATTTTTGTTTGATTTTTTTGAGCTTTTTTGTGTAGTTAAATAATTGTGTGAAGTTGTTGTTTCCTTGTTTTTCCTATTTTCTTTATTATTCTAAAATCCAAAAAAATATAAAAATTATTAAAAACCCACCAAAAATAATTTTCTCTTGTTTATTTTCGCTTTTGACTACTTTGTAGGCCACAAGGCCATCACGTGCTCCCTGAGTCCGACCCTGGTCGCTATACCAGGCTAATCTAATGGCCAGGGCCACTATTGAGTTCTTTGATTTTTATCTTGTTTTGGTGGTCTGATCTCACATTTCTCTTGCTGAGCTGATTGATCTATCGATCCGGGTCGCAACGACCCGAGAGTGATTATTTTTATCTGATCCGGACTGATCTAATTTCGGTTCATCAGTGACTCTGGTCCGCGAAGAAGAGGTCCGCGGGAGAGAGTTGACCGAGGGTAAACAATCCCCCGTGGACCAATCAGATTATTCCTTTTATTAATTATTTGTAAATTCATTTTAAAATAGAAATAGATTTTATTTGAAAATATTTTCAACATGAAAAATGTTTATTTATTTTCAAAGTTTTTTTAGTGATTTTTATTAATTTTTTTGAAAAATAAATTAGGTATTTACATTATATTATTATTATATAAAGGTGTGTATACCTATGTATCTTTGAATTTTATTTTTATTATTTTATTTATTTACATGTATTCCAATTTTTTATTTTATTTATTTAAAACATAAAATATTTAATATAAAAAGATTTTTATTGAATTTTTATTAAGTATTTACAAGGGTGAAATAATTAGGTCTTGTATTTTATGTACATGGTATGTATACACTGGTGAGAGAAAAGTTATTTATTTTATTTTACTTTTATTTTTTCATTTTTATTTTATTTTTATTTTTATAAATATATAAAAAATAAATGGAATACATAAATCTTTTTATTTTTAGAAAATAAAATATTTACACAAAGAGGGGCATTTACACCATGTTGAGTTACCCTATCTCTCTCTAATTATTTCTTTTGCGATCAGGCCCTTGTAGAGCCTTCCCTTGAGTCTAGGTCACTCAATATTTATTCTAAATATTTCCCTCTTTTTCTTTATTTCTTTATTCCTTTATTTTACTGAAAAAACATGCTAATTATAGCTATTTACAGGATGCATGCATTTTGACAAATTATTGTATTTACAAATATTTACATGGTATTTTACCAAGGTTTCTAGCTAAAATAAAGGAATAAAAAGTGATGAATGGGGATTCATCAGAATCCCCACGAAGTGAACAACCCAAACCCATCATTACGAATCAACCCGATCCATTCCAACGGGTAACTGATTAAATTCAACTTGTGCACAGTTACGGTTGTTGTTAGTAATGAACAAGAACCGAGTGAAGAAAAATGATCACATAGGATCCTGACCCGTGAAGTGGTGTTTGCTCCCTTCTCACTTCCCAACGCCTCCGCCAGCCTCCTCTACCAGCTCTCCTCAACAACCTTGTTTTAGCCCTCCCCTCCCCTCCACAATGGCCTCTGCCAGCCCTCCGCACCCACGCTAGATCCTCCCCATCGCCCTCCACCAGGCCTCTGCGCCTACGTTCCATCCTTTAGTTGTGCGCCCCCATGTCCTCGCACCCCTCCGCCCTCCTCTGCCCGCACGCCCCTCGACCTCGTGCCCCTTCACCCTTCTGCCAGTGCGCCCCCGCGCTCCTACGCACTTCAGCCAGTATGGCCTCGTGCACCTGCTCCATTTTGTCTGTGCACCCCTGTGCATCCTTCTTCATTAGTGTGCCCTCCCCTGCCAATGCGGCCCAACACCCTCCTCTACTTGTGCGCCTATTCGTGCCCTCCTCTGCGCACTCTCTTCTGCTAGTGCTCCCATGCGCCCTCGTGCTCATGCACCCACCTTCGCCTCTACTAGTGCGATAATGCATCTTCACGCTCGCCAGTACCAGTGTCATTTGTTGTCAGTGCTCGCAGGCCTCCTAGGTGTTCACACATCCACATTATATCTGATCTAGAAGAAGGTGAAATTTATAGAGACATGCTTCTTCCATCCAATCATTGTGCCCTTATGATAACTCGTTTAGAGGGATCTTATTGTGTTTGTTCCAAGATTTTCATTATTGTCCAGATAGTAGAGAGTGCAAAAAGGCTTTACATTGTTGATCTCTCATATCAAAAGAGTACATCTCTCTAGTGAAGATTGTTGTACCTTCTTACAGGGAGCTCTTCAAAAAGATCGTGACTTGTTTTCTATTGTAGATGAGACCTTGAGGACCCTTGATCATTGGATATGTGGGAAGTGTATGAAGATACATGCAAGGAGTCATGCTTGGCATCACAATGATGGTATTACTCGAGTAACTAAGGAGGCCGAAGAAATTAAAAGTCACCTTGTCATCATCCTTAAGCCTCTCCAGAAGAGTCTTGGGATACCTACTATTATGGAGGGATTGATCTTTGATGATGGGATTCTCGATCGGGTCTTTAGAGCACCTATCTTGATAGTGAAGAGCATCCCTCTTAGTTGTCGACTAGCCTTCTCTCAAGCTATAAAGACATCTCTTTATAAAGTGATCCTGAGCCAGGATCTGTATCTGCGTGGGTGATGTTGTTGCTTCTTCCACGTTGTACCTTGTAGGTGTTACGTCCTCAAAATAGGCGTGATTGTAGGTCTAGAACAAAAAGACTATAAAACAACTACCTATCCTTAGTGCACTCTCTACCTGAGGAAAAGTCAATGGTATTGCTAAGCTAGTAGATCTAGTGTTGACTGCTCATGTGCTTGAGGTTATGGATCATAACGATGGATGTTTTAAAGGGGGAGATAAAAAATTAAATCTCAACATCACACAGTGCCTTTGTAAATTTGCAGATGGCCATTTTACATCAGTGGTTAAAGTTTTATCTTTATCAATTGTGACACCTTTCAATGAAGATACCATTAAGGAGTAGGAAGCTAATGAATCTCATATTCATCACTCTAAAAATGATTAGTTAAGCTAAAATCCCTAAAATTCATTGGTATTTCTTTACTTATTCTTCATAATTAGCATTCATGCATGTTGTGATAAGAATTGCATTTTATCATTCATTATTACACAAAATAAGAAGCCAAAAATCTCAGCCAAATTGACCTGTAAAATAGCCTAACTTCCCTGATTTCTAAATAATTCATGCTAACTCCAAATGACCTCAAATCATCTCCATTGTATACGTATCACTAACAAGAATATGAAAAATACAATAAATTCACTAACCGAAATAAGTGGACAAAAAACCCAAACCCTAGTTCTAAGATTTCCAGACTAAAATCTTGATATCTTCCTCATACATAGTCTTATTTAACTCTAATCACTTTCGAACTAATGTACATTCAATTACCTTCAAAATAAGACCAAGTTCAAGTGAATTGGAGCTCATACGAAAGTTGGGTTTTGGGCCTATATTGTACATTTTATATTTTAGTGGTTTTTACCTATTATTTTATGTACATAATTAAATCACTTTATTTTATTTCTTTTTCTTTTATTTTATTTTACAAAAGTTTTATTAAAATGTGTAAAAAATCAAATCCAGAATGAGCTTGAAAACAAAGAAACTAACTAAGTCCAAGCCTTCACTGATAGTCTGTACAAAAGTTATCATTTATGTACCTTATTTTATTCATTTATTTTCTTAAGTAATAAAAAGCCTAAAAATAAATTAATGTGTAAATAATCATCTTTGATTTTATCATATTTTTTGGATTTTTATTTAGTTTAAAAATGACAAAAAATTATAAAATCCAAAAATCAAGGTATTCTATATACATGGGATACCCAAAAAAACTCACTTTATGCAAATGATCAATTTTGGTTTTGTTTCTTCATGAAAGTTGTATATCTCGTCGATACGAACAACTTTTGTGAAGAAAATTTTTCGATTTTAAATCATTTGCTATTTCCTTTTGAATTATCTTCGTATTTACTTTTCCGAATTTTCTGAGGCAGACACGTGGCTGCTCCTGGAGCTGTCACATGTCATCCATTTTTAGCCCTTTTATATATTTAATTTCATTTTTGAAAAAAAAATAAATAAAATAATAAATTAAAGTGTTGTCACGTGGCAAGATCTGGGTCGTCCGATCTCGGCTGATTTAAAAACCCCAGACCTGTGCATCGTTCTCCCACCTCCTCTCCACATTTAGGCGCCTCCGCCCACGAGCACCATCTACCACCTTCGAATTCGATCAGTCGCCGCCTCGATTCTCGTCTTACATTCTTCCTCCATATCAGATCCCCACCTTCCCAGTTTCCTTCCATGGCCGGCACCACCGCATATCACCCTCGTCACACCTTCCCGATCAACCACCAACTCCAATCCTCATCGTATCAATCAGCCACTGCCTTCCATTTGCGTTGACCGTTGCCTCCATATCTCACCTGATCTTCCTCCCGGTCGAACCTAATTCCATCGATCTCACTGAACCTGGTTAAATCCCCATTCTTGGACACCTTCCTAAGACGTGGAACCTCACGAATCACAAATCGATCGTCATCAATCTTCCTAAATCCCAACGGATCCCATCAATCATCCCCTGCCATCTTCGACGTCCCCATCTAACCTAATAAAACACACTACCATAATACCGTTCAAATCATCCGATGTTTCATCGAGATAAGTCCCAGGTTGGCGGTGACAGCGCCAACCTTCATCTCCATGAGAGATCCGAGGTTGACACCTCGTTGTAGAGCACCGCTCCTCTACCCATGACCGCTCTAGCCTCATCGCGTCATCGAGCTCCTCCACCTTCGACTCTCCATCACAGCTTACTACCCCCATTGATACCCCCCTTTGCCCAGCTACTATGAAGTTCCACCTCCCACCACCGCCTCTCATCCTCCATCACTGCAGCAAGCTTTGTCAACAATGCCAGGTCAACACCAGCCCCCTTCCTCCGCCTCATTCCAAGGCTAAAAACAGAAAGCGCCAATGCCTCAACTCCAGCAAACTTCATCTCATAGACATCGGCGTTTCCTTCTACCACGATGCCTCCTGGCTGAAGCTAGGAGTCTTCGACCTCGCCTACTCTACACAGCGGGAGGTCCGCATCATGTACTTCCGGTCATCGACTTCACCTCAAGACCCTCAGCCATCGTCCACCACTAGAGCGCCTCTACTCCACAGCCATGTCGAGTTATACCACCGCCACCAAACTCCCCGCGAAGCTTCATGCATATGCTTCGACTTCTTCGAACAACGAGCTCTGACAACCACAGTCGCGCCTCCTTTAACGTCCTACCTTCCTCCTCCAGACCTCCACCTTCGACGGTCGAGCTCACTGCCCGAGACCCTCCCACGTGATGCGCACGTGAGGGAGGGGACTTCTTGCATCGAGCCCCTACGAGTTCGTCCAATTCACATTAAAGAAGGTCAGACCAAAGGTCATGTGCATCGCACGTGACCTTCTGTAAATATTACAGAAAAGGCCTCCCACTTCAGCCAAATTACGTCCCTGCCTTCCAACCCAATGACTCACATAATCCACGACCGACAAAATGTATTCAAATCCCTTACTCTTAGGGAATGGACCCATGAAATCGATGCCACATGCGTCAAAAACGTCAGAGAAGTGTATGGGTTGCATCGGCATCATATCACGCTGTCCACAAGTGCCCATCCTCTGACAGTCAGTACATCTCTTCACGAACTCATCAGAGTCCTTGAAGAGAGTAGGCCACCATAGACCGGATTGGAGCACTTTCTGTGCCGTTCTCCTCCCTGAGTGATGTCCTCCTGCCTTAAGCTTGTGGCAGTAAGTAAGGATGCTATGGTGCTCCTCCTGAGAAATGCACCGACGCCAGATACTATCCCCTCCATCATGATAAAGGACGGGATCCTCCCAATGGTAAAACTTGGCCTTCGCGAGGAAGGTCTCAAGTTTCTGCCTGGGACAATCTTGTGGAACTTTCTTGGTGACAAGATAGTTCACAATATCAGTATACCATGGGAGAGAGGTGATAGCAAGGATCGCCTCATCTGGGAAGGTCTCACAAATAGGTTCAATCTGCTCAGAATCCTCAAGATACTCCAATCGGGAGAGATGATCTGCCACCACATTCTTGACTCCAGGATTATCCTTAATATCTATATCAAACTCCTGGAGTAGAAGGATCCATCTGGTCAATATGGCTTTGGCATCCTTCTTTTCCATGAGGTACCTGATGGCGGTATGATCGGTGTAGATGGTCACTCTAGATCCAATGATGTAAGATCTGAACTTATCTAGGGCAAAAACTACGGCTAGCATCTCCTTCTCAGCGACGGTATAGTTCCGTTGGGCGGCATCCAATGTACGGCTAGCGTAGTGAATAGCAAATGGGACTCCATCCCTCCTCTGTCCCAGCATGGCCCCTACGGCAAAATCGGAGGCGTCCGTCATGATCTCGAATGGGAGAGACCAATCAGGTGGCTGGAGAACAGGAGCCTCTACAACACGACTCTTGAGAGTCTTAAATGATGATAGACACTTATCATCTACGTGGAACTCGGTGTCTTTCGTCAGCAGATCCATCAACGGTCGGGCAATCCTACTAAAATCATGAATGAAGCGCTTGTAGAAATCGATGTGCCCCAGAAAAGACCGTAATTGCCGCAAGTTGGACAATGGATTGAGTTTTCTAATGACACATCCACCTTGGCCGGATCAACCTCCATGCCCCTGTTGGAGATGATATGGCCAAGCACCGTCCCCTGAGTCACCATGAAGTGAATCTTCTACCAAGACAACACAAGGTGAACCTCAATGCATCGCTGAAGGACTCAGTCTAGGCAGTCAAGACAAGAATCGAATCTGCCGCTGTAGACCGAGAAATCATCCATGAAGACCTCCAAGCACTCCCCCACCATGTCCGAAAAGATGGACAGCATGCATCTCTGGAATGTCGCAGGAGCATTGCACAATCCAAATGGCATGCGTCTGAAAGCATATGTCCCGAAGGGACAGGTGAAGGTGGTCTTGTCCTGGTCCTCGGGCGTGATGGACACCTGATTATAGCCGGAGTACCCATCCAAGAAACAATAATGGCTCTTCCTTGACAGCCTCTCTATAATCTGATCAATAAAGGACATGGGGAAATGATCCTTCTTGGTGGCCTGGTTCAATCGTCTGTAGTCCACACAGACCCACCAAGAAGTGGGTACCCGGGTAGCGATCTCCTCTCCAGACTCACTGACAACTGTGGTGATGCTCGTCTTCTTGGGCACCACATGCAATGGACTAACCCACTTGGAGTCGGAGATGAGGTTTAGATAAAATCGACACTCCACCATTTCGAGATCTCCTTCAATACAACCTCTCGAAGATTCGGGTTCAGCCGCCGCTGGAACTCACGCGACGGCTTTGCCTCCTCCTCGACATGGATATGGTGGAAGCACAGGGCCGGACTTATCCCCTGGAGATCGGCTACACTCCATCCTATCGCCTTGCGGTTCTTTTCAAGAACCCCCATCAGACAGGATTCCTGCTCTCCTGTCAAATCAGTGGAGATAATGACTGGGTACATCTCATGCTCACCCGCAAGGAACCTATACTTCAGCGACGACGGTAGCGGCTTCAGCTCTGGACAAATAGGTGCCGACGGATCTGGCCTCTGAAAAGTCTGAGTGAATGCTGCCAATCTGCATGGGAGAATGAGAACTCTCGCTCACAATCTGAATCTGAAGAAGGATGCTCTGTTGGACTGTCTCTGCTCGGCATGGAATCAACCTCCTCCCTAGTTGTAGACTCAGTAGAAGTCAAACACAGTATCAAATCATTGAACTCTGCCGAATCAATATCTGACTCCGAGGGATTTGTATCGGACTCACAAAAATCTGTCTTGCGGTCGGGAATCGAGTCTGCTGTCTGAGATGTATCCTGGACCAGGAATGCACTCTCCAAGCTCTCCTCTGCTGGCGTCTCTGCATCACCTAACTCTGAAGGTGAGAGGCTGGCTTGTGCATTGGATCTGCCCAAACTGCCTCGTCATATGTAATCACAAAATCACAGTCCTGGTGGATGTCTCGCCCTGCCTCTGTCATCTGCTCTAAATCTATAGTTGGTTCTGGCCTCTGACCCTCGGGGTGCGCTCCTCGCTGCTGGTCATGGTCTTTGCAAAGGTAAATGGCCCAAACCCAGGTGTCGATAAATCATCTTTCTATTGTATCGCATCTGGCACTAGTATCTCCGGACTGGTAGAAGGGTGGTCAAGGAGGAACAGGGCAGAATCGAACTCGGGTTCGGAGAGCGGGTCTCGGCTCTCACGAACTAATCTAGATGAATGGGTTGGAGTGCTAAAAATCGGTGCAGCCAGAGGCTGCCTAAGAGACCTCCTGCCCATCATCCTGATCTGGCGAGTCGGGCAGATGAAATCTGGAAAGACACAAGATGAGCAAACAAACCCCAAGTTCACCTACTCAACACTGAGCTGAAGACCGTAAGAGATCGGTTGATTATCTTGTCAATTTTATTTAGGTGATAATCTCAGTCTATCAGAACGATTACACGAGCTGATGGGAATCCAATTCGCCTACCAGACTGTCCCGTATAAAAGGTCGGTAGTCTATCGAGGCTGGGATATGGCTCTAGCCTAGTGTGCGGGTCGCTCTCTTGCTCATCTAAACCAGACAATGAGGGGGTTGCTCTCCCCAAGACAAATTTTTAAGTGATGTGTCTTTTAGGGTCAAGTGTGTTTAGCAGTCCTAATTTTATAGTTTTTGCTTTTATGTATTTTTCAAGCAAACAACGCCTAACTAATTTTTCGATTCTCCTGATAATTTAAATCCGAAAATAGGGGGAGAAGACAAAAAAGCCGATGCGCGATAAAATCAATGATGCATGCAGAGTAAGAGATGCGTACCTGACTCCAGCAGTCTACATGTAGAGTGATCCGTGCATAAAATAAAGACTGAAATTAAACTACCTATATGATGTACGACAAACCGGCCCTAGACGAAGCAATTTCTACACGTAAAGTACAGTAGCCAGGTAATCAAACCTAAGTCCGGAGTCCTATCTTGGGACCCACTCGGTGTCCGCCACAACGGATCCTGCACACGATGTGTGTGACTCCTCAAGGCACGTGGACTAGAGTCTAATTAATTCGGCTTTTTCTTCTAAGTTAATTAATCAGGTCCAATTACAAGCTAATAGGTGCAGGCAGATAATTAATGTTTGTATCCTAATTAATTACGTCACAATCAGAGAAAATCTTAAGCTAAGGCCAAAACCGCGTAAATCAGATAAGCAGTTAAGAAAATGCGAGAAAACTAAAACCGGCGAAAAATCGCGGTAAGGTCCCTCGAGCACATCGGTGCTCGGTTAAACAGACCCCGATATCACCAAATTCCAAGTCTGTGAGTTCCTGTATTATTACAAATAAATGTTCTACAAAAAATAAATCTAATCTAAACTATGGCTATCTACGCGGCTATTCCGCGACTCCTGCACTCCTGCTTGGTTCCTCGCATCCTCCTACAGCTCTATGCAAAAAAGAGCCGCCTCCGACTCCCGCGGTTGCTTCGGCTTCCGAAAAAGCCGCCTCGATCCTCAAACCCTCACAAGAAATCAAACAGAAATGTATGTCAGACCAGATTATTAGAAAAATATGCAAATAAATCAGATAAGAATATCTACACGGCTATGGACAAAAAGCCGCAAAAAACCGCGAAAAATCAAAAGAATACTAAGCCGTGCTCCCTGACCACGGCACCATTCTAATGAGCTGAAAATCCCACGAGACCCGAGTAGGGATAAAGTCAATCAAGGATCGTTGCAACCCGGATCTCGCAGATCGGACTCAATAAGTAAAAGGGACCACCAAATAATAGTAATCAGAAATGAAAACCGAATAGCGGTCTTTACTATTTATTTAAACTGGTATAGCGATCAAGGTCGAACTCAAGGCGCATGGATTGGCCGGATCAGCCTACGAAGTAGTCAAATGATAAAATAAATATAATATTTTTTGGTGGCTTTTATGTTTTTCTTTTTTCCTTAAATTTTTTAATTTTTTAATTATAAAGGAAATATAAGAAAATAGATAAAAAGAGCAAATCCAACAATTTATTAAACACTCAAAATGCTCAGAAAATTCAAATAAAATTATTTTGTATTTTTTATATTTTTAAGTATTTTTGGTGAATTTTTCAGAATTTTCCAATTTTTAGTTGATTTTATAAAAATCAAGAAAGGGGAAAACAATGCATCAATGTGCAGCCAGACATGAAAGGCTAATTTAAAATATCTAATTAGCCTATAAAAAATGGAGACAATTTTTATGAAAAGTAAATACAAAAACTAAGCTACAGAAATTGAAATTGTAATTTTTTTAATTTTTTATAATTTTTAAGAAGTTTTATAAGATTTTTAGGGTTTTGTGATTTTTAGGGGTTTTATTAAAATCCAAATGACACAAAAATTGGATTGAATCTCAAAAATAACAAAACAAACTATTTCTAATTTTTTTAGAATTTTTGGGTAAATTTTTATATTTTTCGTAGATTTTTCAATTCAGACAGTAATAAAAATGCGTGTTTTTTATTTTTTAAAAATAGTAAAAAGCAAGAAAAATGTCCTAAAAAATTAATGAAATTTTTACACAATGGCAGGAGCTACGTTTCCAAATTTCACTTGATTTATAGTTTAATTGGTATTTTATTCAACCAATATAAGGCACACAGCACACAAGGACCTAAGCGCAAGAAAACATAGTTCCAAGGGCCAAATGATAAGACATATTAAAAATGCAGGGCTAAACTTGCAATAGCCCATATATACACGTGGAAAGCATGTGATTCAGACACGGAGGGGTATGGAAGTCATTTCTATTTATAAAAGATCAAACCATAATAGCAAGAAAATCCAGGGAAAAAACATGCAATTTAACCCACGAGTCACGTGTCCATGCACGCGCTCCATATACAGAGGGACTAATTTGCAAATAAAACAAGCACAGGGTCCTAAATGCAATTTGTCCAAAATAAAGACAACTACGACACATATTTACGGGACTAAGCAAAAATATAAAAAATGCGAAGGGCCTAAGAGCAAATTACCCTCTTATTAATGATCATCGACCGAAGGCGACGCCACGTGGAAGATCGGACGGCTGAGAGCTGATGACGTCTCTTTGGCTTGATCAACGCTCCAGATGCGACCCTCAGATGGATCTAACGGTGGAGGGCTCTCGCGAACGGATGGTCCAGATCAAATCTGGAGCAAAGGGTCGATCGGACGGTGTCTGGAGGTCCTCCAAGAACAGGTCACCGGCGAGTTTCACCAGCCCGATACGCGCAGTGGAGGACTCCTCGGATGCTGCTAGATTGGGCAAAATGCTCTTGACGACGTTCCGCAGCTGATGGTGTGCTCAAATGAGGCTGAGAAGTCCTAGAACATCCCAACGGCGAGGTGGACATGGAGCAGTTGTTCTTCAGTAGTAGGGCTTCCAAATGAAGCACGTTTGCTTGTTATTCCTGCATGAGAAGAACGATGGGTCAAGGGCAAACTGCCTCGACCCGGTGAAGGGCAGAATGGGTGGTTGGATGGGTCACGGTGTGGTCCTCTGGCGAACGGCGGAGGAGGAGGACCGAACTCTCAGTTCCGGGACGAACCGGGGTGGACGAATGGGTGAAGAAGATGGAAAGAGGTCTCGTGGATGTGAATCGACGGTTGGATGGAAGGATACACAAATGGATGATCGGGAAATGGCCGGCGACGGTCGGTGGCGCTAAACCTAAGAATCCGAATTAAAGAGGAAGTAGAAGCTAAAAGGGCTACCTGATGGTCGAGGTTGTCTGTGCTGGAAGTCAGGGACTTCCGGGGATCGTCGCCTCGATGGATCGATGGTCTAGAGGCTCGGGCTCTCCTTACGGCGGAGCACGGCGGTGAAAGTCACCGGACCTGGGGCTAGGACGCTTCACTCCTCGCTGCAACACCTTCTATGGATTGTTGTCACTCAATGCAAGAAGGTGGAGGTCACAGGTGTCTGAAATGGTGGCCGAAGGTACGACTAATGGAGGAAGAAGTTGATGCTATATACTGGTGGAGACCTGACAAATATGGAGTCGGGCATGGCACATTGGTGCACGGATCCCAAGGAGAATCCCCGGGCGTGAATCTCGGATGTATGATCTGCAAATGGAGCTCGGGGTTTGGGTGAGAGGTGACCAGACCGATCTAGGATAAATGAGAAAAGTCGGGTCAGTGACCGGGTCCGCGAAGAAGGGGTCCGCGGGGGAGAGTTGACCGAGGGTCAACAATCCCCCGTGGACTAATCCGGTAATTCCTTTTATTAATTATTTGTAAAATCATTTTAAAATAGAAAATGATTTTAATTGAAAACATTTTCAACATGAAAATTTTTTAATTATTTTCAAAGTATTTTTTAGTGATTTTTATTTATTTTTTTGAAAAATAAATTAGGTAATTACATTCTATTATTATTATATATAGGTATATTTACATCTGTATTTTTTATTTTTATTTCTAATTATTTATTTTTGTATAATTATCCCTATTTTATATTTTATTTATTTTCAACATAAAATATGGGATTCAAACTAATTTTTATTTGATTTTTATTAATTATTTACAAAGGTGAAATTAATATATGTAGGCACATATGTACATGGTATATACAAGGGGAAGAGAGAGAATTTATTTTTGTTTTATTTTCATTTTTTTCATTTTATTTTATTTTTATAAATATGTCAAAATAGAGGGAACACATAAATATTTTTATTTTTAGAAAATGAAATATTTACACAAAGAAGGGTATTTACATCATGTTGAGTTACCCTATCTCTCTCTACTTATTTTATTTTGCGGTAAGGCCCATGCTGAGCCCTCCCTTGGGTTTAGGTCACTCCATATTTATTCTAAATATTTCCCTCTTTTCTTTATTTCTTTATTCCTGTATTTTTGTGCAAAAACATGCTAATTATGGCTATTTACATGATGCATGTATTTTGACAAATTATTGTATTTATAACTATTTACGTGATATTTTGCCAAGGTTTCTAGCTAAAATAAAGGAATAAAGAGTGATGAATGGGGATTCATCACCCGCCAATCCAGAGGTCACGTGCCAAGCCCGTGCCCTCTAGAAGTTTTGCATGTAGCCCTTCTATGTGCTCGGTAATTACTACTTAGTCCCTTTACTGCATTCTTATTTTATGCTATATTCTGTAATATTGCAAACAGAACCCTAGCTTTCCTCTTTCATTTGAACCTCTACATCGCATATTTTTATTATTTAAAATATAACATGATGTTCTACAATTAATTCTTGGCCTACTTTTGATATTTTTATCCTCTTTGGTAAATTAATAGTAATTGTCCTTGTAAAAATTGACATACTTTACAGATCTTTTGCTTAAAAATTCACAACTAATTAACCATAGTTCTGAACATTATCAAAAATTCATGGGTAGTAGAATTAATTATGTTTAACATCGTGCCTAAAAAGAATCGCAGTTGCATACATATTTTTCTCTATAAAAATCATTTAGTGTTTTGCATTGATTAATTTCTAATAAGTAGAAATTGTTATATTTTAGGATTTAATATTTTTCTGAGATAGTTCACATCGGGATAAGTCTTGGATAATTTTATTTCCTTAAAATAAATTGATTTGGTATTTATTAAAATTGATCTTCTCATTTCACTTTGTTGTATTCATAAATTTATAAAATATTTACCATGCATCTAAAAATTCCAAAAAATTATAGTGCATTTATTTCATCATAAGATAATTCTCGCCAAATTTCATAATTTTTTAACATCGTTTGATTGAAAATTGCATTTTAGTCCCTAAAATTGGCCTCATTTACATTTTCATCCCATAATTGCATTAAAAATAACAAAAAATATCATCTCGAAAACTGTGCACGAATTTTGATAGACAAAATTCTATGTTGTTCTTTTGTCTCCTTGAATTTGACCTTGGGACTTGCCCAAGTAAAATAAACATAAAACCGCGTTGATTAAATATTAAAGAAATTCTTGTGGTTATTTCTTGACTGATTCCGAATTCGCGTCTACAACGAAACAACAAAATAAAATGATAATTCACATCAATTAAAGAGGTTATTCTTGGACTCATTATATGTCATCGTTGTTGGGGAGGCAAATATCTTAGATTTTTTTAAAAAAATTAAGTGCTCTGTTTTTCACACATTCGGGTAGCTTGACCCCCGAAGGTGTCACTGTACATTTTTCATTTATTTTTCGTCATTTATTTTCTGTCTTTATTTTTATTTTTGAGTCACTCTCTTACTCTCTCTCTCTCTCTCTCTTATATTTTTCATGCGAGTTACCTGGCGTGCGTAGAGCAGTTTTCGAAAACCAACGCATCTTCACTGACTTCCGAAAAGCCGCATTAAAATTAAGATCAAGCCGAGTCATGAGAGAGCATAGAGTTTAGGATTTATTTTTCTGCAATTTTAATTTCTGTAATTAATTATTCATTTATAGCGGTGTCCGTTTGGACTCGTGTGTTTAATAAGACCTTGAACTTTTTTTATGGTGTGTTGTGGTCTGTTTCACTCTTCGGTGAGGATGGGGCCCGATCTGAGTGGTGCTTAGGATAAAGCTGCACATACATCTATTATAGCTTCTAGAATCTTTTGATTGTGGTCGTAGAACCTAGGACCAGACTTCACATTTATTGAGACGCACATTAGAGCGTTCAACTTAGTCAAATTCAAATCAATTCTTCACGACTAATAGAACTTTCTTGTAGGTGTGGTTTTTATTGGGTTGCATTCATCTAGAATAATTTTCAATTCTTGTATTACATCCCATATGGAGATTGCAAGGAATCACGGCAAGTCTTCTATCTGAGCATACATCATTGTTTCACGTGCATCGTTTTTTCTCAAATTTCTCCCTCATGTTCCCTCACACAAATTTTAAAAGAAATTGGGACTAGACGGTAGATGTTTATTTGTGCTCACTTAATTTTTTAGTGATCGCCTTATTAAAATTAGGATTGCTAAACAAAATCCACTAAATTAACTCATAAAATCAAGATTTTTTACGGGAGAGCAATCCCGACCTTGGATTCATTTATTTGTCTGAGTGAGCGAGAGATGACAGTTAAGGTTAGAGCTCAGCTTCGGAATCTTCACCGAGACTACTGATTCTATAAAAATGATTAGCTACTTCTCAGTGAGGATCAACGAGTAGTCGGTAAACGATCCGGATTCGCTTAGCAGAGTGGGTGGTTTGAAGAACATTATGTAAGGCTCCATCCTTAAGTAACATGGGTAGTCGTTTTACGGTCTGTACTTACACCCATATTGGCTAAAAGTGGATGCAATTAGTTGTAAGAATTTGGTCCACTCTTTAAGAAAATTTTTGACACCTAACAGCTCGCTAAAATTTTTCCAAGATTGATTTTATTACCAACTAAAATTAACAAGATAATTGGTCGAACTCTGACGATCCTCATTGTTTGAGTTGGTGAACATGGGGTTTGATTTGTGTTTGCATTGGTGTGTGTGAACCGAATCCGAATATAAAAAAACCACACACTTTTGTCATCACTCTCCTTTCTTGATCTGAAAAAGTTAGGGGTTCTTTTGTTGAGTATCCCAAGCACTTGAACATCTTTAACCAAGATCCATTATGTCAAAAAATTATGGGACTTTTGTCCGAGTACCCACCAGATATGTACTTTGAAAATGATTTTTTCGCGGTCAAACACAAATACTCTAAACCCTCTTCCTACAGACATCCTCTAACATTCACGGGAGACTCTGGCCCTCGGATGAATCCAACCCACTCTATAAATTCCAATCCATGTTATTCAGATCATCTGAACAACTTCGATACTTCATCATATTTGCCATCTCCCCAACCATTTGCTACACATAATCAAAACCCATCCCGGGCCGACCGAACATATTCCCGATTTCTTGTTGGACCTCATGAACCATTTAATGATCAAACTGATTTAGAGACAAATGACTGGCTTAGACATCAATCCCAATTGACTCCACTCTTTCCACATCATAATGTTGGGATAGGTAAACACTTCACAGATATACATATAGATTGGACCTTCGGTAATAACATGATTGGACCAAACCAGATATAGAGGCCCGCGCATCCTGAACATCTGTATTGGATTGACATTATGGACTAACCTGGATAACCTGCACATACAAAGGATTTGGTTGATTGCATCAACACACATGAACCTTGTATAATTCCATGATATGAGGACCTGATCAATTATCATCATGGAAATGGACTCTACTCAACCCAACAGTACATGCCTAAGCCACAGTATGTTGAGTATAAAACTTCAGGTTCTCAGGAATATCCTCTAATAGAACATACTGCTCCCATGATTGATCATGAAATTTTTTTAAGGATGGAATTTCAAAGATAATTAAGATATGAATTGCTTGAGGATAAATCTAGAAATTTCATTGACCGACTAATTCCATTTTATGGTAGTTTGGGTATAAAAAAGGAAGATAAAATGATTGGATCTAATGTTGAAAACCACGAGGATATTCAGAAACTCATAGAGTATGTTCACCCTAGGGATGATTCTGACAGCGACACCTATGCATATCACTCCCTTAGGGATGACTCTGACTTGTCACATTGAAGCCCCTCCTCAGACATGAAAATCAACACATCTATACATCACACCGAAAAAACCAAAAATTTTGAAAATTCCAAAATACCCAAAAAATTGAAAATCCCAAAAAAATAATAAAAATTGAAAGTGGAGAGGATTCGAGGAATTTAGATCCTGCTCTGATTGAAGCACTGGATAAAAGACTCATTTTTGAACTTCCCTTAATTCAGGCCATTGAATACTTCCCCGACCTTAAAGGATTTTTAATGAGCAAACTAATGATGAAAAAGTCAGGTAGGAAGAGAACAAGGATTGAAAGACAATCGTGTCCATGGCCACCTCTTTGGTATTGAGGAAAAAGACCAAGAGCTGCAGAGTGAAGCGGTTGCCCAGATTTGACTATGAAATCAAGGACACGACATTTACCCATGCTCGAATCGAAGATGACTCACCAATCAATATCCTCCCGACCTCTGTATTCGATAAGTTTAGACTTAGACCTCTCAGGAAGATAAGAGAGATCGTTCAATTGGCTGATCAATCGATAAAGCAGCCGAGAGGAACCATTTCAGTCATCGTTACATTCCAAGGTGCTCCGCTCAAGGTGGACTTCACGATAATTGATATTGAGCATCAAGGAGAATTTACCCAATCTCCAATCATTCTCGGAAAGCCATTCTTGGCATTGGTTAAGGCAATTATTGAGTGTGAGACTCAAAAAAATCAATTTTATAGCATTGGGAGCACTTCGATCTCACCCAGTCTTTGAGGAACCATGAGATTCTGAGGCGACCCACGAAGACGTCAACATCCATAACCACCAAGTGGTAGAAGAGCCCTACCCTGGTGCTATAGCGGTTGTTGAACTGACCATTACCACAAAGACTCTCCCCAACCCTCCATTTCCCGTTGCTTTAGCCTCCAATGCCATACATGACTTCTTATATGATCCTGGAACATATGCTTGGGCTCATCCTAAGTCGGCTGAAATCTTTTCTGACTACCTTGATCAATTCAATCCAACTCAAGAGTGCACTAACATTAAGACAATTGAGAACAAATATGCGGGACATGCACCGACCATGGAGGGATATTTCGATGATTTTTCTGAAAATGACTCTGACGATAATTGGGAATCTTATGCTTCATCCTCTTGCTATCATTACGATCTGCCACCACAGGAACACAAAAAGATCTGTCGAAAACTGCCTTAATCATCGGTTACCCTCCCTCCGATCTACCCCATCGATCTCCTTGTACATCTTCTTCCTTTACTTAGACGAGGGTCTAAGTATAGGGGCAATCCGATGCCATCTGTATATACCACTCTCCTCATCCAATCCTCCTCTCAATCGCCCCATTCCACCCTTCTTCCGTACTTAGGTTGACCGGAGCCTAAGTATAGGGGGAACCGATACCCATCTGTATATACTCTCCTCATTCACACCTCCTTACCACCTCATTTTCATTCTTCTTCTAAACTTAGACTATTCACAGCCTAAGTATAGGGAGGTGCCTTTTTCTATTTTTATAATTCTTTTTCACTCTCTTACGCTTAGCCCAAACTTTGTCTTCTTTGTGCTTCTTGTGCTCTGAGGACATAACACTCATTAAGTATAGGAGATGTGTATATATACTATGTATTTATTTTACCCATAGGTTGTACTTTCTCGTAAGTATATATGTATTTATGGGATGAGTAATTAACTTGTAAAATATTTAAAAAAACAAAATACAAAAACAAAATATAAAAAAATCTTTTGTTATTAACACTGACCGTGCCCAACCAATTTCTTTTAAAAAAATGGCTTCTTATTCATTTTGCATAAAAAATATCTCCAAAAAATCAATCAAAAAAATCGTAAAAGTTAAAAAAATTGTGTCTGCATTCCACGCACTTGCACTTCATCCAGCATTTCATGCATTGATGAAAATCCCTTGGGTTTTGAATCGAGTTATGAGCAGAAACGCAGAGTGATTTGGACTTGACCTTAATCCACCTACCATTTGGAGGAACTTCGCCGAGAAAAAGGATTTTAGAAGCTTCATTTCTATGACTTAATTCTTCAAGTTCCACATGACAATGTGAAGCGTTTGATTCTTAATGTCTAACTTGGTCTCTTCATTCTGGGTACGACTCTGGAATAGGGAATTGATTTGTACTCTCGTACTATGCACTTAGCTCAACTTAGACGGGATGTTGGAAGACTGTGTGAGTTTTTTCTCTGGTAGCATGGACATCTAAAGACCGGAGTACGGGTTGAAATAAAGCTTCGGAAAAGGGATAGACGGCTGGGCACAATTTTTTCTAAGACCCTAAAGATATACAGAAAAAAATATTCCATATCCATAGAGGCACAACAAGATCCATGCAGAGATACCAAAAATCCAAATACAAAGAAGCCTGCTACCAAATACATATTTGACCAAAAAAGGTCCAAGCTTCAAGAAAACCTACATATCTCGGTGGAGACTCGACTACACTGGCCAGCTTCACAAGGAGAGGTGACTACACTGGTCATCCTCCAGTTCTTTTCCCTTTCTTCTATTCTTCTCCCCCATTTTGATTGTAAACACAATGCGACAGACCTTATAAGGAAATAGCTGACTCCCTGGGGACGAGTTATTGGAGAGGAGGTTTGCATGGTAGTCCGGCATTCTGGATGGGAAAAGCTAAAACCTTTCACACACATGAGTCGATTATCCAATGTTCATAGGGTATGCTTTGGGAGGAGGATTGATCTAAGATGACTTCTGAGCCAAAATTGTGACAATGATGTGTAGAACTTAAAGCCCATTGAATTTAAAATTCCAAGTATCATAGAAGTTCTGCCAAACTAATAATCCAAAGGTCAGGTCTAGTTCCACATTCTCCTTCAACTCATGGTCTTGGTGTGGAACCCAATCTCATTTCACCTCATTGCATTTCTTTAGATGCTCATGGAAGAGGATGGTTTAAATATAGGGGGATGATGAATCTCAGATTCATCACTCTAATAATGATTAATTAAGATCAATTCCTAAAATTCATTGGCATTTCTTCATTTATTCTATATAATTAGCATTCATGTATGTTGTGATAAGAATTGTATTTTATCACTCATTATTACATAAAATAAAAGCCAAAAATTCCAGCCAAATTGACATGTACAATAGCCTAACTTCTCTGATTTCTAACTAATTCATGCTAACTCCAAATGACCTGAAATCACACCATTGTGTACATATCACAAACAAGAATAAAGAAAAATACAAAAAAATCACTAATCTAAATAAGTGGACCAAAAGCCCAAACCCTAATTCTAGGATTTCTGAACTAAAACCTTGATATCTTCCTCATACTCTGCCCATTCTACTCACTTTTTAACTAATATACATTCAATTATCTTCAAAACAAGACTAAGTTCAAGTGAATGGATCTCATACGTGAAAGTTGGGTTTCGGACCTCTTTTGTACATTTTGTATTTTAGCGATTTTTGACCTATTATTTTATGTACATAATTAACTCATTTTATTTTATTTCATTTTCATTTTATTTGACAAAAGTTTTATTAAAATGCGTAAAAATTCAAATCCAGAATGAGCTTGAAATCAAAGAAACTAACTGAGTCCCAGCCTTTACTGTAGTATGTACAAAAGTTGTCGTTTCCGTACCTTATTTTATTTCTTTATATTCTTAAGTAATAAAAATCCAAAACATTAGATTAATTTGTACATATTTTTGATTGATATAAATAATTATCTTTGATTTTATCATATTTTCTTCGGATTTTTATCTAGTTTAAAAATGGCAAAAAATATAAAATCCAAAAATCAAGGTATTTTGTACATGGGATACCCAAAAAAAGTCACTTTATGCAAATGATTGATTTTGGTTTTAATCTCTTCATGAAAGTTGTAGATATCGTCAAGATGAACAACTTCGTAAAGTAAAGTTTTCGATCCGAGGTCATTTGCTATTTTTTTGAATTATCTTTGTATTTAATTTTCCAAATTTTCTGGGGCAGACACATGGCAGCTCCCGGAGTTGCCCGTGTCTCTCATTTTGGCCCTTTTATATATTTAATTTCATTTAAAAAAAATAAAATAATAAATAAATATAATAAAAATAAATTAAGGTGCTGCCATGTGGCAAGATCTAGGACGTCCGATCTCGGCCGATCAGACGACGCTAGACCTATGCATCGTCCTCTCGCCTCCTTTCCACATCTGGGCGCCTCCGCCCACGAGCGTCGACCACCACTTTCCAATTTGGTCAGTTGCCACCTCGAATCTCATCTTCTGGTCTTCCTCCATATCAGATCCTCACCTTCCCAGTTTCCTTCCATGGCCGGCGCCACCACCTATCACCCACATTGCACCTTCCTGATAAGCCACCAACTCCAATACTCATCGTATCAATCGGCTTGCTCGACCGCCACCTCCATATCTCAGTTGATCTTCCTCCTAGTTTAACCCAATTCCATCGATCTCGTTGAACCTCATCAAATCCCCATTTTTGGCCACCTTCCTAATACGTGCAACCTCACGAATCACAAATCGATCGTCGTCGATATTCCCAAATCCCAATAAATCCCATCAATCACCCCCTGCCATCTCCGACACCCCCATCTAACCCTATAAAACCCACTACCGTACTACCATTCTAACCATCCGTCATTTCATCGAGAGAAGTCCCAGGTTGGCGGTGACAGCACCAACTTTCTTCTCCGGGCGAGATCTGAGGTTGACACCTCATTTTAGAGCACCGCTCCACCACCTCTGCTCTCTCTAGCCTCTTCGCGCTATCGAGTTCCTCCACCTTCGACTCTCCATCACTGCTTACTGCCCCCACCAGTACCCCTCTTCGCCTAGCCACTCTGAAGTTCCACCTCCCACCACCGCCTCTCATCCTCCATCACCGCAGCAAGCTCCATTGACAACACCAGGTCAACACTGGCCCCCTTCCTCCGCATTATTCCAAGACTAACAACAGAGAGCGCCAACGCCTCAACTCCAACAAACTTCATCTCATTGACATCGGCGTTTCCTTCTACCACGATGCCTCCTAGATGGAGCCAGGAGTCTTCGACCTCGCCTACTCTGCACAGCAGGAGGTCTGCGCCCCGTACCTCCAGTCATCGACTTCACATCAAGCCCCTCGGCCACCGTCCACTACCAGAGCGCGTCTGCTCCACTGCCACATCAAGCTACACCACCGCCACCACACTCCCCACGAAACTTCACTCCTCCGCTTCGACATCATCAACTCTAGCGAGCTCTGACAATCACAGTCGTGCCTCCTCCGACGTACCAACTTCCTCCTCCGGACCTCTGCCTTTGACGGTCGGGCTCACTGCCCGAGACACTCCCACATGCTGCGCATGTGAGGAAGCCGACATCTTACATCGATCCCCTCCGAGTTCGGCTAATTTACACTGAAGCATCTCAGCCTAGAGGTCACGTGCATCGCACATGACCATTTGGAAATATTGTAGAAAGGCCCTCCCACTTTAGCCCAATTACATCCTTGCCCTCAAACCCAGAGATCGATCCCCTCTCGCAGTTTTGCAGATAACCCCTCCTTGTTCTCGATAATTACTACTTAGTCCCTTTACTGCATTCCTATTTTATGTTATATTTTGTATAATTACAAACAGAATCCTAGATTTACTCTTTCATTTGAACCTATACCTCACATCTTTTTATTATTTTAAATTTAGCATGATGTTTAACAATTAATTCTCTACATCTTGGCACACTTGTGATATTTTTATCCTCTTTGGTCAATTAATAGTAATTGTCCTTGCAAAAATTGGCGTACTTTACCCATCTTGTGCTTCAAAATTCACAACTAATTAACCATAGTTCTGAAAATTATCACAGCTTCATGGGTAGTAGAATTAATTATGCTTAACGTCATGCCCAAAAATAATTGCAGTTGCATACATATTTTGCTCTATAAAAATCATTTAGTTTCTTACATTGACTAATTTCTAATAAGTACAAATTGCTATATTTTAGGATTTAAGATTTTTCTGAGAGTTCACATAGGGATAAGTCTTGGATAATTTTATTCCCTTAAAATAAATTGATTTGATATTTATTAAAATTGATCTTCTTGTTTCACTTTATTTACATTCTAAAATTCATAAAATATTTATCATTCATCCAAAATTCCAAAAAAATTATAGTGCATTCATTTCATCATAAGATACATCTCGACCAAATTTCATAATTTTTAAATATTGTTTAATTAAAAATTGTATTTTAATCCCTAAAATTGGCTTCATTTACATTTGCATCCCAAAATTGCATTAAAAATAACAAAAAATACCATATTAAAACCGTACATGAACTTTGATAGGTAAAATTCTAAGTTGTTCCTTTGCCTCCTTGAGTTCGACCTTGGGACTTGCCTAAGTAAAATAAACATAAAACCACATTGATTAAAATTGAATAAATTCTTGTGGTTATTTCTTGATTGATTCTGAATTCCCACCTACAACGAAATGACAAAATTAAATGATAATTCACATCAATTAAAGAGGGTATTTTCGGACTTGTCAGATGATTATGGAAACACCCTTGCGATCCACCCGAGTCCCTCTCGGAGTTTCCCCTTTCTGTGGTAGAGACGGTTTGTAGGATCAACACCTTCTTGATGCTATGTGTGGAGAGGTTCGTCGTGGCTATGGATCTATTACATGTCATCACACTTGTGGTTAATTATGATTGGGAGAAAGATGTTCCATGTGCTTGTTAGAATTTACAGCATCTGCATCGCTTACTCCATTGCTTAAGTCAGACAACAACATTCATCCCATTGTAGTTGGTACCATTCGGAGGTGCTAGTGTCTAAAGTTGTTATGACTGGAGTAAGTAAAGATATGGTCAAATATCTGAATTGCTTCCAGTTTGGGGTGGGTGTTTCTGATGGAGCTGAGGCTATTCTACACAGTGTCAATAGAGTGTTGAACACTCGTTATAATGATGGTTCTCTTTTCATTCTTACAGTGGATTTTCTAATGCCTTCAATATAATTGATAGGTCAGCCTTACTATGTCAGGTGAGAGCAAGATATCCATCTATCTCTTTGTGGGTGGAGTTCTTATATAGATAGAAAGCAAGGTTATACCTTGGAAACAAACATATCTGGTTATCTGATGGAGTTCAACAAGGTGATACTCTAGGGCCTCTACTTTTTTCCCTCGTATTACATCCACTTATCCATGATATCAGAGATAAATGCAAGCTACTTCTTCATGCATGGTACTTTGATGATGATACACTGGGGACACAAATGAGGTGGCCAAGGTTATAGGTATCATCCAGCAGAGTGTGCCAGACTTGGGTCTAGTTTTTAAATATTCATAAAACTAAACTCTTTTGGCCTACATGTGATGGTAGGAAGTTTTGCAAAGGACTGTTCCCAACAGGCATTGGAAGACCTTCATCGGTTGTGAAGTTGCTTGGAGGGTGGCAGTTAGTACGGACAAAAATGTTAATGAGTGTTTGGCTTTGGAGAGGGTTGCTAAAGCTTTGAAGTTGATGCATCTTCTTCCTCAATTGGGTGATCCTCAGAGTGAGCTTTTTTACTCAGTTCGTGTATGGGTTTAGCAGCACTTTTATTTGACTTGAGAACTTGTCAACCTATGTACATGGAAGAGGCAACAACTATTCAACAGGGGCTTACGAGAGTCTATTGAAGACATTGTTGTTTGTGGAGGTCCTTCTTTGGAGACCTAGCCATCATTGCCCATTTGACCTGGCGATTTGAGGCTACTTTCAGCAATTGAGTCTGTGGCCTCCAAGGCGTAGTCTTGGGAGCTTCAGGATAATATCTTGCAGGACAGTAAGATTTACAATATTGATTCCATCTTTGATTCTGCTCTTCATCGACTTCAAGTCACAATTCTCTCATTCGACCTTAGTTGTTTTTCTAGAAAGGATGCTCCAAAGATCCAAAATGTTTTGGCGAGTATTATTTTAACAAAATAATTGAGAAAATTGAGGTGAAATTGGACATGACCGTTAGATAAAAAACAATTTTTCGGTATCTTCAATATGATCATACTCAAGATTTTCTCCTTGCTATTCCTATTGATAGACTTCATCTGCACATGTCACCGGTCGAGTATCGCAGCGTCTCATGATTCTTTTATTACAAGTGATGAGATATGCACAGTTTGTCATAATGCATGCTTAGATATTTTTGAAGATCATGCAATTCATTGCAGGAAGCTTTCGGATTTTAAGTACAGTCACGATCTTGTTTGAGATGTTTTATTTGAAGTTCTCAGGCGTGTAGGTGTTGCTGCTAAGAAAGAGGCGACTGTGAGCTTTTTAACTGATCCGCAAGAGGGAAGATCCACTCTTAGACCTACTCATATTATGATTTTTGGATGGGTTGGAGGGAAACATGCCTATGTAGATTTGACAGGAGTTTCTCCTCTGTTGGGGTTGAAGAGTGGGACCTTTACATCAAGGGATGATGCCCTTAAAGCTACTTCAGTAAGAGTGGTAAAGCACGAAAAAATGTGCATGGAGAATCAACATGCCTTCATCCCTTTTGGTTTTGATACTTTTGGATTCCTAGTAGCAGAAGCTATCAAATTTTTGAAGAGGATCCAAAAAATTATGAGCAGTAATGTTATGATTCCTAGGTTTATGGATGTAGTATTTAAAAGATTGATTTTGCAATCAAAAAAGAACTAGGAGTGCAGCTTGTTGGCCGTCTGTCTCCTATCAAAGTTCCCGTTCTTTGAAATAAGAATAATAAAGCAATTAAAATGGGTGTGTGAATGAATTGTGATGTTCAGGAATATATGCTTAACTTATGAAATTGACCAACCTCCTTACAAAGTCCAAAATTAAATTTACGTGTAATTCTACTTCTAAGAATTGGTTATACGTAGGCAGTTCATTCAATATAAAATGAACCTTACCAAATTGGCTTTAAATCAAATGGAATATCGTAGTGCGCAATTTTGATAATAACATGTGCTCAAGTCTTAGCACTTTAAAATAGTTTCACATCGGGTACTGATAAAATGTAGAGGTGGTTATAAATGATGGAGATTACTATTTGACAACTTGACTTAATCTATTCATGTGACTGTCAATCGGGCACGAGACTAACTAGTTATAAGAACTATTTCTCTTCTATAGCGGTTCAAGTATGTAAGCTCGGGATGTTACACGGGTATTAAAAATTGATATTCGCAATAGATAGTGGTTCAATAGAAAAAAAAAGATTGAAATTCCTTCTTGGCCTAACATCTCTGTGCAACTAGAAACATATGAGAAAATCGATGATGTGGATAAACTTCCCTTTCTAAAAGTTTTCTTCAACTGCATAAAATGTAGCTAGATAAGTTTATATATAATATGCAACAGTTCAATTATGAAATTGAAAATGAGTTGTGCAGAGTTTAAAACGAATACACGAACAGTCTGTCAGTTTCTACATGGCTAGGAATAAGTTTGATTACGAGAATATCAAATTTACCAATAATATTAGCAGATCGACCGCTATGTGGTTTCATAGTAGGGTCCACAATGAGAAGGTTGTCTTGAGGGGCATCTATCGAAATGAACGAGTCTGAGTTAGCTTCAACTTCGACTCAAACTCGATAACAAAACTCATATTCAAGTTCAAATTCGATAAGTTCTGAATTAAACTTTAGTGTGAAGCCTCTTAACTGGCCATTTTGTAGCGATTGATTTTATAATCCTTAGACTGTGAAATTTCTTTGAAGAAGCAATTGAGCTCATTATTGATCCCATAAATAATAAGGGAGCTGGGAGCCTACACCCAGGGGTGTAGGTAACTACCTACACCCGGCCTTCTTTTTCATGATTTTTGAATTTTTTAAATGAAACTTTTGGGGGATTTTCGTAATATATTGAGATGAATATATGTTTCAAGTTTTATGCAAAACAAACATTCCTATCATGTTCATCTAAAAGGTGACATTTTCAACAATTCTGAGACCGCTAAAATTTGACGGTCTTGATGAAGATGATAAGAGTCTCAAATTAAGTTGAATTTTGAATGACACCATGGTGATATATAGTGATCTAATTTCTCAAAAGTTTCATTTCAAAAAAAATCAAAAAATAATGAAAAAATGAGCCGAGTGTAGGTAGTTACCTACACCCCTGGGTGTAGGCTCCCTTTTCCCAAATAATAATGTTTGAGCTTTTTGTAGTAGAGATGGTGGGTATGGCTGCTTGTGGTACTAGATTAAGCACTCTTTGAGTAGCCTAAACTCTCGTATCGAAAAGGGTTTTTGCCCGTCCATTACCTGAATTGATAGGTCTATCTTGCATGGAAGTAAGCTTCTATATATTCATACGTAATGGTAGCTGATGCCATTACTCTTATTTTAATCAAAATTGGAAAATAGTAGGATTAATAAATCCACCTCCATCATATAGGACCATGAGCCAATAATTCCTGTAATCGTGTCAAATTTTACTATATATATAGGGAAAAGAGAGTATGCATTCAGGTGTATGTAATTTTACATGCACCGGGGTCTATATCTTCCATATTTTTTACTTTATTTAGAAAATATGATCATGTATATTCATCTCTATATCCCTCCTGTATGCCATTCGAATTTCATCAGAAACAGAGACTCATATGCCTTCCATCTAGAACATGTAATTTTAACAATCTTAGAATTGAAAAAATCGACATGTTCTAGATGAAGGGCATATGAGTCTCTATTTTCGATGAAGTTCGAATTGCATAATAGAGGGATATATAGATGAATATACATGGTGATATTTTCAAAAAAATAGAAAAACGTGGAAGATATATGCCCTGGTGCATGTAAAATTACATGCACGTGGGCGCATGCTCCCCAACCTCATATATATATATATATATATATATATATATATATAGAGAGAGAGAGAGAGAGAGAGAGAGAGAGAGAGCGGGGGTGGAGGGAGCCTACTTTGTGAAGTAGGTAACCTTACCTACTTCACATCCAATTTTTGCAAATTTTTTTATTTTTTTTGAAAAATGCCACCATAGATTTTCATAATTATATCCCTCTAATATATCGATCAAATTTCGTCAGAAATAGAGACTCCTACGACCACCATCCAGACAGTCATTTTTTAACGGTCACAGATTTGTTATATTTTACATGTTCATGTTCTGGATGAAGGTCGTAGGAGTCTCTGTTTCTGACAAAATTTTAATGACATATTAGAGGGATATAATTATGAAAATCCACGGTGGAATTTTTCAAAAAAAATAAAAATTGCAAAAGTTGGATGTGAAGTAGGTAAGCTTACCTACTTCACAAAGTAGGCTCCCTTTCCTCATATATATATATATATATATATATATATATATGAAATATTTCAGATGAGGTGTACCTTTCCTGGGTGCATGGAAAGCCCACCATCTCAGCCATCCGTAATTAATCCAACGGATCCGATTAATTCCTTTTTAATCTTAATTTTGTTAATGCTAAAAACCCATTATGGTCATTTTGTCTCATTCCAAAAATAGAATGTGGCAACTCAATATCTATTTTTGGATTATTCGTTGGAGAATCATTGCTCTCTTACCAAAACAACAAAGCGACGGCGGAATCCCAGGCGGGTGTCGTTGACGGCGGAAGGGGAGCATCCCTCTTGCAGAATGCGGCAGGCGTTGGTGTCACAGGATCGGCTTTGCTCGCAACTTTCTTCCTCTTTCTATCGCGTTTTCCAGTTGTTGTTTGATTTGGGATTGTTTTGAGGAAACTCCTGTGGGTGAAATATTTGAGTTGGGATTGTTTTGGCACCATTTGCAGTCTTTGGGTCCTAATTGCAGCAGTGGGAATATTGCAGGAGTTGTTTGCTGATATAGCGCATGAGGTGGATGCACGAGCCAGAGGTAGAGAGTTATTATTGTGCAAGCAATGTATAATGTGATTTTTAATGCTTTTTGTGGCGCAGCGGGGCAGCGGCGTTCGAGCCTCCGGTGCCGATCCTCGCGACCCGTCTCCTTGTTCTGATCACCCCAGCATGCCCGTCCTGGAGATTCACGGCCATGGGAGATTCGCGGCCATGGGAGAAGGGCGGAGGAGGTGCGGGTAGAGAGCATGTTGGAGATGGAGGGCGTGCCTAGGTTTTTACAATATAATGACATAATTTGCAATCTCAAGTGTTTTTCTACAATCCCAGATCGTATTTTACAATATAAATGACCTATTTTGCAATCTCAGACTGTTTTGCAATCTCGAGTTTTTTTTTACAATCTCAGATCGTATTTTACAATTGCATATCATTTTTTTACTAACTGTGACCTTATTATACAATGCAGGATGCAAAATTACAACAGGGATTCGAATTTTATAAAGATGCTTGGCATTTGTGAAAAACGCACATAATAGGATATGATGGATTTACAATCTTCATACAGATTTTACAAAACGTCCATGATCTTTTACAATAGTGTTATCAAAATTACAATTATTATAATATAAATATTACTAATTGTGATTTTATTTTACAATGCAGGATGCAGTTTTACAATATCAAGCGGAATTTTACAAAAAAATCTGCTATTCTAAATTGCGCGAAAATGCTATCATGTTGGCGAAAATTCAGTAATTAAAAGGCAACAAAAAATACCAAATCAGACATGCTAAAAATGGAAAAATATAAAGACGAGATAAATTTCAAATTCGAAATTAAATTCAAATTTAAAACGAAAATGTATGGACTAAATACCCTTTTGGATGAAGAACTGCTAGATCGAGATCTAACGGATCTCGTGATGGGCTTTCCATACACCCAGGAAAGGTGCACCTCATTAGAAGGGCCCTCTCTCTCTCTCTCTCTCTCTATATATATATAGAGGTAAATGGGGCTGCCCCCAGGGAGTAGCCAACTTGGCTACTCCCACCCCTATTTTTTTCTCCTTTTTTTATTTTTTTAGAAAATAAAAATTTGTATATTCATAATTATATCCCTCTCACATTCTATTAAAATTTCGTCAGAAACAGAGACTCCTACGGCCTCCATCCAAACATGGTCGATTTAAAAAATCCTGCGACCGTTAAAAAAATGACGTCTGGATGGAGGGCTTAGGAGTCTCTGTTTCTGACGAAATTTTAATAGAATGTGGGAGAGATATAATGATGAATATACAAATTTTTATTTTCTAAAAAAATAAAAAATGAGGGAAAAATAGGGGTGGGAGTAGCCAAGTTGGCTACTCCCTGGGGGCAGCCCCATTTTACCCATATATATATATATATATATATATATATATATATATATATATATATATATATATATATATATATGGGAAAAGGAAGTATGCACCCAAGTGCATGTAATTTTGCATGCATCGGGGTCTATATGGGAAAAGGGAGAATGCATGCTCTCACATTTTTTGCACTCATAGAATCAGCCAACATGGTTGCCCCCGCCCCTATTTCTGCAATTTTTTATATTTTTTCGAAAAATATCGCCATGTATATTCATCCCTTTATCCCTCATATATGCCATTTGAATTTCGTCAGAAACAGAGACTCCTATGGTCCCCATCCAGACAATCATTTTTAACGGTAACAAGATTTTTTAAATCGACACTATCTCGATGGAGGCCGTAGAAGTCTCTGTTTCTGATGAAATTCGAATGATATATAGGAGGGATATAGGGATGAATATACATGGTGATATTTTTTGAAAAAAAAATGAAAAAATGTTAGAATAGGGGGACGGGGCAGCCCCATTAAATCATATATATATATATGGGTCATATGTGGCTGCCCCCTAGGGGCAGCCAACATGGCTGCCCCCGCCTTATTTGAGCAAATTTTTTTATTTTTTTTGAAAAATAACACCATT
>JAZKJV010008264.1:2110000-2253523 GCA_037367405.1 Ottelia alismoides
ATATAGGGGGCCTTTCAAATAGGACGCAGTCCTTCCATTCCTAAGGAAGGCCGCCCCTTTTTTGTATAAAACAGGGCACTTTAGTAGAATACGTATATAGTTTGTATTATAGGTGCACGTTATAAATACAAAGCCGCATACAAAACTGCGCATTATAATACAAACATTAAAACTGCACATTATAATACAAAACTGTTTATAACGTGCGCCTATAATACAAACTATATACGTATTCTACTAAAGTGCCATGTTTTATACAAAAAAGGGGCGGCCTTCCTTAGGAATGGAAGGACTGCGTCCTATTTGAAATAAATCCTATATATATATATATATATATATATATATATAGGGTAAAATGGGGCTGCCCCCAGGGAGTAGCCAACTTGGCTACTCCCACCCCTATTTTTCCCTATTTTTTTATTTTTTTGGAAAATAAAAATTTGTATATTCATCATTATATCCCTCTCACATTCTATTAAAATTTCGTCAGAAACAGAGACTCCTAGGCCCTCCATCCATACGTCATTTTTTTAACGGGCGCAGGATTTTTTAAATCGACCATGTTTGGATGGATGTCGTAGGAGTCTCTGTTTCTGACGAAATTTTAAAAGAATGTGAGAGGGATATAATGATGAATATACAAATTTTTATTTTCCAAAAAAATAAGAAAATGAGGGGAAAATAGGGGTGGGAGTAGCCAAGTTGGCTACTCCCCGGGGGCAGCCCCATTTACCCCATATATATATATATATATATATATATATATATGAAAAAAGGAGCCTACCTCAGCGGGTATAGGTAACTTCCTACACCCGACCTGATTTTTCATTATTTGATCTTTTTTGAAATGAAACCTTGGGAGATTTAGATCACTATGTATCACCATGTTATCGTTTCAAATTCAACTTAATTCGAGACTTCTATCATCTCCATCAAGATTACCAAATTTTAACGCTCTCAGAATTGCCGAAATCGACTCTGTCTAGATGAACGTGTTAGGAATGTTTGTTTTACATGAAACTTGAAACACGTATTTCCCTTAACATATTAAGTTAATCCCTCCAACTTTTAGTCCAAAAAATAAAAAGATAATCGAAAAATGGGGGTGGGTGCAGGGAGTTTCCGACACCCCACGTGCAGCCTCCTTGCCCCCATATATATATATATATATGAGGTCGGGGAAGCTGTTTTGAGTAACAGCCAAGATGGTTGTTAAACAAGGCAATTTCTCCAATATTTTTTTATTTTTTTAAAAAATTCTTCCATATATATTCATCTATATATCCCTCCTAGATGCCATTAAAATTTCGTGTGAGACGGAGACTCCTATGCCCTCCATCTAGACAGGTATATTACAACAAATTTCAGACCGTTAAAAATTACTTGTTTTAGATGGAGGACTTAGGAGTCTTTGTTTCTCACAAAATTTGTATGACATGTAGGAGGGATATATAGATGAATATACATGAAAGAATTTTTGAAAGAAAATTAAAAAATATTGAGGAAACTGCCTTGTGTAATAGCCATCTTGGTTGTTACTCAAAACAACTTCCCTTCTCTCTCTCTCTCTATATATATATATATATAGAGAGAGAGAGGTTAATGGGGCTTCCCCCGCGTCATTTCCGACGTTTTTTTTCTCAAAAAATGTCGTCATGTATATTCATCCCTATATCCCTCCTACATGCCATTCGAATATCGTCAGAAACAGAGACTCCTACGGCCTCCATTCGGACAATCATTTTTTAACAGTATCAGGATTTTTTAAATCGACACCATCTCGATGGAGGTCGTAGGAGTTTATATTTCTGACGATATTCGAATGACATATATGAGGGATATAGGGATGAATATATATGGCAATATTTTTCAAAAAAATATCGAAAATGGCACAATGGCTGCCCCCATGGGGCAGCCCCATTTTTCTCATATATATATATATATATATATATAGATAGATAGATAGATAGATAGATAGATACATACATACATACATACATATATATAGGGGCTGGGGAAGCTGCACCCGGGGGTGTAGCTAACTAGCTGCACCCGACCATTTTTTTCATTGATTTTTTGTGTTTTTGAAATAAAATCTAGAGGGATTTAAATCACTATATATCACCATGATATCATACCAATTTCAAATAAATTTGACATTTCTATCATCTCCATCAAGGATATCACATTTTAACGGTTTCAGAATTATTGAAATTGACCATATCTAGATGGACATGTTAGGAGTGTTTGTTTTGAATGAAATTTGAAACACATATTCCACACAACAAATTAAATAAATCCCACATAAGTTTCCTTCAAAAAATCAAAAATTAATGAGAAAAATAGCCGGGTGTAGCTAGTTAGCTGCACCCCCCGGTGTAGCTTCCCTTTTCCCATATATATATATATATATATATATATATATATATATGGGGGCAGGGAGCCTGCACCCTGGGAAGGAGGAAACTCCCAGCACCCACCCCATTTTTTGACTATTTTTTATTTTTTTGAAAAAAAATTGGGGGGATTTACTTAATATGTTAAGGGAAATATGTGTTTCAAGTTTCATGCAAAACAAACATTCCTAACATGTTCATCTAGACATGGTCGATTTCAACAATTCTGAGAGCGTTAAAATTTGGTAGTCTTGATGGAGATGATAGAAGTCTTGAATTAAGTTGAATTTGGAATGACAATATGATGATACATGGTGATCTAAATCCCCCAAGACTTCATTTCAAAAAAATCAAAAAATAATGAAAAATTAGGCCGAGTATAGGGAGTTACCTGCACCCGCCGAGGTAGGTTCCTTTTTGCCTATATATATATATAGGAAAAAATGGGGCTGCCCCCTGGGGGCAGCCAGCATGGCTGCCCCCGCCCCATTTTTCGGCGTTTTTTTTTTATTTTTTTTGAAAAATAAAATCATGTATATTCATCCATATATCCCTCCTACATGCCATTCGAATTTCGTCAGAAACAGAGACTCCTACGGCCTCCATCTCGATGGTATCGATTTAAAAAAATCCTGTTACCGTTAAAAAATTACTGTCTGGATGGAGGCCGTAGGAGTCTCTGTTTCTGACGAAATTCGAATGGTATATAGGAGGGATATAGGGATGAACGTCAATGGTGTTATTTTTCAAAAAAAATAAAAAAATTTGCCCAAATAAGGCGGGGGCAGCCACATATGACCCATATATATATATATATATATATATATATATATATATATATATATAGAGAGAGAGAGAGAGAGAGAGAGAGAAGGGAGCATACTTTGTGAAGTAGGTAACCTTACCTACTTCACATCTAATTTTTGTAAATTTTTTTATTTTTTTGAAAAATACCATCGTGGATTTTCATAGTTATATCCCTCTAATATGTCATTCAAATTTCATCAGAAACGGAGACTCCTACGGCCTTCATCTAGAACATGTAAAATACAGCAAATCTGTGACCGTTAAAAAATGATTGTCTGAATGGAGGCCGTAGAAGTCTCTGTTTCTGAGAAATTTGAATGACATATTAGATGGATATAATTATGAGAATCCATGGTGGCATTTTTGAAAAAAATAAAAATTGCAAAAAATAAAATGTGAAGTAGGTAAGTTACCTACTTCACAAAGTAGGCTCCCTTTCCTCTCTCTCTCTCTCTCTCTCTATATATATATATATATGGAAAAAATGGGGCTGCCCCCGCCCCATTTTTCGGCGTTTTTTTTATTTTTTTTGAAAAATAAAACCATGTATATTCATCCGTATATCCCTCCTACATGTCATTCGAATTTCGTCAGAAACAGAGACTCCTACGGCCTCCATCTCGATGGTATCGATTTAAAAAAATCTTATTACCGTTAAAAAATTATTGTCCGGATGGAGGCCGTAGGAGTCTGTTTCTGACGAAATTCGAATGGTATATAGGAGGGATATAGGGATGAATGTAAATGGTGTTATTTTTCAAAAAAAATAAAAAATTTTGCCCAAATAAAGCGGGGGCAGCCACATATGACCCTATATATATATATATATATATATATATATATGAGGGATGATCCTATGAGAGCTTGGCTTTATGAGAGCATGAGAGAAACAAGCCAGAACCGTTAGATGCTTGGTGAAAAGCAACGGCTGAGATACTTTTCCTTTCTCTCCTCCCACCTTCCCCATCTCCGTAACCCCAAATCCATCCCATCCCCCGCCCCCAACCCACCCCACCAGTACCTCTGTAGGCTCCCGATCTCCCTACGGCTTCGTACCCCTCCGTCGACCCCCTTTCTTCTCTGTGCTCTTCTCCACACCCCTTCATCGATCTCCTTTCTACTCCGTGATGGTTCCTCCCGTCATTAGCTCCTGCTGCCCCCGTCACCCTATCTCGAGTGGTGCTGGACGGACGTACTCCATTGAGCGTCGCCACCCACCCATGACACCCACTACCGCCTCTGATTGCATCCTCTGTCCCACCTGTGATTTGAATTCTGCCAAATTTTATGGCAGAAATCAAATGATGCATTTATGTTATACATTTTACTTATTCACATATTCAAACAATTCCGAATATAAATAGTATATCACATATCACTTGAAGATACATATGATACCATCTGAAGATCCATATTATACGGGATGGAGTAAATATAGTATAATGCATTTCTTTTTTTCCCAAACCAAATGATGCAACTAAATTAGCAAGCATATATTTTGTTTTAGCGGGCAATGTTCGAAATCAAAATAATTTTTCTTTACACAAAAAATCATAAAACAAATACGTAAGACTAATAATTTCTCCTACCTTTAATATATGGATATAAAATTGCTGAACAATCCATGGTTGGATTCATATTTCAGTTAAAAACTCGACAATTTTGAACAGAGTTTCCAAACTCATCATTTACAACATCAGAGTAATTCCCTACTTACATATCTTGTTAGAACCTTAAATATGTTAGGGCAACAATTCAACTTCCAAAATTGACCATTTTATAATCACATTACATAGGATTTGTAATTGATAGTATGCATCAGCTACTAATGAGTAATTACAATGCAAAAGTAATAACAATACATAGAGTATCAATGTAGTATAATAACACTGACAATGTACTTTGGGGAACTGATAGCATTAATATTCAAGTCCTTTGATTGTTGTTGCATTGGAGAACTGATGGATTGGATTCACAATCCATTATACAAATTGGCTAATGTTAAACTTCATATTTCACTGATTATATGGTTCACTAGGTAACATCAAAAAGTCGGGTTTCCAAGTTCATCAGTTGGGACTGGAGTGGTTCAGGTTTATTTAACTATGGAATTGTTCAGGTTTCACAGTTTTCATCGTTTTAACTATGCAACATGTCCCACAGTGGAATCCACGCAGTCATCGACTTTTGAATACAAAAAATACTGTGATCTATACTGAGATCCACTTTATTACAGTGGATGGAGGAACAATATTTCTACATTTTACTCAAATCCATCCATCATCAAACAAACCTCACATCATATACTTATTTGTTTCAGCAGCTGTATAGAGGAATTTAGAGTTTGGTTGTGTTATTTACATGTGATGTATCCTTACTTTTTGTTGTTGCCCGCAATAAGGTGCGTCGAATCAACTTGTGATATATCCAACAAAATTGATTGAATCTTGCACATCGCAGCAAAATTGTGATATATCCAACAAAGATTTACCAAACTAATTTTCATCCAAAATACAATAGATTTATACAACATTGTCTAATATTATTACAGAACATGTACTGGAAAGATAGTTGCATTGCAATTGCAACTAGGATTACAAGTGTTAAAAAAACATTCACAAGCTTGATTTTTTCCCGCTATTTGCATGTTGCTCAATTTTCCCGAGCTCTTCTCTTCATCCTTGTCTTGGAAGCCAAAGTATTGCAGCACTCAACGTCCCATCTATTATAAAGTCATGGATCAAATCCTGCATGTACAATCTTGCTTTCAGCACAATGTTCTCCTACGTATGCTATTGTTGATTCCCATGAATGGAGTCCTGATATGATCCACTCCCATGAATAATATTCAAGTTTATAGAAATGTCAAAAAAAATTTGTCTTTTAATTGTTCCCTGCCACCATGAAAAAATTCAACTAATATGAAAAATTACTGCTATGAAATAGGCCTGATATCAATTTGGTGTCTAGAGGTGTATATCAAAGATTACGTTCACTACCTAAAACAAACTTATAATTGTAGGCATTTGATGCCCGAACAGAAAGAAGGATTGTGGGGGAAATTCGGATATAATGGAGATATTAAGGAAAAGCTGAACACATCAGATGTTGTGGAAAGAAGGGAACACAGATTTTTCATATGTAACCATTTGATGTCCGGGTATAAAAAAAAGACATCAACTGGGATGCAATGGAGAAATTTGATGTCCTGGAAGAGGGTGTCATGGGTGGGTGACGATGCTCAACGGAGTACGTCGTCCAGCACCACTCGAGATAGGGGTGACGGAGGCAGTAGGAACTAATGACGGGAGGAAACATCACGGAGTAGAAAGGAGATCGATGAAGGGGTGTGGAGGAGAGCACTGAGAAGAAAGGGGGTCGACGGAGGGGTGCAAAGCCGTAGGGAGATTGGGAGTCTACAGAGGTGCCGGTGGGGTGGGTTGGGGCAGGGGACGGGATGGATCTGGGGTTACGGAGATGGGGAAGGTGGGAGGAGAGAAAGGAAAAGTATCTCAACCGTTCCTTTTCACTAAGCATCTAACGGTCCTTGCTTGTTTCTCTCATGCTCTCATAAAGCCAAGCTCTCATAGGATCATCCCCATATATATATATATATATGGGAAAAATGGGGCCGCCCCAGGAAGTAGCTGACTTAGCTACCCCCGTCCCATTTTCTCCATGTTTTTTTATTTTTTTGAAAATTTCTTCCGTGAATATCCATCAGTATATCCCTATATTGTGTCATTAAAATTTCATGTAAAACAGAGACTCCTACGGCCTCCATCCAAACAGTCATTTTTTTAACGGTAACAGAATTTTTTAAATCGACCCTGTCTGGATGGAGGACGTAGAAGTCTCTGTTTCGCATGAAATTTGAATGACATAATATAGGGATTTAATAATGAATTTACACGGTTTTAGATTTTAAAAAAAATAAAAAAATATATGAAAAAGGGACGGGGGAGCTAAGTTAGCTCCCCCTAGGGGGCATACACATTTTTCCCTATATATATATATATAGAGAGAGAGAGAGAGAGAGAGAGGAGTGATCATATGAGAGCAAAAATTGTGAGAGCATGAGAGGAATGATTCTGGACCATATGATTCTGTTTTCTCTCTCATGGTCTTCTCTCTCCTGGGTGAATCATGTGGTCAAGAATCATTCCTCTTATGCTCTCACAACTTTTTGCTCTCATAGGATAACTCCTCTCTCTATATATATAAATCAAAAAAGTACTGCGGACTTTGACGCCAAATTGCACCGGAGGTTCTCATTAAACTCCGTGTGATGACTGATAGGTACCACTTTTCCAACGTTAGTATAACCAGTCGTCGATGATTAGAGATTGTCATTTTTCCAATGCGAAAGGAATCTTACTAGCTCTTGAAGAACATAAATTACGTACGGATTTGAAGTCCGTGGACGAGAAGATTACGTCGACCATCATCGAAAATTCTACATACATATAATTTTAAATTTGGAATAGTTGTAAACCAAAAACAAAAGAACGTCAACATCGGAGCAATCTTCTAGAAAAAGAGTGGCTTGGCAATGATTTCTGTGTATTATTTGAATGGTCTCCTCAGAGTTGGTCAATATAAGTCCCCCGGCCGTACAAGCAGCTTAAAGTGGATGAGAGTTAATGAATAAAAAAGGAGAAGGAATAAATTATATTAATCTCCGGCTCATGTTTCGTTGGTTTGGTAAAGAAGCCACAGTTTTTGTAACGGAACGGATCGTGATGCCTGGCGGAAGCATGCAATTTGAATTCGCATGATCGAACCGTTACCGACTCATGCATGGTAATCATTGAGCATACCAGAAAATCACTCTCAAAACGATCCATAAAATCCAATTCAACTGAGAGTTCTATTATTACAACATCTATAAAGGGTATACTTGTAAAAGAACTAAACAATTTCTCAACATGGATCCCTATTCCAGTGGGCATACAAATATCCACCATGAATCATGCAATATCCATACCGCAGTGAATATCTTGTTTTTGTCGCATGAACTTGAATGCTTGATCAAACTTGTTCTTCACCTGAAATAATTAAACATAATTTGCATGAGCCTAATGCCCAGTATGTATCGGGGTCCATGCATGGGAATTCTAACGGTCGTTTAACTCATTATATCTCATGCACTAGAATTTTCATGGAAAAATATCATTACGTGCCTAGTTGTTCCCATGCATGTCTAAGATCGATTCCTAACATGTACAATTTGCATTCTTTGATGACCATAGGTATACATATGCAGATTTCATAAGAAAACATGGATATGCATATAATTTGCATAAGTAGATATGACAACCAATTCTTTCAACTTGTGGGGCCTATTTCATAAAATACATGAAAATTACATACTTCTTAAATCATATACATCATTTTGCATATTAACCCCCGTAACTTTGATGGTTTAACTTTCTTAAACCACTTTTTGTATGATATGTAATGGTTCATTATCACATTAATCATTCTCTTGCATAACATATACTGGTTTATCATTAATTAAACCAATTTCTTACATAACATGTTATAAACTATTTTTTTTATACCTTGTAATGATTTATCTTTATAAATCATTTCCTTGCACCCTTGTAATGATTTATTTTTATAAACCATTTATTTCGTAACTTATAATGATTTACCGTTATAAATCATTAATTTCGTAACTTGTAATGATTTATCTTTATAAATCATTTCATTGCATACTTGTAATGGTTTACTTTATAAACCATTTATTTCATAACTTTCGTGTACGTATCTTATTATACGTTTTCAACCGCTGGCACTTGCGGTCCATGACAGTGTAGCTACAACTGTAGAGGACTTAGCTTTTGCCTCCGTGGTTCCTTGCAACCATACGCCCCTTGCGGCGTTGCCCCTTGCGGCATTAACATGACAGTGTAGGTACAACTGTAGAGGACTTAGCTTTTGCCTCTGTGGTTCCTTGCAACCATACGCCCCTTGCGGCGCTGCCCCTTGCGGCTAATACGACCCCTTGCGGTCGACCATGTGACTCCTTATGAGTCTGTGCCTTAAATTTGACTTACTGTTATCAAACTTTATTCTTTTATAAATAAAATGCTTCATGTTATTTACTTATTTTTTTCATTAATGAAAACCATCAAATATTCTTCTTGCTGTGCGTACGTGAATCAATTTATACATATGATTTCATGGTATTAACAACAACTTTATTAACATCTGTATTTATTCACGTCATAGATGCAGTATCGTGTGTATAACAAAGTAATTTAAGTCGTCTATCGTTGGACTAACATTTAGAATAATCGTATATATGCGTGAATTAATAAACATTATGTTGTTCTGACTGTTGTTGTATAAATGGGAAAATCCTTTCATTACTTCAAAACATAATCATAGCTCTATCTCTACACATAAAATCATGTAAGCAATTGTCCACAGTGGTTAATTAATACATGTTTTAAATCTAAGGGAGATGTCATCGCAGATAATCCACCTGTGAGTAATGTATTTGTGGGGTATTAAATCATTTTGTAATCTATACACGTGAAGTACTTCTATAAAAAAATGAAGTTTGTAGTTAGATAATGTTGCACACATGCATATTTCAACATAACGTATGAATCTAATCACATATTAATTACACACTTGCATCTTCTATACCATTACAAAACAAATCAAGTATTTTGACCACTAATAATTTTAACTTATTACTCGTATGATATCTTTCACCATTATGAGAATTTGTTTGAATGTCCCACTTGCTATGCAGACAGAGTTTCGATTTCAGAGCTTGTAGGTATATAAAAAAAATATACAGACCGATAGCAACACCTATGATTTAAACCATGACGAGCAATATTGTGGGATAATGTGAACCATATAAGTAAATGAATCAAACATCACCCCTCCAACACATAATGGTCTATTATAGTACAGATCCTAATGTCCCACACTAAATACGGTTATTGATTATAAGTAGTATCATACGGGTCCGTCAATATCATCTAGACGTCTTGTTGAAATCGAATCAAATCATATATAAGGACAAATATAAATATATATATATAGTCTTTCGAGATCGTATTTCGTGAGTAATCATTGTTCGTACGAAGTCCAAGACCAATACATACTCAGAAATCGGAATCCTAAAGCCGATACATACGTTTAGAAATCGAAATCCTAAAACCGATACATACGAGAGATCGATTTTAATGTAATCAATAATTATACGAAATCCTAGACCGATACATACCTCGAATCCGAATCAAACACCTTTAAACCGCAGTTGCTCGATCGTGACTCCGACCACTCCATTAGCCTCCCCGCTCCATCGATCTTTCATTGTCATCTCCTACGATGAAGGACTCGCGATCATATCTCTCCCTCTCTAACTCTCTTCCTCTTCTCTCTCTCTCTCAAGATGCAATGGAAAAGGGATAGTGTGAAATTGACATTGGTTTTGGGAGAGGGCTTTTTATGGTTATCAAAGAGAGGGATTTAATGGAATATTAACTCCCATTCAATGTGGTATAAAGAATGGTAATAATAGGTCATTGAAGGGGATTTTTTTTTAATTCTATAATGTTCTTGGCCGTTACAATCTACCATCCTTAAAGAAAATTTCGTCCTCGAAATTTGTTCGTAATGAGACATACTATAGATCATGGGTTCCTTTTGCATCTCTATTTTTATGAACACTTTTTATTGGTATGGACTAACTTTTGATCCCGTCATAGGTGCTCATCCCCATCATGCTAACGAACGCGTGATTTAGAAGATCTTCTATAAATGCTTCTCGAAGCTATCATGTTACACGAATGATAACCTTGTATTCTAAGCAATCTCTTCTATATGAAGACGCCTATCCGTACTGCGTACATAATTATAGGTACATTCTCCCAAATTATGTAATCTCTAGATTATCCTATCTGATTGATCATAAGTTTTCAAGTAAAAAGGAAAGTAACTTAAATCAAGTATCTATAACCTCATAAAAAAAAATTTTCCATGACTAAGTTGTATATCTCCTGTCCTAATCTCACATAATTGATGTTGGGATATCATCTAGGCTAAAAATCTCATTTCCATCCAGTTATATCAGACTCTTCGTTGATTGATCCAGGTGAATTGGTAAGAGGTGAGTTGACATGATCGATCAGTAATAATAAAATCCATCATGGATATGCTTGCAAACCCATCTTCTTGTCTCCAAAGGATGTACATATGTACATGGCTGACATATTTCTGATGTTCAATTTAGAATTGCAAGAGACAAGGAATAAATTCAGCAAAGTCTTTCTTCATCCTCTAGCACCATAAATTTCATATAGACCTTTATGCATTTTTGTATGCTTGGGTGAATGGTATTTTATGAGCTTCATCTAAGGCCTCATACCTTAACTTATTATCATCAAGAATCCAAAATATGTAAGGGTATCTCACATTGCCCATCGATTTAATTTATAAAATAAAATTCTTCTTTCTTGGACGTTTCAATTTTTTAAAAGATCGGCATCTTTTTCTGCTACCTTGAACCTTTATATTATCTCAATATTTTTAATTGTCTCGATAATCTCGCCAATCAAAGAAAAATAATATCTACTAACTACAAGTCAATAGAGATTTCATCTTGATTAAGATCAATTCCAATATCGTCAATAATGTGACATGACTAGAAAAATGATTTTGTCCAACAAAAGTTATAATCAGATATAAAGCTGGTGTTGGAGTAGGGTCTCAAATACAATATTGAGATGTACTTGGTGGTTCTCCCTATCACATGAGTATATAGCATTATCATCCACAATTATGATCTTAAAGTCATCCAAGTATTCTGAAAATATCTTATTCATGGCTCGATTTAATTTATATGCCTAATTATCTTTGAATAGACATCTCATCCCATAATTGGTTGGCTAAATCATTGGTCCAAAGCAGCAAACCAATGATCCAAAGTAGTAACTATTCATCCCATACCTTATCACATTTCAACAATGAAGGTGACGACTGTGAATTATCATTCTTTTCTCAAAGAGCATAAATGCCTCCTTATGGAGAAATATCGTGAAAAAAAACTTCCTTGTATAGTCGCTATTGTAACAAATTCTTTAATCTTTTAATTCCATGATATGTATGAGGAGCTTCTGAAATCAATGTAATTTTTGGAACAACATCAATGAATAATTCCACTTATCAATAAGAAGGTAATCTCAAATAATCATCCGAAAATATATATAGAAAAAAAAATCCCACAACAACTAATTCTCAATATATAATTGAGATGATTGTGTATCAACCACGAACCAAATATGTTATGTACAATCTAACTAATAGTTCACTTGCTTCTAATTTGCACATATCCTCTTTCCATACTACTCCAACTTTATAACTTGATCGCATACCCATTGACCATCTCATTATAATGTTAAGATTTGAAGAATTCCAACCTCTTGTATGCATTTAATAACCTCAACCATCTCTTGTATCTAATGCTCGATTTTCTCCATATCATGTTCATACTTCAAGATAAAGGGTCGTCGTTGTGAATAAAGATCTTCATAATAAATAAATCAAAGTTCTTATAATGGCGCTATTGCCATTTAGTCATCACTGTTCATCAACTTAAGTAATTTTTTTCTTGTGTCTCCACGACAACCTCCTTTTTTTGATGACTCGTGGTTCTTGTTTGCCTTAATTCAACAATGAAAGGCTATCTAATTTAGAAAACCCAAAGGGTCAACTAGGTGTATATAGTGCCTAGGTCTTAACCTATTCCTCTAAGTATAGGGTCACTATCAATTGTGGATATCTTATGCCCAGAGGAACTCTGGCTCTGATACCATTTGTAACGGAACGGATCGTGATGCCTGGCGGAAGCATGTAACTTGAATTCGCATGACCGAACCGTTACCGACTCATGCATGGTAATCATTGAGCATACCAGAAAATCACTCTCAAAACGATCCATAAAATCCAATTCAACTGAGAGTTCTATTATTACAACATCTATAAAGGGTATACTTGTAAAAGAACTAAACAATTTCTCAACATGGATCCCTGTTCCAGTGGGCATACAAATATCCACCATGAATCATGCAATATCCATACCGCATTGAATATCTTGTTTTTGTCGCATGAACTTGAATGCTTGATCAAACTTGTTCTTCACCTGAAATAATTAAACATAATTTGCATGAGCCTAATGCCCAGTATGTATCGGGGTCCATGCCTGGGAATTCTAACGGTCGTTTAACTCATTATATCTCATGCACTAGAATTTTCATGGAAAAATATCATTACGTGCCTAGTTGTTCCCATGCATGTCTAAGATCGATTCCTAACATGTACAATTTGCATTCTTTGATGACCATAGGTATACATATGCAGATTTCATAAGAAAACATGGATATGCATATAATTTGCATAAGTAGATATGACAACCAATTCTTTCAACTTGTGGGGCCTATTTCATAAAATACATGAAAATTACATACTTCTTAAATCATATACATCATTTTGCATATTAACCCCCGTAACTTTGATGGTTTAACTTTCTTAAACCACTTTTTGTATGATATGTAATGGTTCATTATCACATTAATCATTCTCTTGCATAACATATACTGGTTTATCATTAATTAAACCAATTTCTTACATAACATGTTATAAACTATTTTTTTTATACCTTGTAATGATTTATCTTTATAAATCATTTCCTTGCACCCTTGTAATGATTTATTTTTATAAACCATTTATTTCGTAACTTATAATGATTTACCGTTATAAATCGTTAATTTCGTAACTTGTAATGATTTATCTTTATAAATCATTTCATTGCATACTTGTAATGGTTTACTTTATAAACCATTTATTTCATAACTTTCGTGTACGTATCTTATTATACGTTTTCAACCGCTGGCACTTGCGGTCCATGACAGTGTAGCTACAACTGTAGAGGACTTAGCTTTTGCCTCCGTGGTTCCTTGCAACCATACGCCCCTTGCGGTGTTGCCCCTTGCGGCATTAACATGACAGTGTAGGTACAACTGTAGAGGACTTAGCTTTTGCCTCTGTGGTTCCTTGCAACCATACGCCCCTTACGGCGCTGCCCCTTGCGGCGCTGCCCCTTGCGGCTAATACGACCCCTTGCGGTCGACCATGTGACTCCTTATGAGTCTGTGCCTTAAATTTGACTTATTGTTATCAAACTTTATTCTTTTATAAATAAAATGCTTCATGTTATTTACTTATTTTTTTCATTAATGAAAACCATCAAATATTCTTCTTGCTGTGCGTACGTGAATCAATTTATACATATGATTTCATGGTATTAACAACAACTTTATTAACATCTGTATTTATTCACGTCATAGATGCAGTATCGTGTGTATAACAAAGTAATTTAAGTCGTCTATCGTTGGACTAACATTTAGAATAATCGTATATATGCGTGAATTAATAAACATTATGTTGTTCTGACTGTTGTTGTATAAATGGGAAAATCCTTTCATTACTTCAAAACATAATCATAGCTCTATCTCTACACATAAAATCATGTAAGCAATTGTCCACAGTGGTTAATTAATACATGTTTTAAATCTAAGGGAGATGTCATCGCAGATAATCCACCTGTGAGTAATGTATTTGTGGGGTATTAAATCATTTTGTAATCTATACACGTGAAGTACTTCTATAAAAAAATGAAGTTTGTAGTTAGATAATGTTGCACACATGCATATTTCAACATAACGTATGAATCTAATCACATATTAATTACACACTTGCATCTTCTATACCATTACAAAACAAATCAAGTATTTTGACCACTAATAATTTTAACTTATTACTCGTATGATATCTTTCACCATTATGAGAATTTGTTTGAATGTCCCACTTGCTATGCAGACAGTGTTTCGATTTCAGAGCTTGTAGGTATATAAAAAAAATATACAGACCGATAGCAACACCTATGATTTAAACCATGACGAGCAATATTGTGGGATAATGTGAACCATATAAGTAAATGAATCAAACATCACCCCTCCAACACATAATGGTCTATTATAGTACAGATCCTAATGTCCCACACTAAATACGGTTATTGATTATAAGTAGTATCATACGGGTCCGTCAATATCATCTAGACGTCTTGTTGAAATCGAATCAAATCATATATAAGGACAAATATAAATATATATATATAGTCTTTCGAGATCGTATTTCATGAGTAATCATTGTTTGTACGAAGTCCAAGACCAATACATACTCAGAAATCGGAATCCTAAAGCCGATACATACGTTTAGAAATCGAAATCCTAAAACCGATACATACGAGAGATCGATTTTAATGTAATCAATAATTATACGAAATCCTAGACCGATACATACCTCGAATCCGAATCAAACACCTTTAAACCGCAGTTGCTCGATCGTGACTCCGACCACTCCATTAGCCTCCCCGCTCCATCGATCTTTCATTGTCATCTCCTACGATGAAGGACTCGCGATCATATCTCTCCCTCTCTAACTCTCTTCCTCTTCTCTCTCTCTCTCAAGATGCAATGGAAAAGGGATGGTGTGAAATTGACATTGGTTTTGGGAGAGGGCTTTTTATGGTTATCAAAGAGAGGGATTTAATGGAATATTAACTCCCATTCAATGTGGTATAAAGAATGGTAATAATAGGTCATTGAAGGGGATTTTTTTTTAATTCTATAATGTTCTTGGCCGTTACAGTTTTACTCGGAGTTGTAATGTGGTCTTCTCCCAGACATATAGGAGTTTCCATTAGTTTCTTCTCCTGACTAAGTGCCCTTCATAAAAAAGAGTGCTTCCTTAAATATTGATCTCACTAAAGCTTTTGATTTAACAAATTATTTGTTCATTCTTAAAAATCCTAAGACTGATGCTTTGGCCAACAGTTGATTGGTGGGATCTAAAATTGCATCACCATGTCTATATCCTTCTTGGTACTTGTAAATGGATGCCCTTATGACCTCTTCGGGTTGTGGACTACATCGTGGTGACCTGGGTGACTCACCACTCTTTACAGTTGATGCGGAAACTCTAACCTCTACGATGGATTTGGAGGTTGGCAAGGAGGATTGGTGCAACTTTCCATGCTTAGTTCCCCGCATCGTTTTGACGAAAAACTAGCCCTGACAATTGTTGGAACGGTCTGATTGAATTTATTGATAACCACACAAATTGCTTTAGCTCAAGTAGTCAAGTAATAATTCCAATCTCTTATAACACACTCTCACATTTCTTAAGTATCTGATGTGTGACTATGTTCGAGTGTTACAATTGAGATCTACATTGAGAGGCTCATCCTGAGTCCTGATGCATTTTATTTGTGCGGATGAGCTTCTATTCTTCCACAGAGGATGGAGGGGAGGGCGGTAGCTCTATTACTATAGAATATGTTGTATTTGTTGGGGATAATAGGGGGAGTATCTTAAATCCCTTTCCTGCAACAAAGATGGCACAACAACAATATAGGCTCCCCACTCGAGAATCAAATGGCAACAATAACAAACAACCACACACGCAACCACAAAAGATCAAGATTTTTACATGGAAACCCTTATTCGATGTGAGCAAGGAAAAAACCAAGGGACAAGACCAACAAGAAATCCACTATGGTCAAGGTGAGCTAAATGTTCTTTCGGTTTTATTGTCCAACAAAATCAATATACAAGCCACAAGCACAATCCAATAGTTCTTCTACAAGAAACTATCATTGCAAACAAAGTGCGACTGGGTGCACACGATGTGGTGCACTTGGCGAGCACATGTGCTTGCTCATAGCCTAGCGAGCACTTAGGTTGCGCATGTGCTCACCAGCCTGATCGCCCTTTTGAATCTAGAGGCGCGGTTATGTTTTTGTAAATGTGCGAGCACTTGAATAGCACAAGTGCTCGCCCTGCTGTGCTCGCCCAATTGAAATTCAAGGCGCGGTTGGATCACCGCGTGTCAATTTTTGGGCGAGCACCTAAAGAAGCACTGAGAAAGCATATAAGTGTGCTTGTCCACGCCCGTAAACAGAACGCCGGGCACCCTTTTTCGTCATTCATGCGTGACTCCCTCATTCCTTCATCTCTCTCCGACAATCCGTGCTCCGCCATTACCGCGTCGAGGGACTTACGTTTGACTATTCAATCACACACACACACACACACTCCTCTTTAGGTATATCTTATTATCCTTTCTCTCTTTTTTGCTATTTCATTCGATTTCATACTTGCTTTAGAGATTTAGGGTTTTGATGTTGTTGATTGTTTTGTTCTTAAATTTAATATCACTAATTGTTAACCTTGTTGCTTATGCTTCATATAGTTGTTTAATATGTAGTTATTATTAGATTTAAGTAAATATTTGTCTAATATAGATGAAATATTATAGGTATGTCAAGTGTTTGATTAAATGACACAACAAGTAAAGTGCTTAAATAGTGATATAGGTGAATGTTAATATAGATGGGATGAGAGATAAATTAGTTTCATAACACTAGGTTAATAACATTAGGTTCATTGACAAGTGTCATAAGACTAGTTTAGTAATACTAGGGAATGTTGATATAGAGAAGTACCGTAACACTAGTTTCATACCACTAGGTTCATTGAAAGAGTTGATGGGAGATACAAAACCTTTTAGAAATAAAAAAGCTTGTGAGAATGACCATATTTTAGTAAGTTTGAATCCTTATGGACAGGCTCAAGTGATAAAATAATTAAGACACTTATCTTCTCATCTTTTATCTCAATAATGGGTTAGGTTTACGTATTCCTTACATATTTTCCTGGATTTAACATTATAAATTGTTTCATTCAGGTTGACAATATGACTAATAGAGAGTGGATGTACAACCGTATAATAGATGGACATGTAGCAGATACTTTTCAAAGAGGTGTTCAGGAATTTATACAATTTGCTTACGCACAAGGTTCCCGTATCGTGGATTCAGATGGAACTATCTTGTGTCCGTGTCAAAGATGTCGTTTAATGAGGAAGAGATCCAAGGATGAAATTCAGTTACATCTTTATAAAATGGATTTCATTGAAGGATATCAGATTTGGTGGAGGCATGATGAGAATTACGAAAATAGGATGAATAATGCGGAAGAAGCGGACAATAATAATCCTTTTAGAGATATGATTATGAAAGTTGCGGGTTCAGATTTTAATTCTACTTTTTTAGATGATGAGGAACCATATGGAGAGTTCGCAAAATTCTACGAGCTGTTGAAAAAAGCAGAAGAGTCATTTTGGTTGTGTTGCAAGACATATTCAAAACTCTCTGCGGTTTCGGATCTTCTATCGATGAAGATGGAGTATAATATGACCGATCGTATTTTGATGCAATGCTAAGGATTATTAAGAAAATGTTACTAGAAGATGCAGAATTATCTGATAATTATTACAAAACGAAAAAGATGATGCAGAAGATGTGTTTAGCGGAAGTTAAATTAGACTCTTGCATAAATCATCATATTTTATATTACGGTGAACATCATCATTTACAACGATGTCCTAAATGTGACGAGCTAAGATATCAGGAAGCTAGTAAGAGTGGAATAAAAATCTCGAAAAAGATTTTACGTTATTTCCCGTTGACTCCGAGATTGAAACGGCTATATTATTGCAAAGAAACGACGAAGCATATGACATGGCACACGGAACATAAAGTTGATGAGTACATGGAGCATCCACCCAAGTTTGATTGTTGGAAAGTATTGATGTCAGCTTTTCCTACATTTTACAAAGAAAAGAGGAATTGTGTTATAGGTTTATGTACAAACGGGTTTAATCCTCATGGAAGAAGTAAAGATTACTCTTACTGGCCAGTAATGACAACACCATACAATCTACCACATAGTTATGTAATAAGCGACAGTTTATTTTTCTTTCGTTGTTGGTACCAGGACCAACACATCCGGGAAAATATATAGACGTTTATTTACGTCCTCTTATAGATGAGTTGAAAATGTTATGTATCGATTGAGTTGATACATAAGATGCAAATAAAAGACAAATATTTAACATGAAAGTAGCTCTTCTTTGGATGATAAATGACTTCCCGGCATATGGAATGTTATCTGAATGGAGTACGCATGGACGTAAAAGTTGTCCATATTGTATGGAGAGTACTAAATCATTCCAGCTTTAACACGGTCAGAAATCATGTTTTTTTATTATCACAGATGTTTTCTTCCAAACAATCATCCATATCGAAGACATAAGCAGTCATTTAAAAACAATACAATTGATCTTTTAGATCCCCCACCATTCAAGACATGCGATACGATATTATCAAGCTTGAAAGAATTGGAGAAATCAGTCTTAGAAAATAGAGAAAATAAAAAAAAATCTTCCTGATTTTGGTGACAGTCATAATTGGATTAAGAAGAGTATATTTTGAGATCTACCATATTGGAGTAAGTTACTGATACAATACAACTTAGATGTTATGCATATAGAGAAAAATGTATTTGATAACATCTTCTATACTGTTATGAATGTAACCGGTCGATCAAAAGATACAGTAAAGTCTCGTCGTGATTTACAAATCATATGCAATCGGTTAGAGTTGCATATAAAGGAACATGATAATAGAAGGGTTGAACTTCTCAAAGCGAATTATACCTTAGACAGAAATAAAGTTAAGCTTGTCTGCGAATGGACAAGTAAATTGAAGTTTCCAAATGGATACGCATCAAATTTCTCCAATTTGGTCGATTTAAAGAAGTTTTCATTTAAGGGAATGAAAAGTTATGACTGTCATGTTTAATGGAAAGATTACTACAGTTAGTGTTCAGAGGATTGTTACCAAAAAATGTTGTCGATGTTCTTTCAGATGTTAGCAGATTTTTTCCGTGTTCTATGCTCGTCACGCATACATCGCATTGAGATGGATTATCTTTATAAAAATATTCTTGTGATTATATGTAACTTGGAGAAGATATTTCCGCCGTCATTTTTTGATTCAATGGAGCATCTGATGATTCATATTCCATATGAAGCAAAAGTAGAAGGGCCAATAAAATATCGTTGGATGTATCTATTTGAAAGGTATTTAAAAATATTATAATCTTCTTGCATTCTTTACTATTTGAATAAAATGTTAACATATTTCCATATAGGTTTATGTTCTTTCTTAAAAGAAAGGTCCAAGTTGAAGGATCAATACGTTCGCAATATATATATATATATATAAAGAAGTCGCAACATTCTGCGGTAGGTATCTTACAGAAGATGCGGAGACATTCCACAACAAATTTAGGAGGAATGCGACAATTTACTCGGAGGAAGAACCTTGTATCGGTATCTTTCGTCAATCCACTCAGCTCATAGGAAAGGCAACTGAACGTTTATTATCAAAACAGGAGAAGGATGCTGCAGAGTTATACGTATTAGACAATTGCGAGAAAATAACACCATATGTTAAGTAAGTATTTGTATTACTTTATGTATATATGTAAATTCAATTTCAATTAATTCTGATGTTTCTTTTACTAATTTTAGGGAATTTATTAAGAAAATTATCGAGGAAAATCCTATGCATTCAGATGACGAAGTTCTGAGCGTCTATAGGAATCAATTTCCAGTTTGGTTTAAAAACCGCTCAAAACAGTTGGACGGTGGTGATTTTTATTCTCATATTTTAAAATATTTTGGAGAAGGAACTATTTAAGATCCGAACTTACAACTCTTGCTACAGCAATGGTTATCGTTTTCATACCTTCAATTCCGATAAATATTTAACAACTTAGAATCAGGAGTGATGGTTCGTGGATCTTGTTATGAGGAAGATCGTATGAATTATTATGGAAATTTAAAAGAGATGTTAGAAGTGGAATATAGTATTCCAGACTTGAATAAAGTAGTTCTCTTCTTCTGTGATTGGTATGAATCCAATGGAGGTGTAGTACTCGATAGGAGAAATAACAGTGTCAACGTGGTACCAAGAAAATTTATACGTAGATTTGAACCCTTCGTTTTAACTTCTCAAGCGGATCAAGTATGCTATCTCCCACAAGTGTCAAAGAAGAGAAAGAGCATTTAAAGTTTAACTGTTGTGAAGATAAATTCTCGAAGCTATATTTCTAATGATTACACTCATCATGAAGATGACATAGATGAAGTATTCACACCGACACATGATCGAATAGACTTAACAGAAGAAGTCTTAATCATCGAATCGATTCGATTGGCTGATAATGAGGTTTTATGTATTAACCTACAAGATGATACCGACTCCACAAACGATGATTCGAAAAACTCAGAAAATGAAGAAATATCCTTTAATCCCACCGAAATAAATGATGAAGATTAGTTGTAAGTTTTATTACACTATTGTAACCGAATTAGCTAAAATCTCTAATAACAATTATGTAATTAACTATTATATCATCATTATAGTCGTGGCAGGTTTTGGACGTGGCAGGGCTCATGGATCACATCGATCCAATCGTTTATCTTCTTCAGACACACCTTCGTCCAGTAGGCAGCCCACCCCGGATGATGTATTAGATTCACAGTCCGACGAGGTCCGGCGGATCATAGCCTACTACGAGTCTCTTGGTTATCCTCCTCCACCATCTTATGTAGGCGGCTATGGAGAGTCATCTACCTCAATCGCTCCTACTGGATTCCCGATCCCGATCCCCATACCTGCACGGACATCGATGGGTTCTGATTCTCTTTCTTATGGACGTCCGAGCACCTCCGTGCCTTTACCTACTGCAGCTGGACAGACTTCGGCATCCTATCCTTTGTTGGATGTTACGATGGATGGGAGGTAAGATTTTAATAATTTTATCATTTTAATTTTACCAAATATTTATAAATTGTATCATGTTTACAAATTTTACCAATTGCAGGGATTTTCTGAATAGCAACAGGATGGCAAAGAAGATAGCCAACATAATTAAGACACACTTGACTTGCATGAAATTTAGATGGTGTCGCATCCCTACTACAGAATAGAAGAGTCTGTTTGACATGTTTTTGGTAAGAAAAATTTCTAAGAAGTGATATAGAAATTTTTTATCAAGTTTTTTGGATCTAATATTTTACTGTAATTTTCAGAGTAGGTATCGCCTTGGTTCGGGTCTGGAGAAGGAGGCTTATCGTCAATCCTTTATTCCTTTGGCAGAGAAGAGAATGAGTGATACATTTTTCAAGGCAAGGAGAGACTCGCAAGCGAAGACGGGATGCATGGAGATGAATTTTGAGGAGATGAAGAGATTCCCGCCAGCATGGTGTACGGAGGATAGGTATTGTATTTTTAAATAATTTATAATAAACTTTTTAAAGTAATTAATAATCATAACATATTCCTTGCATATGGGCAGGTTTCTGTGATGCATTCATTGCGGATGAGAAGTTTGGAAGGAGATCCACGACAGGAAGGACAAACCGCCAAAAACAAAGGATTAAATCGACAAGTGGCTCTAAAAGCCATAATCAGATTAGAGTGGAGATGGTATTACAATGTAAAAATTATTTTTTCAAATCTACTTTAATATAATGCAATGTTGTTATCACATCTTAAAATTATTTTTCAGGCAGTTAGGTTAGAAAGAGAACCCTCTTTTCAGGAGTGGTGGTCGAGGTCCCACATAAGTGGGAAAGAAGGAGAGTCGCAATGGTCCACTCCCTAAGCAGGAGAATTGTTGGTAAGTATATCAATTTATTTGCAATTGAAAGATATATTATAACTCATTTTTCTATATTTCATTTTGTATTTCAGGATCGCTATTTGGCACTATCTGCAGAAAAATGGGGTGGTGATCCAATAGGAGAGCAACCACCATTTGATAAAACAATCTGGAAGAAGATATAGATAAATATTATCTTACTATACTCATTTATTATATATAATTTCATATTAAACAATGAAAATCTTACAAGGTGTTGGAGGAGAGGGACGTTGTGGCGAACAGGAAGCAGACACTTGGTGGTCTTCCTCCATACTATGTGGAGGAACATCATCATTCCTATTCTGCATACTCCCAGCCGTCGTACACACAACCACATTCGTCCCAATCATCAATGTCAATGGAGTCACAGATGACGATGATGGTGGAGCAGGTGACGAAGCTTCGAGAAGATTTCACGGCGTACATGTAAGTATTTCTACTTAGAATGAGTAATAATTTTATATTTTTATATCTACAAAATGCAAGTAATAGGTATATATCTTCCATATATAATATAAGTCACAAGGGCATGCATCTCAACCTGAGGAGATTGAATCGGATGACGAAGAAGAGGAGGAGAACGACCCTTAAGAAGAGGCACACATGTATGCTAGGTTCAAAAAGAAGGAGAAGGAAAAAAGAAATCAAAGCTGGGTTTAATTTCTAGAATATTTAGATCAAAGAAGAAGTGAATTATTGTTGCTATTGGCTTGTGTTGTTGTTAAACTTTTAGCACGTCTTTTAATTTATATGAACTTTGATAGTATAATTTGTTGTAATTTTACTTGTCGTTATTTCTTCGAACATATATTTGTAGTATTTAGATGTTAAATTTGAATGTTTAGTTTCTAAGTTCATGTATATTGTGTGAGTTCGACTTGTTAGTGCTAGTTAATTTAGTTGACGAACTGGTATACTATATATACGCTTAGCGAGCTCTGATAAGCACCTACAGTGGTTTATTGGCAGGCTATATAGGTTCGACGGAGCGTCAAAACCCCGCCGAACCTGTATAATTTTTTCTTGGAGATCAGTTTCGACGAGCACATGTGCTCCCCAGGTGCTCTGTAAATGATCGCCCTATTTTATAGGGGCGATCATTTGGGCGAGCACATTCGTGCATGCCAAGAAGCGGGCGAGGACATAACGTCCCCATGTGCTCGCCCATCAGCTGGGGCGACTCTCGTATCGGCGACCACACAATGAACGAGCACATGTGCTCGCCCACTTACTGGGCGTGCACTTGGCGTGCAGATTACGAGCCATCATGCGCACGCAATCCCGTCTTTTTTTGTAGTGTATCTATGGGTATCCAAAATACCAAATGTGCTCAAAATCAAGATATATGAAGTGGATTTCCTGTGGGCTCCCGGATGGAGACCCAAAATGGCTTTGGCTCCTTGCGGTCATCCGCAATGATCGACAACTGCTCCCAAGCTCACCCAAACTGCTCTCCAAGCCCAAACTGCAGCCCGCTGTCAATGAGAGAAGAGAGGAGGGGCCCAACTGCAACCTCCTTCTCTTTCGACCTCTCTCTCGCGTGGAGAAAGGAGAATATGGCTCGAAACCCTTGTTGCGTTCTTGTTGGAAATGGGGACTACAGTTCTCTGGAATGGAATGGCCGAATCGGGAAGAAGGGAACTCCTCCTGCGTTATAAAAATTAGGGCAGCCCAAAAGTGTGGGAAAATTAACACAGAGGCCCCTACAAATGAGCAAATTACTGCAGCCCCCCAAGGTAGGGTTGGACTACAGTAAACCCCACAATCTCTCGCTCTAGCCCCAACGGAGAGGTGTTGTCCAATGATGGAGATCAAGAAGAGGTGACACCGCTCAGCTCTCTATAGAGTTGAAGCTTGTCATAGGTGACTGCCTTGGTCAACATGTCTGAGGGATTCTCATCAGTGTGAACCATCTTCAATATAAGCTGCTTCTTTTCAATTACATCCCTCAGCCAATGGTATATCACATCAATATACTTTGTGCGAGTATGGTTCATAGTACTCTTGCTCAAGTATATAGATCTCTGGCTATCACAAAACACGATCGATTCACTGTCATCCAATCCAAACTCACCAAGAAAGCGTTGTAGCCACAACACTTCTTTCCCAGCCTCTGTTGCTGCTATGTATTCTGCCTCAGTAGTCGAGAGAGAAACACGATTCTGTAGCTTGTATTGCCATCATATGGCTCCCCCTACAAATGTGAAAATGTAGCCTGAGGTAGACTTTCTCTGTTCCACATCTCATGCCATATCTGCATCAGTATAGCCACATAGTTTGGGATCTGACCTCCCAAACACAAGACACATATTTGAGGTCCCTCTCAAGTATCTCAAGATCCATTTCACTGCATCCCAATGGTCCTTCCTCATATTGGACATGAATCTGCTCACCATGCCCACTGCATGGGTTATGTCGGGTCTAGTGCAAATCATTTCATACATGAGGCTCCCAACTACAGACTAGTATGGGATCTTGGCTATCTCTGCTTTCTCCTCATAAGTAGAAGGACATGACTCTTTGGTTTGCTTGAAATGAGAGGCCAAAGGCGTGTTGACAGGCTTGACATTCTTCATATTGAACTGCTCCAACACACGTTTAACACAGCTTTCTTGTGACAACCACAACATGTGCTTCTTCCTGTCCCTTGTAATCTGCATTCCAAGGATGTGACTTACCATGACCAAATCTTTCATCTCAAACTCCTTGGAGAGTTCTTTCTTGAGATTTGCAATCAAGTTGGAATCATGAACTGCAATCAACATGTCATCCACATAGATCAAAAGAATGACGAACCTGTCATTGGGAAGATGATGAACATATACACACGGATTAGTTGTAGTCCTCTTGAAGCCCTGCTTTCCCATGAAAGCATCAAACATCAAGTACTACTGTCTCGGGGCTTGCTTCAAGCCATAAAGACTCTTTCTCAACCTGCATACCATGTGCTCTTTCCATTTGTCTTGAAATCCATGTAGTTGCTCTATATATATCTCTTCTTTCAAATCACCGTGAAGAAACGTCGTCTTCGCATCCATCTGCTCCAGCTCAAGGTCCATACTAGCAACAAGTCCTAGCACCATTCTCATTGAGTTCATCTTCACTACTGGGGAGAAGATCTCATCATAGTCTATTCTTTCCTTCTGGCTTAACCCTTTCACCACCAATCTGGTCTTGTGCTTCACCTGGTTGCCAATCTCATCAGACTTTAGCTTGTAAGACCGTTTGTTCTTCAAGGCTCGCTTGCCTTTCGGAAGCTCGACAAGATCATAAGTGTGGTTTTTCTTGAAAGATAACATCTTTTCATTCATTGTACTACGCCAATGATCCCTGTCCTTATGCATATGTGCCTCCTCAAAGGTGTTTGTCCCACCTGAATCTGTAAGCTCACATACCTAGAAGTAGGGTAACGGGATGATGGCTGGCGTGTCCTCTCAGATCTTCTGACCGAATTCTTGATGAATCCCCATTCATCACTCTTTATTCTTTTATTTTAGCTAGATATTTTGGCAAACCACCATGTATATAATTGTAAATACAATAAGTTACCAAAAAGCATGCATTTGTTAATACTTAATAATTAACATGCATTTGTGCAAAAATAAAAGAATAAAGAATAAAAGAAAAAGAGGGAAATATTTAGAATAAATATTGAGTGACCTGAACCCAAGAGAGGGCACAACATGGGCCTGATCGCCAAGTAAAAGCAGTAGAGAGAGATATGATCAGTTATCCTTGTACATATCACTTATATGTATATATGTATATATGAATATTTTATTTTCACAAAAATAAAATAAAAATGAGTTTCTAATCCCTTGTACATATTTCTAAAAATAAAACAAAAATGTGAAAAATAAAAGTAAAATAAAAACAAAATAATTTCTCTCTCTCCACCTTGTACATACCATGTATATATGTATTTATTCCTATTTATTTAACACTTGTAAATAATCAATAAAAATAAAATAAAAATTATTTTATACTCTAAATTTTATGTTGTAAATAAATAAAATATAAAGTTAGAGTATTTGTACAAAAATAAGAAAATAAAAATAAATACAAAAATCTCTTTTTAAAAAATAAATAAAAATCACTAAAAAATAATTTGAAAAATAAGTAACATTTTTCATGTTGAAATCATTTTAAAATAAAATCATTTTCGATTTTAAATTATTTTACAAATCATTTTGACCTCGGAATTTTCTGATTGGTCCATGGGGGACTGTTGACCTCGATCAACTGCCCCCCCAGGACCACTTTTGCCCGGATCCGGTTTTGCGCCCCATTTCTCAGAATTTTCACAATCGGATCACGGCCTCTTTCGCCCCGATTCCACCGCCCGCCTCTTCCCCTTGGATCAACCTGAAGGATATGGTTAGATCCTCAAGCGCATCACGGAAGCGTGAGCGTCGCATCGAATACGACGAAGAACGACTAGTCGCACTAGTTGTTCTATGCAGCGGAAATTAAAAATTTTTCTTGCGACGAAACCACATGATCCAAGAACACTTCTCGGATCGTTTCGTCTAAACCACAAACAAGTATTAGGTTTACCTCTTGAAGCGTGGTTGCGATCGAGTCTCTAAACAAAGAGACCTCCTGTCTCAAGTCCGATCCGACGGAGGAGACGCTTGCGAGCGCGGGGATGAACCGCGTGCTTCTCGCAATCCATGTTGATGATCCAAGCGACGGATCTCCTGATCTCGACACACGAGATCTGATGTCTTCTTCACGAGCGGGGCGCACCGAAGGAGACGGAGATCCACGAGCAAACCATCGGGCAGCATAACGACGATGCCGCGGCGATGGAGAACCTCTCTAGGGCATCCATGGTGGACGGCCACATGAGAGAGATAGAGAGAGGACGTGTAGAGAGAATGAGAGAGAGAGAGAGAGAGATTTGTTGCCTCTACTTATGTGTTTGTGTAAAGAAGAGCAATGGGGTGCCTCTCCTTTTATAGGGTTTTGGGATCCATGGATCTCAATCCATGTGTCAACACAAATCCAATGGTCCACATTAATTTGTGTTTCTTTCAATGGTCATGATTTGTTGCTAAAAACACAACAATAATTAATTTAATAAAAAATCAAATATACAATAAATATAATTTGATTTTATATCAAATTAATCTCCAATGGAGAAATAGGAAAGGAGGCAAGCCTCCTTCCATAAGGAGGGTGGACGGCCACCAATTCCTCATGGGAATTGTGGCCGTCCCCTCTCCTTTTTAGGAAGGGAGCTTCCTTTTCCTATTACATGAGATTATATTATCTCATGATTCTCTCCAATATTTGCAACAACTTTTGTTGCAAATTATTTCACAAAAATAAATCCAATTTATTTTGTGAACATTACAATCATGCCATTGGAAATTTGTGAATCACACTCACAACCCAAAACAAAATGTAAATTACATTTTCAATTTAATGTCCAATGTGAATCCAATTCACATTAACATTTAATTAACAAATGTAAAGCATCTCTCTCTTATATATTATAAATCACATTTATAATATATTTGATTAATGTGGATATTGCTATCCACATTATTCATATCCATGATGATTAAATCACATTTAATCATTTTGGATCTCTATTCTCTTGTGTCCAAATAATATGAATCATATTCATATTACTTACACCTTTGATAATCTAATTATCTAAGATGGCTCTCTTTATAATATGAATCAAATTCATATTAATCATGATAATTAAATCACATTTAATTATCCATATGCTCAATGCTCGGATACATATATCAACAATAGAATTATCCATGAACTCTTTCAAGGATAATGCGCTTTCTCCGCAGATACTTGGAGATAAGGACAGGGCGATTGTATTGTTCCACGTATAGTGACATGGATATTGAGATCGTATCTCAAATCCAGATCGCGGGCCTCCCATAGATGCTTGATTAAATCAAGACCGTAAATCTAATCTTCTCATTGTATCTGAATCACATCCAGATCAATGTCCAACACTTGGACCAAGATCAGATCACTTCTCTACTGAGAGGAGTCACTAAAATCCAGACCCGTTTCATCACTCCCTAGGAATGGAAGCGTCATGGTTATACAATCGTTTATGATCACATCACCCTCAGGTATTCCCAATACCTGTACATCCTGCATACTGGAAGACTCAGACTAAACCCGAAGTATTCGATCAACTTTATACTGTCTACTTCATGGTTTTATCAGTAAGTTTCTCATTCGATCATTGGGAGTCGGTATCGATCATATACTTTCCAAAAGCGTATATCATACCTAGGTCTTGATCATATACTTTCCAAAAGTATATATCAAACCTACAAATTCAGTCAAGCTTCCAAAGCGAGACTACCGTGCGCACGGAATTTGATTCTTCCCAATATCTCATGAGTGAGCTCATGTCTTCCGGTTCAGTAACTGAACCTGTATGATCCCTTTGAGAGATCGTATTAATCATATGCCCTTATATGCACACCAGCGCACCGGTGTATAGACCTTGATTAGGTCATCAACCTATTGGTCTGCCAAATGTACATACTTAGACATATAGCAACACAACTATCTCCGGTCAGAGGATGCGTGCCTATATCATGACAGCATATGATATAGGACTTTGGTTATCTCAATCTCGTTAAGTCAACTCTTTGACCTAACTAATCTGACACCTCCGAATCTCTATTCCTATGCAGAGGACCTGCATCAAGAGGTCGGTCAGATATCAGCCTTCAGAGATAAGGATTGCCATCTCCTACTCAGGCTGGAGATCATCTCTTAACAATCATCTGACGGTGCTTGATGAGTCCTCAATCTAACTCTTTAGATATTCATCTAAGCACCAGCCTCTATGATTCAATAATTGAATCAACAGCTGTATGATCGTTAAGATGGCCATGGTACATAACCCTAATTGTACTAAGGGACCAATTATGCAAATTATGTATTCTTCATTTCAGATTAAGGAGTGAATTGCAATAACATTTATTGCATAATGGCTCGCCGTGGGCTCGCATTTCCAACAATCTCCCACTAGCCCAAAGAGCCATTAATGGGCTAATCATTTAAACCCGCACTCATGTGACAATCATAGGCTATTTAGAAAATAGCTAGGTAAGTTGATCAGTCACTCTGTTCCCGCGAGACTATGCCAAGTCCTTTTACGGCACTTGCATATCCCCAGTAACAGTGCTCGCATCTAATGCGAATGTTGCATCTCATGCAACCAATACTCAATCTAGTTGGTTACATTGTCCCTGGCATCATAACCAGTATCCCCATAATCCTTATTAGAATACCTTCATTCCCGGAGATCTCTATCTCCTAAGGTATCTAAAGTTTAGACCTTTATAGATCACTATCTACATGGTCTTAAACTTTTGAAGATAAGACTTTGAGATTACTATCTCAAAAATCTCCTCATCTATGAAGATTTTGTTATTACTGCAATCAAGTGTTTTATCTCTACAGTAGGATTAGTAACAATTTACTACTCCCACTGCATGACAGACATCTGGTATTTGTACACTCTAGCATACACTCAGCTTCTCGTAACTAATGCACAAGTGCAAGTAGTTGTAGCATTTACTTCCTCAACTCTTTGAGGTGCTATCCCTTAAGATAGGTCAGTACCATATCTTAAGGGTTAGAAGCCTTTCTTGGAATTTCTATGAATAGAATATGTCCAAGGTATACTACAAATGTGACAGTCCAATTATCCTCTTCTCTTGGCTTCTGAACAACTTCAGAACTAAGATCTAAGAGGTATCTTTGAAATCATATTTCAAGATATGGAATAACCAGATTATAAAACACTTATTATTATTATCCTTATATCATTTTAAATGATCAGGATATCATCTATATTTAGCGCAATGAACACATAGGCACTCCCACTAAGCTTCGCATGGCTTATCAAGATTTTATTTGAAATCATAACATTTATAATGTCATCAAATCTTATGGTCCATCTCAAAGAAGCTTATTTGAGTCCTTAGATGGATTCCTTATCTTGCACACCTTGCTTTCCTCAACCATGAAGCCCTGGGGCTACTTCATGTGAATATCCTCAGAGAGATATTCATAGAGGAATGCAATCTGGACTTACATCTCGAAGATGCAATAGTCAAGTTGTGTAGCTAAGGTTAGCAATATTCTGATGATTTTAAGCATGTTCACCGAAAAGCAAGTCTCATTGCAAGCAATGTCTTCTCTTCCATGTGTAGCTCATTGCTACGAACTATGCTTTGAAGGTATGTACCTTCTCATCAGGTTCCCTTTCTCTTAAAGATCCATTTACACCTTTACGGGTCTTACCCATATAGGTGGATCCTCGAGGGTCCATATACAACACTTGTACATGAAGTCTACATTAGACTTTTATTGCTAACATCCATCTATCCATGCTATGATCTTCAGAAGCTTCATCACATGAAGTTCGATCATTGTCAGATTTCTCTGACACATGGAATCCATCCTCAAACTTATTTGAAGAGGTTTTAGTGTTTCATCTTCAATTATCCTTTTAGTTTCCAATTTTAGGAGCCTCATTATCTTTTCAAGATTAAATGAGTTCCTACACTTCATTTTTATCTTGATTCTCAAGAGTCTCAACCTCCAAGAATCACATTCTCAGAGATGAGATATTTCAAGAATCTCAAGGTCATAAAGTAGGTATCCAATACCATCCTTTATTTTCCTAATGAAGCAACACTCTCAAGTGCTAGATTCCATCTTGCATGGAACCTTATTAAGGATATACATTGTAGTCTCTACTACACATATATACCTGGAAACTAAGGGATAATTATGCTAAAATTCATCATTGATAAGATCATGTCACACATGATCCAATTGTATCTGCCTATAACTCTATTGAGTTAAGGTGTGTTAGGAGGATTGAGATAGAAATGATATTCATATCTCTATAAGGTATTCTTTGAATTTATCTAACAGGTACTTGCTACCTAGATTAGATCAAATTCATTTTATCTTCCTTCAAACTTTTTGGTTTTAAACCAAAAATAATGAAATCTTTGAACATTTCAAAGGTTTCTTAGGTGAAGAGAAGAAATCTCATATCATACATAATCATCAACAGATATCATATATCCATAATGTTTACTATGATATAGATGATCTACATACATCAATATGTATGAGATCCTGAATACCTTGACATCTTACACCTTTCTCTAAGAAGGGTGTATTGGACATTTTTCTTTGAATACAATATTCATAAGTATGTAAGTTTTTGAAATTTTAGACATTCTAAAGTTTCATCTCTTACTAGCCTATTGATCAAATCAATAGACAAATGTCCAAGGCTTGATGCTAGATCATTGTCAAATGATCTTCATCCTCCTATTGATCTTAAGGTTTAATTTCAGTATTTAGAAATGTTAATGAACCATTCATTAATTTTCTAATTTAGTGAAGTCCACTAGATTATTAGATTACTATCTGAAATATATACATCATAACTCTTTATGATAGTTCTATCTCAGATTCATGTTAATTTCTAACATTTAGAAACAAACAATGAGTGTATTCTTATATCTAGGTCATAGAGACATTCTCTAAGACTAAGGACTCTCCCACTGAAATTAACAAGTCTATCAATCCAACAGAGATTGTTGCAACAATTGCATCAATATCCATGTGGATAACTATAAACCTTTAAGATCAAATTTTCCAGTCTTCTAAAACATATGCAACCTATTGCAAATGTCATCAGAAGATTGAGATACAATTATTTGACTTTATCTTATCAATGATTTATGTAGATTAATCTGATGCTCCATCCGAGTCCTTCTCTAAGGATTCTAGATAGACTTGATAGTCATACTATCAATACATCAACTTATTGCAGCATTAGCATTCATCCAACTCTTCGGATGACATATGGAAGTCATAGATGTATAGTCAACTCTTTGACCATACTTCTTACTCGGGTCCAACCCATGCTTCCACTGCGCTCCCTTTATCTATAAGCAACCATTGCTTAAGACTAAGGATCTCTTATGTGAGAGCATTTCAACATTTATACATGCTTCATTAAATTCATACAATATGAATATTATGAAGCTTCATGAATGACCAGAGTATAGATAGTAGAATGATGACACTCATCATCTACATCCATCTAAACTCTTAAAACATAGGTTCAGGTAGGTACTCAAACAATTTGAATACATCATCTCTTATAGAGCCACCATTCTGCATGATGCAGTGAACCATCTCATTCATGTTAAATGTCAAGAGCACATATGTATGCCAGAATATCTTCATTAATTTTATAAGGATTATTTGACAATTACGATCATCATCGACAGGTCACTTCCAAAGTACATCCGATGAGAGATCAAGACTATAGAGACACACAAACCCTAGGGTTGTAGTCTTATTATCTATTTAATTGTCATTCCTCATTATTATGAGGAAACTTGCTCATTGCAACCACATACATTATGTGTCCAACTGCAAGTACAATATCTGGATCATGAGTCCAATCCAAGATATTTCACTGGTTATTATTGAGTATATCATTGAGTGGGTTTTAATGAAGGATTATCTGAAATAAGAATTTTGCATAAATATATAAATAAATATATATATATATATTACTTTGATTTAGGATTTTTATATCAAAGTTGTCTTGTCTTGTCAACACTGAAAGTTCATTCCCTTAATCACTTTCAATGTAAGAGATATACTTACCATTATATCTCAACAAGATCTGGGATCTCCTTCCTTATCTTTGTTACATCCCAATAATATGAGAATCTGCAACTCGGATAAAAAGAAGCGGGAACACATTCCGCTTTGCAAGTCCAACTTGCATCTCCCAATTCGGTCTTTAACACCCGAGCCCACCACCCCTAAGGCGATGTTGACCCGTCGTTAATTGAACCAACTGTCAACAGGAATAGTACTCGCTATACGCAATCCAATATCGCCCCAATAATATGAGGATCCGATATTGGGGTCACTACGTATACGGCCTTACTCTTTCGAGAAGCAAAGAGCCCGATCCAGATGCGCTTGCATACAGGAGCTGTCACTTCGGACAGGCGTCTCCTACATACAATCCCTGGCGACGGAACCCTTTGCCTTGACGGGAGACCGTGGATGTCACTTATGTGATCCTCCACCTCATATTCAAATTTTAATTAATTATCGTGAATTACATTCACATAATTAATTCTTCCAAGGGAATTATTAACTCTAATAATATTAGAGTATTTCAATCTTAATTGGATTCCAATTAATCTAATCATATTAAATTAATGATCCAATTAATATCCAACAAACATTTTAATAGTTACTTGAATAATGGTATTATCTCAAATACGTATTATTTCGAATTTTAATAATTAGAAAAATACATCTTAATCCCTCGGACATTATCCCGGCCCTATCCGCTGTCATGGCCAGTACCGACGAGAGTGGGACGGACCACATACGTTGCAACCCGCAACCCCAATGCTCTCCGACTAGGCACCATATCCGCCTCGGGAAAGGATAATGTCAAATTGATTAATTTGTACTTGAGATGATCATCGGTTCTTCAACCGAAATTGTACCATATAGTAATAATCAAAACATTTTTGATTAACATTATAATGAGATTTGCTAAACAAATCCCAAGTCCTATTCAAGCAACATGTTTGTTGGAATGTTGATCATGTAGATCATGTAACCAATCTTGATCTAGATCACATCTAATCATTTGTTGGTTAGGGCAAAGTCATTTAAGGACATAATTATCATTAAATATTTCACAAATATTTATGCATAATTATTCCAGGAAATTAAACAATTTAATTTCACTAATTAGTTAAATGACAATCACTAGGTTCTTGATTAGGAAAGTATTTTCAGCAGTGACCCTCACTTACTAAAAATACCATATCTAAATCAATTTAAATCCAAATTAAGCAAAATAAATTTCTAAAGTTTGCTAACTTGATTTACAACAGAACCCAAGAGATTTGCACGCATTTCAAGGCGTTTCAAATCCGCAATTAACATCTTAATTACGTCATGATCCGCAGTCCCCGAAACAGTGGATACATGTTCACTAAAATGAGCATATCTAGAGCAAACGGAATCGAAATCACGCAAACTCAGATCCTACGGTTTCCTTATTTAATGGGGAATAAAATCCAAATATTATTTTCGTGTTTAAACAATTTAAACAGTACCGAAAATAATATCAAAACAGAGATGCGAAAATGAAATGCAAGAAAACTTTCGCAAACCCTAATGAACCCAAGTCGTCCTCGGTTTATGGATCGTATCCAAAACCACCAACCTGGCTCTGATACCACTTGAAGGATATGGTTAGATCCTCAAGCGCATCACGGAAGCGTGAGCGTCGCATCGAATACGACGAAGAACGACTAGTCGCACTAGTTGTTCTATGCAGCGGAAATTAAAAATTTTTCTTGCGACGAAACCACATGATCCAAGAACACTTCTCGGATCGTTTCGTCTAAACCACAAACAAGTATTAGGTTTACCTCTTGAAGCGTGGTTGCGATCGAGTCTCTAAACAAAGAGACCTCCTGTCTCAAGTCCGATCCGACGGAGGAGACGCTTGCGAGCGCGGGGATGAACCGCGTGCTTCTCGCAATCCATGTTGATGATCCAAGCGACGGATCTCCTGATCTCGACACACGAGATCTGATGTCTTCTTCACGAGCGGGGCGCACCGAAGGAGACGGAGATCCACGAGCAAACCATCGGGCAGCATAACGACGATGCCGCGGCGATGGAGAACCTCTCTAGGGCATCCATGGTGGACGGCCACATGAGAGAGATAGAGAGAGGACGTGTAGAGAGAATGAGAGAGAGAGAGAGAGAGATTTGTTGCCTCTACTTATGTGTTTGTGTAAAGAAGAGCAATGGGGTGCCTCTCCTTTTATAGGGTTTTGGGATCCATGGATCTCAATCCATGTGTCAACACAAATCCAATAGTCCACATTAATTTGTGTTTCTTTCAATGGTCATAATTTGTTGCTAAAAACACAACAATAATTAATTTAATAAAAAATCAAATATACAATAAATATAATTTGATTTTATATCAAATTAATCTCCAATGGAGAAATAGGAAAGGAGGCAAGCCTCCTTCCATAAGGAGGGTGGACGGCCACCAATTCCTCATGGGAATTGTGGCCGTCCCCTCTCCTTTTTAGGAAGGGAGCTTCCTTTTCCTATTACATGAGATTATATTATCTCATGATTCTCTCCAATATTTGCAACAACTTTTGTTGCAAATTATTTCACAAAAATAAATCCAATTTATTTTGTGAACATTACAATCATGCCATTGGAAATTTGTGAATCACACTCACAACCCAAAACAAAATGTAAATTACATTTTCAATTTAATGTCCAATGTGAATCCAATTCACATTAACATTTAATTAACAAATGTAAAACATCTCTCTCTTATATATTATAAATCACATTTATAATATATTTGATTAATGTGGATATTGCTATCCACATTATTCATATCCATGATGATTAAATCACATTTAATCATTTTGGATCTCTATTCTCTTGTGTCCAAATAATATGAATCATATTCATATTACTTACACCTTTGATAATCTAATTAAATAAGATGACTCTCTTTATAATATGAATCAAATTCATATTAATCATGATAATTAAATCACATTTAATTATCCATATGCTCAATGCTCGGATACATATATCAACAATAGAATTATCCATGAACTCTTTCAAGGATAATGCGCTTTCTCCGCAGATACTTGGAGATAAGGACAGGGCGATTGTATTGTTCCACGTATAGTGACATGGATATTGAGATCGTATCTCAAATCCAGATCGCGGGCCTCCCATAGATGCTTGATTAAATCAAGACCGTAAATCTAATCTTCTCATTGTATCTGAATCACATCCAGATCAATGTCCAACACTTGGACCAAGATCAGATCACTTCTCTACTGAGAGGAGTCACTAAAATCCAGACCCGTTTCATCACTCCCTAGGAATGGAAGCATCATGGTTATACAATCGTTTATGATCACATCACCCTCAGGTATTCCCAATACCTGTACATCCTGCATACTGGAAGACTCAGACTAAACCCGAAGTATTCGATCAACTTTATACTGTCTACTTCATGGTTTTATCAGTAAGTTTCTCATTCGATCATTGGGAGTCGGTATCGATCATATACTTTCCAAAAGCGTATATCATACCTAGGTCTTGATCATATACTTTCCAAAAGTATATATCAAACCTACAAATTCAGTCAAGCTTCCAAAGCGAGACTACCGTGCGCACGGAATTTGATTCTTCCCAATATCTCATGAGTGAGCTCATGTCTTCCGGTTCAGTAATTGAACCTGTATGATCCCTTTGAGAGATCGTATTAATCATATGCCCTTATATGCACACCAGCGCGCCGGTGTATAGACCTTGATTAGGTCATCAACCTATTGGTCTGCCAAATGTACATACTTAGACATATAGCAACACAACTGTCTCCGGTCAGAGGATGCGTGCCTATATCATGACAGCATATGATATAGGACTTTGGTTATCTCAATCTCGTTAAGTCAACTCTTTGACCTAACTAATCTGACACCTCCGAATCTCTATTCCTATGCAGAGGACCTGCATCAAGAGGTCGGTCAGATATCAGCCTTCAGAGATAAGGATTGCCATCTCCTACTCAGGCTGGAGATCATCTCTTAACAATCATCTGACGGTGCTTGATGAGTCCTCAATCTAACTCTTTAGATATTCATCTAAGCACCATCCTCTATGATTCAATAATTGAATCAACAGCTGTATGATCGTTAAGATGGCCATGGTACATAACCCTAATTGTACTAAGGGACCTATTATGCAAATTATGTATTCTTCATTTCAGATTAAGGAGTGAATTGCAATAACATTTATTGCATAATGGCTCGCCGTGGGCTCGCATTTCCAACACAACCACCCTCGTGGATCTCTATGGTGTGGCGAATCTTTCTTGGTTCACGTGACCGTGCTCAATCTTCTCGTCACCTGGGAATGCATATAAATTCTTCCTTTCAGTGCCCAGCTCCTCAGCTCGTGTCGCATACCCTCCTTTTGTCCTAGAGAGTTTCCCCTTGGTGACAGCTTTCGGAAACACCCTTTGGTGGCCGGAGTGAGTCCTTGTAGCCGACGCTCAAAGCACGTGGCCGGAGCACCGCCGCGTTTGAGCATCCCTGCCTGTTGTAGCGTGGTCGAGGCAACGACCCCCATCGCAACATCCTCCTGGAGCTAATGATCGTTATAGGACCATCAGGTTGACCTCTCTTCATCCCTAGCTCCGATTATATCAGACCTTTCATCTGTCCTCCGCCAGCTTTGACCTGATGGTCGGAGCTCCATCAGTCGCATCCGTCCGTTCAGATAGACCCCCCAGTCCACTGTCGTCCTTCCCCCGCACCCTGATCACCCTAGACTTGGCTTAGATCTCCAAGATTAGGATCGAAGTTCCTCCCCCGCTTCGCCGGAACTTCAAATCCCATCCCACCGTCGCTTCCCTTAGTTTTTAGTCAAATAACCATCGCCAAAGCATTCCTCCGAGCAGAAGCTTTCACCCCGCAGGTCGAGTCGCGCGTGGACACCCCCAGAGCACCTCAGCACACCTTCGCCGAAGCCATTCCAGGTTGCAGCCACCTTTCCGGAGGTCTGACCGGTGGATGCTCCACTCGCCACTGCCACCCAACGCGGAGGAGCGTCGCGAGTCGAGCCCCCCCTCCTGATCGATCATCAGATGCCCAGAGTACCCCCAGTCCTCCGGCGAACCTCGCTAGGGAGGAGTTCTTCCAGGACCTCCAGTAGCTGTTGGATCTCTCCTCCTCCCCAGTTAGCATCTGGATTATCCATCGTCTAATCCTGTCAGGCCGTTAGATCTGATATCTAACGGCCTTGTACGCCCCACGTTCGTCATCTTGTCAGAGCTGTTGGATGCGCCCGCTGCCTTTATCAGGACCGCTCGCTTCCAGCCAATCAGCGCCAGCCACCTATCACCCGACGTGAGCCACACGCCCAGCCTGGGTAATTTTCTCCCTTTATCCTGTCTTTATTTTATTTTTCATTTAGTCTGTAAAATAAATATAACACTGTGGATCATTTTGTGTGTATAAGAGAAATATAGTTGTATTTTGATTTGTAAATATAGTTGTAGATATGTGATTTGTATTTTGATATGTGTATTAAGATATGGATTTCCATTAACACTTTAATGTGTGTATAAGTAGCATGCGTGAAGTATGTGCGTACATATATGTGTGGTACAACATGTGTAGTATGCGCGTAGGTGTGTATGTATGAGTAAGTGAGTGTGTATATTTAGTGGTGTGTATGCATGTAGGTGGTGTGTAATAGAAGAATCTGATGATGCATTCATACTCGAGTAAGAGCATAATAATATATCAATTATTGATCTTATATTTGATTATATTCCCGTGGCAGCTCTGATAGTTATACGAACTAATATAATGGGCATTCACCTATACGGTGGAAGCCCTTTTTTCTTTAAAAAAAAATATAATGGACAATATGAAATGGTAACAGATGAATCAACCGATTGGAGTTTGAATGAAAATATTGGTGCTCTTTAACATTCAAGTAATAGATATTAATACCTCTATACTTAGTTAATTTTAAAAGCTTCTCGATACGTTAGATAAAATTTCATTTTAATTTCTATGTTAACATGATCAATCCTCCTCAATATCTAATGAATCCATTATTCACCGATTCCCATCTTTTTAATAAAATACATGTAAATATTCACCGATTCCCATCTTTTTAATAAAATAAGATACCTTGACTCTTTCATTTTGGTTAAGCTCTTAATAAAATACATGTAAATATTCACCGATTCCCATCTTTTTAATAATAACATCATTTATTAATAATGTATAATTAACATTTATTTATACCTAAATAAAAAAATTAGAAAAAGAATAGAAGATGATTGTATACATGTACCATATATACAAACTAACCCTCACCGCTTGATGAGCCGAAAATCCTATTAATTCGAATCAGAAAAAATAGATCAACGGTCGTTGCGACCCGGATCGATAGATCAATCAGCTCAGTCAATAAAAATTGTAAGATCAGACCACCAAAATCGGATAAAAATCAAATGAAATCAATAGTGGCCCTGGCTATTGGATTAGCCTGGTATAGCGACCAGGGTCGGACTCAGGGAGCACGTGATGGCCTTGCGACCTACGAAGTAGTCAGAAATAATGAAAAATAAAAGAAAAATATTTTTGGTGGATTTTTAATAATTTTTATATTTTTTGGATTTTTGAATAATAAAGAAAATAAGAAAAACAAGGAAACAAGCAACTTCACACAATTATTTAACTACTCAAATAATCTCAAAAAATCAAACAATAATGTTTTTACCTTTTTTACATTTTCTATGTTTTTGATTAATTTTTGAGGTTTTTCTGATTTTTAGGGAATTTTATAAAAATCAAACAAGAACAGAGAAGAGTGCAGCTGTCCAGTCAGGTTTCTAGGGCCAAATTAAAATGCAAAATGGCCCTAATAAAACCTGAAGTAATTTTCCTGTGAAGTATAAAATACAAGGAAAAATTAGGCACTGGGTTTATTAATTTTTTATTTTTCTTTGAATTATTAGAATTTTTATGGGTTTTTAAGGGTTTTGTATTTTTTATAGATTTTATAAATCTAAAAATGACAAAAATTGGTCAGAAAATCAAACACAGCAAAAAAACAATATCTAATTTTTTTGTAATTTTTAAAGGTGTTTTAATATATATTTGTGATTTTTAAAACTAGACAGTAAGAAAAATGCTTGTTTTTGAATTTTTAAAAATAATAAAAAGTGTCAAAAATGTCTCCAAAAATTAGAAAAATTTTACACCATGGCAGGAGCCATGTATCCAATTTTCATCAAATTTGGAGTAGTTTTGCTATTTTATTAAAATCAAACACAAAGACATAGTGCACAGGGACCTAAATGCAAGAAAACATGTTTTCAGGGGCTGAAATGTAACAAATACAAGAAGTAGGGGGGTCCTCGTGCAAATTCTCCAAAATCCCACGTGCGCTGCACGTGTTCTGGGCACAGAAGGACCAAAATGTAAGAAAACTTACTTCCGAGGACTTAGTAGCAACACGTGCTAAAAGTCCAGGGAAGAAGTTGCAAATAGCCCAGAATATTCAGCACATGTCAATTAAAACCACGTACAGGGGTATAAGTGCAAATATCAAGAAAGATTTTTCATTCAATAACATATCAGAACTACAACCCAACTAATGCAAATACCCCTGAAAGTCACGTGACGATGCACGTATTCCACGTAGACTGGGGTATAAATGCAAATAAAACAAGCATGAGGTCCTAAGTGCAAAATATCCAGAATAAAAACAACTAAACTAAATATTTACAGGACTATAATGTAAATGACAAAGCAGGAGGGGCCTAGGAGTAAATTACCCCTTATTATGATCCGAGGGTGGAGGACGCGCCACGTGCGGGATCAGACAGTTGTGGATGGTGGCACCTCTCCAGCTGATGGACACTCCAGATGAGCTCCGATAGCGGATCTGATGGCTGATGAACGCTTGGGGGCTCACCACGTGTCAATCAAACGTCAGCTGCTGGAGACGAAACCCTAGGCTCGATCGGACGGCTCCGGTCAGATCTGGAGCGGCTACGGGAGAATGGACGATCGGGGAGGCCTCTGGAAGAACAGATGGCCGGCGAGGTTCGTCGGGCCGATACTCGCGCCTGGGGACTCCCCGGAAGATGCTGAGATGCGGAGAAGAAGCGCCTTGGTGGTCCGCAGCTTCAGAACTGCTTCGACGAGAACGGGGAGCTCTGAAGAGCTCCGGCGACGGTGACGACCTGGAGCACCTGTGCTCTGAAGTCCCAACCTCCAGATGAGGTCGATTTGACCTGATACCTGCACAGGAAGAAAGAGGGACCGAGGGCAAACTGCCTCGACCCGTTAGCGCACGTGAAAGGTGAAAGGTGCGGCAGAATGGAGGTCCTCCGGCGAGCGGCGGAGGAGGAGGACCGAAGTCCCTGCTCCGGGGCGAGTCAGGGGGAATGGGTAGGTGGAGAAGCTGAGGAGGAGGCTCGTGAAGGTGGTGGTGTTGTCGGATGGGCAAGTGGATGGACGGAGACGACAGGCGGAGGCGGCGGAGCTACGACTACTGAAATCGAAAACCTGAAACCTACGCTAATCTACGTCCTAAAGAAGTTACCTGGTGGATGCGTTAGACTAGGCTGGAGCTTGGGGAACTCCGGGGTCATTGCCTGCACGGGATCGTCGAGTTCCCGAGGTTGGGCGCGCTCGCGGCGGCGCACGGCGGCGAAGCCATCGGATCAGAGGCTTCCCGACGCTTCGAGCCTCACTTCCGCTCCGGAGAGCACCGCTGTCACTCAGGCAAGCCGGAGGAGTTCCTTGGACTCGATGGGGAGGTCCAAAGATGTGTGAAATGGCTGCCGGAGGTGAGGTTAAATATGGCTAGGGGTCCGAGAAGACGAAGGTCGGGCGACCAGGTCACAACTCGGATCCCCAAAACCCACCTCGGGCGAGGGTCTCGGATCTACAGGGAATCCATGGAGCCCGGGGTTCGAGGAAATGGTGATCGGATCGAGCGGGGAAAAAGAGGAGAAGTTGGGTCGTCGCTCGGATCCGCAAGGGAAGAGGGTCCGCGGGGGAAGTTGACCGGGGTCAACTATCCCCCATGGACCAATCAAATTATTCCGTTTTTACATTATTTAAAAATTTATTTAAAAATAGTAAATGATATTTTCAAAAAACTCATAACATAAAAATGTTTTTTTATTTTTTAACTATTTTTTAGTGATTTTTATTTATTTTTCTGATATATAATTTAGGTATTTACAAAATATTATTATTATATACATGTATATACATATGTATTTTTTATTTTAAATTATTTATTTTTATACAAATTATTCCAATTTTAAATTTTTTTATTTATAGGATTAAATTTAGAATAAAGGGGTATTTTTATTTTGTTTTTATTAATTATTTACAAGGGTTAAATAAATACTTTTATTTATATACATATGTGGTATATATACAATATGATTTTGGTTTTTATTTTTTATTTCCTTTTATTTTTATTTTATTTTTGTGATTTTTATTTTATTTATATACCATATGGGATAAGGGAATATATACATATTTTTATGGAATTTTATTTATTTATTTACAAGGTAAAATAAATATATACATGATCTTATGGTGAATACACACAAGGAAGGATGTTTTTATTTTTATTTTTAATCCTTTTATTTTGGTTTTGTATTTACAAATATATACAGATATATACAAACTCATTTTTATTTTTATTTTTAGAGGAAAATATTTTTATTTTATTTACAGGTATATTTACACACATGAGCTCCCTATCTCTCTCTACTTTGGCTTTTATGCGGTCAGGCCCATGTTGAGCCCTCCCTTGGGATTAGGTTTCTCAATATTTATTCTAAATATTTTCCTATTTTTTCTTTTGTCTTTTTATTCTTTTATTTATGCACAAAAACATGCTAATAATTTACTTTTATATAATGCATGCACTTTGGTAATTATTTGTATTTACATGAATGTACATGTGTTTGGCAAAGGTTTTTGTAGCTAAAATATAAGAATAAAGAGTGATGAATGGGTATTCATCACCCCCCTATACTTAACTTTGCTAGTCCCTTAGCAAACACTTATTTGAAAAAGAAGTGAAAAAGAGAAAGAAAAAGAAAAAGAGAAGAATATACATAGATTAAGGATGATTATTAAACTTTCCTTCATTAAATTGAAATATGGAGCTCGATCAGATCTTTGGATTATTAATGTGTCGGAACCTTATTTGGACTTAAGCTTAAAACTCAACAGCCTCTAAATTCCACCCATCTATGGGCAAGACTCCTCAATAAACCAGATCAGAACAAGTCTACATACACAAACTCTAATGACCATGAATCTTTCCATGCGGTGTAAGTGATAGGTAGCTCCCCACCTCAGAAGTAATAAAGAAACAACCTCCCCCAACCTGGTAACTCTAATGCCTCGGTCTAGCAACTCTTTCCTCGAGAAGCGGGGTATTCCCTTCTAAGTTCAAGTGCAACCGGCTCAAGAAGAGGGGGAAAAAGAGAATGGACCATGACCAGTGTAGCCATGTATCCTTGGAAGCTCTAATCAGTGTAGCTGAGTCTCCCGCTGCAAGCTTCATGAGATGTAAAATGCATACCATAAGCTTTTGCTTTATTTGACTATATACACTCCGGTGGGATTATTAAATTTTTAATCCGACCCACCACTTTTTTGGAGTTCTTTTCTTTTTGCACACACTTTTTTTTCATGTGCAACTGTACAACATATCTACATGGTGCAGCATATATACAAGGAATTTTTCCTCTTGAGCCAGTAGACTATCCCTCTTTTGAAGCTTTATTGCAACCCACAACTTCTGTCTTGAGACTTCATCACCACCAGACCAAGTTGAGACGCACTTCCTTCACTAGAAGAAGAAGAGAGGTTCCTCCTAGAAGTACTACCCTCATATGCTACCCCAAGCCAAAGGAAATTGCCTCCTCACCACCTCATCCGTGGAGAGCTATGTGTAAAGTGCTGATGCAAGTAAAGCCATTGTCTCTAAGAGTCATGTGTGTGTTGTTAAGTGATCTACTTAGGCTCATCGAGATGACATATGCTCATAGACTAGTGGAGTCAAAGAATTAAGTCCCAATGGACCTGAAAAGCCTTAACCCTAAGCCCTATAAGGTTCCTCTTAGAATTAGGTGGATTAAGATCTTTAATCAAGCTCCATTTCCCAATTTAATTCCAGGCTAGTTTAAATGTCAACTAGAATCCAGAAAAATTATACAAATATTTACAAATATGCAATTTACAAATATTTACAATTGTGCAAAATTTTTGAAAAATGTTTGAAAACATGGATGTATGCATGAATGCAAGTTTTGCAAAATATTTACAAACATTTACACAAGGTTTTTGCAAACTTTTTGTTTTCAAAACATTTTGGAAAAATTTTGTATTATATACATAATTTTGATATGAAAAATATTTACAAATCCTTTACACAAATCATTTTACAATCATTTGTACAAAAATAATTTGTATAAATAAATAGGTATGTGCAAAATGAATTTTATATACAAGGGAAAAAATTTTAATTTTTGTGAGTTTTTAGCCATTTTTATTTATTCACACACTCACACAAAGTACGAGTTATGGCTAAAGTATATATGAAATATATACACACCCCCTATACTTAGCTCGAACGATGTCCTCAGAGTGATCAAGAGCGATGAAGAAGACATAACTCGTGCTTGGTATAGGGAAGTGAAAAAGAAGGCTATATACAACGATGAATGAATGAATAGAAATCAAGAAGATCTCGGCGTTTCCCCCTATACTTAGGATCAAGTAATCCTAAGTATAATAGGCTGTACACAAAGGGAAAATCGAGTGAAGAATGTACAGGATCTACCTCCCCCCCTATACTTAGGGTAAAATATCCCTAAGTATAGGCAACAAAATAGGGGTAGCAAGACACGAAGAAAACAGATATATACAAGAAGGAGGGGCATCACTCCCCCTATACTTAAGGTGAAGAACCTTAAGTATAGGCAACAACAAAAGTGATGAAACAGAACGAACGAGCAACCCGGTGTTTCCACCCCCTATACTAAGGATGAAGAATATCCTAAGTATAGCAAAGTTAATCCTAAGCGAGACCTGGGGTGAAAACAAGAAAGGAAGAAAGAAAGATCAAACTAAGACAAAACACGTATATACAAAAGAGTACAATGTTGAGGTGCCTCTCAACAAGCGCTAGGTTTTACGCCTCTAGCTGGGCGCAAAGGCTAGGATAATGCGGTATCCAGGTTCAGGACGGCATCGGTAAGTCGAATGCCGTACTGTTACCGCAGTCTCGGTGTGAGAACAACGACAAAAACAAAAGTGTAAAGTAAGACACCCAGGTATGCAATCAAGCGGGTGTCTGCTGCCGGCCAATGATGTGGAAGTAAGTGATCGAGATCCGGTAGCACAAAGGAAATCGTCGGCTCTAGGTCAGACTGGAGTAAAAGTGTGGAGCCAGAGAAGTCAAACGTGGAGAAGAATGGATCAGTTATAGAATCCTCCACGTCAATCAGTGTCTCAAGAAGGTATGGACAGTCCAGATCATGAGACTCTCTAAGAAGACTGATATCCAATGCATGAAATAGAAGTAGATCAGACAGATCATCGAATATCTCCAAGAAGGGCTCATCCTCGCAAGGGTCGTCGAGGTGAGAAGACTCAGAATCAGAAGGATCTAAAGACTCGATTTCGAGCTGTGGCTGCTGGGCTGAGTCCTGGTAACTGTCGAACTCCGAGAAGTGTCTCTGCAGAAAAGAAGCTGACTCCTCCGGGACTGGAAATTGAAGTGGTTGAATCGATGGCTGTAATAGCGGGGGCTCCTCCTGTTCCTGGAATATCAGAAGATCTGATATCTGAGACTCGTCGACTGAAAACTCTGGAACTACCTCAAACTCTAGCTGGAAGACCAATGGGAACTCGAGTAAACTCTGGGTCCGAACCTCTGCTATCGCAGTCATCTCCTCTGTACTCTGTGGTGCTGGAGCTTCCAAGTCCTCGGGCTGGTGTGTAGAAGCTGTATCCTCAAGTAGTGTGACACACCGCACTGGTACTGCATCGTATGCATGTGTTGTCCCGACTGCGGCATCTCGTGAAGAAGATCTCTGTGAAAGTAAGCTCGAGATGGTATCCAGTAGGTGAATGCCGGAACTACGGTGTGAACCGCCACATGTGGTAATCACCAATGCTATCTGCTCTGTGGTCATCCCCCGCATGGAGATCTCTATCAAGTCTGTCAATGGAAGTCTGTGATCGGGAAATCTCCTCAAGAGGTCAAGAAACCTTGGCCATGCCTCATGCAATGGCTCCTGGGGGTCTACTGAAAACTCAGTGATCAAAGACTGCATACACTCTGCTCTACGTGGGGGAAAGTATCTCTGTACGAACTCTCAGCGTAACTCTCCCCATGAATCGAATGTCCTCCCCAATCGTCTGTGCCATCTCATGGCTCTCTCGTAAAGTGTAAATGGGAAGGTCCTCCTCATCAGCTCCTCTGCAGTGATATCTGAATATCTCTGTGCTCGGCAAAACTCCTCGAATATGGACATGTGAAGATAAGGCTCCTCGTGCGCCTCTCCTGAAAATGTCGGCAGTCGCTGGATGTAATCCAAATCCAAGACGAATGGACGTAGTGTAGAAGGTGAATGAGCTCCCTGTGCTATCTGCTCCTCCATCAATCTGGGATAGGATCTATATGATGATCTCCATTGCTCTCTCTGATCACGAACGGGGTGCACGCTCAACGCAGCAATGGCCTCGTCCGGGTCTCGCATCTGCTCTGTCTGGTATCCTCAGACGTCAAGTGCAGCATGCCCAGAGTATTGAATGGGATGGGAGGGAGGGAGCGGGAGGTTGGTCGGAGATCCGACCTCCCTAGAAGGTGGACTGGACTGATGGTCAGATGGTGAAGAAAAAGCTGCAATAGTCGGCTCGAGGTGAGAGGGATCCATCATTCAGGGGTGAAGGAGAAGAAGAAGACTGAAGGGAGGGAGGGTGGTAGACAGAAGAAGAGAAGAAGATGGGGGAAAGCAGAAGGGATCTGGAATCACACAAGATGAGAAAACATAACCCCCGATTCACCTACGCACGCAAGCTGAAGACCGTAAAGGCTCGGTCAATTATCTTGTCAATTTTATTTTGGTGATCATTCAGGATAGCAGAGCGATTACGTGACCTGTTGGGTTATCCGATATTTTCTCAACCGACTGTCCCATACAGAAATAGCCGGTAATCAGTCGAGAAGAATATCGGAGGGCTTTACCTAGTGTGCGGGGTCACTCTCTCACGCAAGCAAACCAGACAATGAGGGGGTTGCTCTCCCCAAGACAAATTTTGAAGTGAGGTGTCTTTTAGGGTCGATAAAGTTAGCAGTCCCAAATTTTATTGTTTTTCTTTTTAAGTATTTTCATTTATCAAACAAATCGCCTAACGAATTTTTCGGTTCTCCTGGTTATTAAGTCCAAAACAGGGGGGAGAAGACGAAAAAGTCGATGTGCGAAAATCAATGATGCATGCAGAGTAAGAAATGCGTACCTGACTCCAGCAGTCTACACGCAAAATGATCCGTGCAGAATTGAAAGATAGGAAATAAACTACCTAAATGGTGCAGGCGGAAAACCGAGTCCCTAAACAGCAGTGCTACTCGAAGGAACCACTAGCTGACAACCAGCCTCCAATCCAGAGAGTCCGGTCTAGACCCACCCCTCCTCTTCTCGACAGGTCGAGTTCAGGAGTAGCGCTTGACGGGGTGGGCTCGTGGCGCATAGGCTCGAAGGTGGTTAATCAACTATTTTATTAATATTTTATTATAGGTCCAATTACCGAATTATAGGAATAGGCAAATGTTATTAGGGTGTTTGGATCATATTTATTACGTTACAATCAAGCAGAAAATCCTACGACTAGGGGCTCGAAAATCCGTGAGAAACCGGAAAATACAGTAAAGGAAACAAAACCGCAAAAAAGCCGCGTAAAACCGAGGGGTCTCCCGAGCACACCGGTGCTCGGCGAAACAGACCCCGAGAGTCTAAGTGTCTAAACTGAGTGTCTTGTCCCTGTTTTTTACAATAATAGTTCAAGTACTGCAGGAAATAAAATCTAAGTTACGGTTAATCTAATCCACGGCTATTCCGCGGCTCTCGCACTCCTGCTCGCTCCTTGCGTCCTCCTGCGGCTCTGTAGAGAAGAGAGCCGCCTCCGACTCCCGCGGTTGCTCGGCTTCCGAAGAAAGCCGCCTCGGTCCTCAGGCCCTCGCAAGATAACAAACAGAGAGTGTGATTAGACCAGATTATTATATAAGCAAGTCAGAAAAATATATACAAAAATCTATACAGAAAACCGCGAAAAAGAAAGCCGCGGAAAAATCAAATGTGACTACTAAGCCGTGCTCCCCGGCAATGGCGCCATTCTGATGAGCCGAAAATCCTATTAATCCGAATCAGAAAAAATAGATCAAGGGTTGTTGCGACCCGGATCGATAGATCAATCAGCTCAGTCAAGAAAAATTGTAAGATCAGACCACCAAAACAGGATAAAAATCAAATGAAATCAATAGTGGCCCTGGCTATTGGATTAGCCTAGTATAGCGACCAGGGTCGGACTCAGGGAGCACGTGATGGCCTTGCGGCCTACGAAGTAGTCAGAAATAATGAAAAATAAAAGACAAATATTTTTGGTAGATTTTTAATAATTTTTATATTTTTTTGGATTTTTGAATAATAAAGAAAATAAGAAAAACAAGGAAACAAGCAACTTCACACAATTATGTAACTACTCAAATAAGCTCAAAAAAATCAAACAAAAATGTTTTTATGTTTTTTTTTATATTTTTCTATGTTTTTGGTTAATTTTTGAGGTTTTGTGATTTTTAGGGAATTTATATAAAAATCAAACAAGAACAGAGAAGAGTGCTGTTGTCCAGTCAGGTTTCAAGGGCCAAATTAAAATGCAAAATGGCCCTAATAAAACTTGAAGGTAATTTTCCTGTGAAGTATAAAATACAAGGAAAAATTAGGCACTAAGTTTATTAATTTTTTATTTTTCTTTGAATTATTAGAATTTTTATGGGTTTTTAAGGGTTTTGTAATTTTTATAGATTTTATAAATCTAAAAATGACCAAAATTGGTCAGAAAATCAAACACAGCAAAACAAACAATATCTAATTTTTTTGTAATTTTTAAAGGTGTTTTAATATTTTTTTTTAAACTAGACAATAAGAAAAATGCTTGTTTTTGAATTTTTAAAAATAATAAAAAGTGTCAACAATCTCTCCAAAAATTAGAGAAAATTTTACACCATGGCAGGAGCCATGTGTTCAATTTTCATCAAATTTGGAGTAGTTTTGCTATTTTATTAAAATCAAACACAAAGGCACAGTGCATAGGGGCCTAAATGCAAGAAAACATATTTCCAGGGGCTGAAATGTAATAAATACAAGAAGTAGGGGGTCCTCGTGCAAATTCTCCAAAATCCCACGTGCGCTGCACGTGTTCTGGGCACAAAAGGACCAAAATGTAAGAAAACTTACTTCCGAGGACTTAGTAGCAACATGTGCTAAAGTCCAGGGAAGAAGTTGCAAATAGCACAGAATATTCAGCACATGTCAATTAAAACCATGTACAGGGGTATAAGTGCAAATATCAAGAAAGATTTTTCATTCAATAACATATCAGAACTACAACCCAACTAATGCAAATATCCCAGAAAGTCACGTGACGATGCACGTGTTCCACGTAGACAGGGGTATAAATGCAAATAAAACAAGCATGAGGTCCTAAGTGCAAAATATCCAGAATAAAAACAACTAAACTAAATATTTACAGAACTAGAACGTAAATGAAAAAGCAGGAGGGGCCTAGGAGTAAATTACCCCTTATTATGATCCGAGGGTGAAGGACGCGCCACGTGCTGGATCAGACGGTTGTGGATGGTGGCGCCTCTCCAGCTGATGGACGCTCCAGATGAGCTCCGATCGCGGATCTGATGGCTGATGAATGCTTGGGGGTTCACCACGTGTCAATCAAACGTCAGCTGCTGGAGACGAAACCCTGGGCTCGATCGGACGGCTCCGGTCAGATCTGGAGCGGCTACGGGAGAATGGACGATCGGGGAGGCCTCTGGAAGAACAGATGGTCGGCGAGGTTCGCCAGCCCGATACTCGTGCCTGGGGACTCCCCGGAAGCTGCTGAGATGCGGAGAAGAAGCGCCTCGGTGGTCCGCAGCTTCAGAACTGCTCCGACGAGAATGGGGAGCTCTGGAGAGCTCCGGCGACGGTGAAGACCTGGAGCACCTGTGCTCTTAAGTCCCGACCTCCAGATGAGGTCGATTTGACCTGATACCTGCACAGGAAGAAAGAGGGGTCGAGGGCAAACTGCCTCGACCCGTTAGAGCACGTGAAAGGTGAAATGTGCGGTGGAATGGAGGTCCCCCGACGAGCGGCGGAGGAGGAGGACCGAAGTCCCTGCTCCGGGATGAGTCAGGGGGAAAGGCTAGGTGGAGAAGCTGAGAAGGAGGCTCGTGAAGGTGGTGGCGATGTCGGATGGGCAAGTGGATGGACGGAGACGACAGGCGGAGGCGGCGGAGCTACGCCTACTGAAATCGAAAAATTGAAACCTACGCTAATCTACATCCTAAAGAAGTTATCTGGTGGATGCGTTCGACTAGGCTAGAGCTCGGGGAACTCTGGGGTCATTGCCTGCAAGGGATCGTCGGGTTCCCGAGGCTGGGCGCGCTCGCGGCGGCGCACGGCGGCGAAGCCACCGGATCAGAGGCTTCCCGATGCCTCGAGCCTCACTTCCACTCCGGAGAGCACCACTGTCACTCAGGCAAGCCGGAGGAGTTCCTTGGCGTCGAGGGGGCGGTCCAAAGATGCATGAAATGGCTGCCGGAGGCGAGGTTAAATATGGCTAGGGGTCCGAGAAAACAAAGGCCGGGCGAGCAGGTCACAACTCGGATCCCCAAAACCCACCCCGGGCAAGGGTCTCGGATCTACAGGGAATCCATGGAGCCCGGGGTTCGAGGAAATGGTGATCGGATCGAGCGGGGAAAAAGAGGAGAAGTCGGGTCGTCGCTCGGATCCGCAAGGGAAGAGGGTCCGCGGGGGAAGTTGACCGGGGTCAACAATCCCCCGCGGACCAATCAAATTATTCCGTTTTTACATTATTTAAAAATTTATTTAAAAATAGTAAATGACTTATTTTCGAGAAACTTAAAACATAAAAAATATTTATTTTTTAAACTATTTTTTAGTGATTTTTATTTATTTTTCCGATATATAATTTAGGTATTTACAAAATATTATTAGTATATACACGTATATACATATGTATTTTTGATTTTTGATTTTTAATTATTTATTTTTATACAAATTATTCCAATTTTATATTTTATTTATTTATAGGATAAAATTTGGAATAAAGGGGTATTTTTATTTTGTTTTTATTAATTATTTACAAGGGTTAAATAAATACTTCTATTTATATACATATATGGTATATATACAATATGATTTTGGTTTTTATTTTTTATTTATTTTTACTTTTATTTTATTTTTGTGATTTTTTTATTTATATACCTTATGGGATAAGGGAATATATACATATTTTTATAGAATTTTATTTATTTATTTACAAGGTAAAATAAATATATACATGATCTTATGGTGAATACACACAAGGAAGGATGTTTTTATTTTATTTTTATTTTTATTCCTTTTATTTTGGTTTCGTATTTACGAATATATACAGATATATACAAACTCATTTTTATTTTTATTTTTAGAGGAAAATATTTTTATTTTATTTACAGGTATGTTTACACACATGAGCTCCCTATCTCTCTCTACTTTGGCTTTTATGCGGTCAGGCCCATGTTGAGCCCTCCCTTGGGATTAGGTTGCTCAATATTTATTCTAAATATTTCCCTCTTTTTTCTTTTGTCTTTTTATTCTTTTATTTATGCACAAAAACATGCTAATAATTTACTTTTATACAATGCATGCACTTTGGTAATTATTTGTATTTACATGAATGTACATGTGTTTGGCAAAGGTTTTTGTAGCTAAATTATAAGAATAAAGAGTGATGAATGGGTATTCATCACCGCTAAATCAGGTCAGTATTGACCTTGTTGACAAAAGAGTAAAATAGAGGGAGATAGGATCCATGAAGCGAAGAAATATAGAAAATCCACATTGCTAAGTGTACATATATACTATATTCACACTGTATATGCTTCTACTATTTTATTTATCATTCAGATCTCTCCAATTTAATTATTTTATTCAAGAAGCTTGTTTATAATAATGTATATTAAATAAAAATATTTCTAAATTACATTCTATGTACAAATCTTGGTACAACAAGAACAAAAGGTGTAAAGTTCACATTCAAACCTTTATATCTTCTGCATGTGAACTCAAATCAATATCATCTTTATTTTATTCAGCATAAAATGATTGAAAATAAAAGTGGTTTTAAAATCACAGTTAAGATGTGAAAGTTGATCTTTTAAGTATTATTGGTATTTTTACAATTATAAAGTACTTATTATTTTTTTCCTTTATATTTTAATTTTATTTCTATTTTTTAATATCTTTCCCTATTTTATAATATTTTACATAAAATTCAAATAAAAATAAAGGTTAAAAATACGTAAAAATTTATACGTATACTTAATATATATGTATACTATACATATATTGTATAGGGATTTTTATACCCGTAACTATGTCTAGTTTCATATTTCCATACATAACACTAAATAATCGTGAATTGCATGAAGAACTATTAATAATGTTTAACCCTCACATAACATGTAATTGTATTAACCGACATCCATTTCCTCCATTAACTTCGACCGAAATGTTAAATTTTAACAATTTTACCCGTTAAATCCTGTCGCTTTTCTAAACCTTATCATTACCTACTACATAGGTTACTTCCATTGATCCACGATTCCTCATAGCTCGTGCCGCAAGATCACTCGTGATTCAAGACAAACCTGAGATGACTGCATTTGCAATACAACTACATAACGTTCCTTATTTGTAACTACTTAAAAGTTATGTAGATCGACCAATTGTAGATAACTTTTGACTGTGATACTATGTAGAACAAATCACGATTTCAAAGGTTGGAGTCGCAAGCACAGACGATAAGAAAAAAATTTTGTTCTTTTAAGAAAGGATGGAGCTAACTCAGCCATGATCAGTTCCAAGTCCGAGTAAATTGAAAAGGGTTGCACGTTAGGTAACCGACAACCAATGCAAGAGAACATATTCTTAAATAGTATTCTTTTTAAGAACACTATTTACGAATTTGTCTCAAAAGTCGATTCAACCTATGAAGGCCGGGAACCCATTTGGAGTTGCTATAGATGAGAAGACTCTAAGAAGAATGTTTAGATTGTCGATTTGACATGTTCACAGGACTCTAAGGTATACTAAAGTTTCTCAGTGTCACCATCATTTTTCAACATTTAAGGATCTCATAATTGTTATATTTATTTATTTACCTATGAAGGTCTGGAACACAGTCATGAAACATTAAAAGGTGATTATACATCCATTATCCATAGTAATATTCTCATGAAGAGACTTTTGCTACTACATCATTTGCAGGGAATTGGGAAGAATATGTCAAAGGTACCCTTTGCACCTTCTTCGGTCAATTGGTTTAGAGCACTTTTTTGTTATGTCATTAATGTAATCTTTTATAACACTATAATTTAATTAGGTTATGTATTTATGAATTTATGTTCTCAGAGGTAGATTAAATGAATCCAACGAAACAAGGAAAGACTTCTTATAGATAGTATTAATAGATGCAATATTTTTGTTTAATTGGTCAACATATTAGTTGATATTCTCACTATCCCATATAAATTTCAAAATACCATTTTAGAGAGATTTGATCTAGATGTTGCTTGGTTAATCAACATTGCAAATCAAACTACAATGCTAAAAGGAGAAAGTATGAATATATAGACCATTCAAACCTAAACCACTTTTCCTCTCCATAACAAACCATCATGTCTATGATACGGTTGACTTCTCATGCATTTATTCCAAGTAAACTTGTTGATATTACCATGATGCAGAATTATGATGCAGAAAATGTCAATAACAATTTCATTAGCTTTTATTCTATTTGTGATGCCATTCGAATAATTTATATAAATTCATTGGACTATTATCATATATTGTTTGATTGATATCTCTGGGACATGTAAAAGTTATTATTATGTAAATTCTAGGAAAAGAATCATATCTAGCAAAATCACAACATAAGAGCTTAGCGACATTTTAGGCGATGTATCAACTAGTAGGAAGAAAAGATGTTAATTTATGATATACATGATAGATAGAAGTGTGTATGTATGTATATTTCTTTGAATGTGTGAGTTTGTATGCCTCAATCAATGTTTGTTTGTGTAAATGTGTGAATTTGCATGCATTGTATAAATGTTTGTTTATGTGAATGTCTGAATTTGTGTGCATGAGCAAATATGTATTTTTGTTAATGTGTGTAGGGGCATGCATATGTGTAAACGTGTGTTTGTGTGAATGTATTTGTATGCGAGTGTATCTATGTCTGTGTATATTCAAATGTGTATGTATGAGAGAATGAGTGTTTGTGATTTGCATGACTCCGAAATGAATTAAATCCTTCCATGAACCTGTAGCTTCTTGTAGATGAAAATGCACTTTCCACTTCATAATATTGACAAAAAAGTGGTTAAATCCTTCCATGGGCCCACATATTTGGAGCTTGTACAAGAGATTACCTTTGTTAAAACTTGCTAATTTTTGTAGCTTTCTTTCCTTATATACCATGCATACTTTTTAACATTTTTATCCACAGGGAAATGGGTGGAATTAAAAGGCTTTGATAGCAGCTTCGTGGTAGATGTACACATTTACTGTGTAGAGTGACAATTGGCATATTTTTAAGGAGATCGGATCGCATGCTGTAATACAGCAGGTACTGTATTACACGTGACGGTTCGATAGGGATCAAACGGCTCTCATAGGAGATCGGGGATAGTGGGCCCCCTATGAGGGTCGTCCAATCCCCATCAACGGTCACGTGTAATATAACATCTGTTGTATTACACCGGTGGATCCTCTCATTAAGTTTCTTGTAATTTTAGATTGTCTTTTACTTTTATTGTTTTTTATATTTCTAACAATACATTTTTGTAACAGAAGACAATATATTTTTATAAACCTTAATTTTTTTTTTACATTTTTCTCTTTTGCATAATAATTGTTGACTAACTATCTATTTTTTGTGTATCTCCAAACTAATATTACAAACAAGTACGAAATTTTACAGACATTACGTAAATTACAATTACAACAATAAATGAATTACTAACTTTGATTTTATTTTACAAAGAAGGTTACAATCTTATAATGCAATGAGTATTTTACAAAGAGTTATGCCATTCTACTATTTCTACATACCATGAAAATGCTACCACATTGGTGATGCATAAATAGCAACAAAAAATTGTCAATTCAGGCGGGCTAAAAATGATATAATAAAAGGATTAAATGAAGTTCAAATTCAAATTGAAATTCAAAATCAAAATGAAAACACATGGACTAAATTACCCTTTTGGATAAAGAACCGTTAGATTGAGATCTAACAGATGAGATGGTTGGCTTTCCATAAATTCCGAAAAGGTGCACCTCATTGGAAGGGTCCTATATATATAATACATTTACATAGATTGTCCTTAATATTCTATAATCATATATAACGATTGTCTTTTATATAATACATTTACATAGATTGTCCTTAATATTCTATAATCATATAATAAATCACATATTTAGCCAAGTTACTTGATATTAGTATAATTTGTTGAATCATACATATCAACAATATTTTTATCTACATCATGAATAGTGACAAAGCATTAAGCGAAACAAAATGAATTAGTTTACACATTATAAATAGAGAGAATAATATAAATGATAATATATTGGTAATGCACTGCATAGCAAGAAACCGGGCTATACATTTTTTGTGATAGTGTCGTGTTGAGATAATACTAAAAGATAAATGTACTAATTGTCTATTATAGATGGAATATTGGTGTGATTATATTGGAGACAGAGAAAATTAGAGAGTGGAAACACACAAATTAATTATAGGAGAGAGAGGAATTAATGCGAGAATGGTAAAATTTGCGGAATGCCCAATCCGCATGTAGCAGAGGTGCACGGAACGCAACATCCCATGGACGCACTTCATCACTTCCCTATATACATATCCCATGGACGCACTTCATCACTTCCCTATATACATATACATACGTACATATGTACGTACGTACATACATGCATGCATGCATGCATATATACATACATACATACATACATATAGATATAGATATATAGGGGCTGGGGAAGCTACACCCGGGGGTGTAGCTAACTAGCTGCAGTACCCGGTCATTTTTTTCATTGATTTTTTTTGCTTTTGAAATGAAATCTAGAGGGATTTAAATCAACATATATCACTATGATATCATACCAATTTCAACTAAATTCGACATTTCTATCATCACCATCAAGACTATCACATTTTAATGGTCTCAGGATTATTGAAATTGACTATATCTAGATGGGCAAGTTAGGAATGTTTGTTTTGCGTGAAATTTGAAACACATATTTCACACAATAAATTAAGTAAATCCCCATAGGTTTCCTTCAAAAAAATCAAAAATCAATGAGAAAAATGTTCGAGTGTAGCTAGCTGGCTGCACCACCCAGTGTAGCTTCCCTTTTCCTATAATATATATATATATATATATATACATATATGGAAAAAATGGGGCTGCCCCCTAGGGGTAGCCAACATTGCTGCCCCCACCCCATTTTTCATAAAATTTTTTTATTTTTTTGGGAAAATATCACCATGTATATTCATCCCTATATCTCTCCTATACGTCACTCGAATTTCGTCAGAAACAGAGACTCCTACGGCCTCCATCATGACGTCAATTTTTTAACGGTCGCAGGATTTTTTAAACCGACCCTGTCTGGATGGAGGCCATAGGAGTCTCTGTTTCTGACGAAATTCGAATGGCATATAGGAGGGATGTAGGGATGAATATACATGACGATATTTTTCAAAAAAAATAAAAAAAATTTTGCTCAAAAATGGGGTGGGACAGCTATGTTGGCTGCCCCCAGGGGGCAACCCCATCAACCCCGATATATATATATATATATATATATATATATATATATATATATATATATATATATATATATATATATATATATGGGAATGGGGAGCTTGCACCATGGTGCAAGGAAGCTCCATGCACCGCAATCCTCAACCGTTGGATCAAAGATCCATCAACGGTTGTGATCAATACTCTTTACCAAGAAAAGATACCATTCCCAATGCAAAAGGAGCCCGAGCCTGTGGGGACAGTGCCCTTTCTTCATCCCATCTCCCTTCCCTCGCTTTTCCTTCCTTCCATCTCTCTTCAAACCTCACTGGAATCCCGGCAATCTCATCTCCTCCGCCTACGCCTCTTCCTCTCACTGACTGTCGGGCCGAGGCAACGACACGCGCCCCTCCCCGCTCTCCAACACCCACCGCCGGCGAGAAGTCCGTCGAGATCCTACATCTCTCGGGCTTACCGCAAAGAGATGACAGTCTCTACACATGGGTACGAGTGCCGTCTCGTTGCTGTAAGCCACCCTCTCATCTACCAAAAATTGTCTCTCGGAGCTCTCCGTAGCCCTGTGTAGAGACTGCCGCCTCTCTCCCTCTTGATTGCCGACTTTCTGCGACGAGATCCCCGACTGATGCTGCAGTGAGCCCCACTTCTTCCCTGCTCGTGCATCTACCATCGCAAGGAGACCCTGCATTTTCACTTCAAACAGTCCGATGACAGCATAACAGAACAGTGCAAAAGATAGTGTATTTCAAAATTTTATTTGCATTTTAAGCAGAACTTGTTCAAAATTTGTTTATCAATTACCAAAGACCGTAGATTGGCATCGATATTGATATATATTAGATGTTTAATTGGATTATGTGGACAGTCTTGTCATTTGCATTGCTACTCTTTTTTTTCAGTTTTTATGGAAGCAGTGAAATCATTTTCTAATGAAATTCAGATTTTTGTAATTTGCAAAAATATATTTTTTTATAATATTGCAATGTCTAGTAATATTTCAAATCGAGACTTCGATTTCAATTCCATTACTGGATGAAATTGCATCATTTTTGTTGTTTACTTGTGTTGTTTCTTGTTCTTTTATTTGATTATATGTGATATCTGCCAATGAAACTACAAACATCATTGTGAAAGCTCACTCTGGCCTGACTAATGAAAGTTGTTATATGGTATTTTGTAGACGAAAGTAGCAGAGGGGAGGAATTCTTTGAATTCTTTTTGTTGACAAGAATATGATTTAAAGGCCTTGGAAGAGTTAAAATCATCCATGGACAATGAAAGAATTTATCTTCTTCAAGATTTTAATTGCAAGGTAAACAAATACTCACAATATATCTTCACCTAAGAGTCAAGAGTAATCGATCTAGATAAACATTGATAGAAATATATGAGGTCAATTTGTGGGTTGTCACTCACAGAATATGACAATAATAAATCAAAGTCCACAACTACGATATATAGAGAAAGACATTTCTAACTCAAGTTGGGATAAGCAATTGTAAAAAGAATTGTGCATGTTACTAGCAACTAATATATTACAAAATCAATATTCATTAAATTAACTCATATATTTATATTTTTTTTCAATATCTATAGTTAAACAAGAATCTTGACCAACGTTAATGTCTTATCCAACAAAATTAATTAGATCCATTACCGTAATCATGTATCATAGATAACCTAAGTGGTCTCAGATTCTAAAGTCCAACTTAATCGCCCACAACCTCAATATTAGCTAATGACTATATCAATAAATTGATAGATAGTGTTTAAGATATATGTGATACTATCAACAAGGACCATCATAAACTTTCCTAGGTAATCTCAATATACCCGACTCATAACTTCATAATGTAGCTGGCACCTTTGTGAGGTCAAAAGTCATCACTATGAATTCTTGTCAGTCTTTGGTACATCTACATTCTCAATTGTAAACAATGACATTCTAACTAAATGTCAAACTTGGAGAATATGGTTTCATGTTGCAATTGATCATCTATGAAGAACAAAATATTTTATCTTTATGATGATCCTATTTCAATAATTAGTAGAGTCCAAGTATAGAAAGCACTCCAAGAGAAACACCAAGCCGCACCAAACCCTAATCTAGTTGTCTCTTTAATTTAATTTTCAGCTCACATAACTCATATTGGTGTACTACCATGTAGGACATCAATGATGAGGTCTATAACTCTTTCAAACAAATGGACATATGATCATTAATATTTCATCTAAAAATCTCATCTAACTTCCACGTTCCCAAGTCGTACATGAGAACCTTTTGGTTTTAACCAAATAAGTCACACATATGATCAGCATTGTCGAATGATATAATCATTTGACTCTCTTTCTTCGTCCCCACAATAATCAATTTGGTGATCTGATCTACTAAAATCACTTTCTCCTCCTTGGAACAACATGTAATATCTAAGTTGGTTCTATCTCCCTATTAGCCAGCCTTCTAATACTCATTTTATATTCTAAAGACATAGAGGTCATTTTAAATTTTCTATCTTCTATTTCTTCTCCTACTTCCTTTTTTTTCCTATAATAAAAGTCTTACGTCATCTATGACGGATATCTCATGCCCAGAGGAACTACTGCTCTGATACCACTTGTAACAGCCCGGATCCTCGGTGACCGGCGGAAGCATATTCAATGCCACGTCGGATCCGAGTGTCACTCTCAAACATCAATGATATCACAATTAACAGAAGGAAACCATCTCTTCCTTCCTTTATCTATAAAATAAATAGACATCTCTAATACATATCCAAGATCTTTTGTTCCAGTGGGCACAATGATATCCTTCCTTCAGGGCTTGCAATAAGTTTCCAACTGTCACTAAATTTATCCTTACACTGACCTGCAATAAAAATACAAAAATACATGGTATGAGCTTAACGCTCAGTATGTGTCGAGAAAAGGTCAAGCCAGCTAGCGAAAAATCAAGTCTCCTTATTCTATTACAAAAACTCCATGCATAGATAATTAGCTGGATAAATATTTTCTACAATGAATCTTTGTAAATCTCCTATATTCCCCAACCTGGAATAATGTTCATAACATGCAGTATCCATGGATACATTCCTTGAGTATGATCTTAATCATAACATAATATGCATGGATTTCACTATTTTTCTCTTGTCAAATTTACAATATCAATAATTACATAAAGATGATTACATTTATGGAATTGTGTGTTACATCCATACACCTATTCCTATGAGTTTTCATATGTAAGCCCTTATTGTATCCTAACAAGGAGATTTGCATTGTTCTCGTTTCCATCATCATATCATATACTTTTTCCTATAACATATCATATATGAAAGTAGTACCATGGCATATTCATTAACAAAATACCCTTATGTTAGTTAATAAAATAATAGCATCGTATGGATCACTCATAAACATAAGTATGCAGGCAAAGGATGTTCTTTTTATATACATGCATCTCATACCATAGTTTCATATATACCCTTAGGATTTAATCATATTTGCACTTATGTCCTTAACATTAACATTATTGCACGTATGCCCATAACAATAACATAATCACAGGTACGCACTTAGCATTTCACATAAATGCACATACACACTTAACATTTCACATATTTACATATATACACTTAGCATTTCACATAAATGCACATATACACTTAACATTTCACATATTTACACATATACACTTAGCATTTCACATAAATGCACATGTTCACTTAACAATTCACATAAGCACTTGGCTTCCACATAAGCACTTAGCTTATTCATTGTGTATTTGTCTTATCTCATAATTTATTGGGTGGCTTTGGTGGCTTTTACCGCTGGCACAAGCGGTCACTCAATCATTACATTGAACATGATGACATCAGCTGAGTCAATATGTGGACTTTCCACTAGGTTCTACTGAACCCGACACCCCCGGAAGGTGTTGCCCTTTAGGCTATCGATAAACGGACTCTAGAGGTGGCTCCCACCTTAGGTGTAGCACTTAGCTCCGATTACCGTCACGTACCATTATTCATATTAAAAATCTCGATTTAAAAGGCCAATTTATTCAAATAGCACTTGATTTCACTTTCTTATGTAAATCCCAATAACAGGGCATTTCGTTACATATGGCCTACGGTTGATACACACATATATAATACCTTTAATAAGATGGAGAATAAAACATGCTAATCTTTTTCATAACATTGTATGGTACAACATGGAAACAACAACGTTAATAACAAATGTAACGTGCACTTAGGTTTACGCTAAGTACTATAATAATAAATGAGATTTCATTAATAAAAGTAATACCATTGCAAAATATACATGTATCAAAAAAAACACATGCAGACATGTGATTTCGGTTACGATGAAACGTAACATGTACGATTATATGTTAACATCTGATCAAGCATCGCCAATAACTCTCTTATGACTTTACCTATTATCTTCTGAAATGGTTCAATAACTGTGATCTCCAACTCACGGATAAGTTGGTTTACTCATTTACGTATTGTCGCAACACCATCCAAGATACATATGTTTTAATCACACAAAAATTCAGCAGTTTGTCACAAGTATGTCATGTTGATTCTTATAGAATCGAGGATGTCGACTAAACTACGGGTTTCATTGATGTGGAATGCGAATACCCTTCAAGGAGGTGTTTGGGCTGGAATACACAAATATACCACAAGGTGTTCATCTAGACGTACTTAACACCAACACTAACTCTAGGTGGGTTTTGATACATGAGATAATGTTAGAGGAAAAGTGAGGGGAATGAGCCACACTCGTTGGTTATTCATCCTACCCCAATTATCATAATACAATTCCACCACATTATTTATGCTATAAACATAATCCGAATGTTTAGGATTAAGATGTCTAATCCCGACGTGAACAAACAATTTTTTATAGCAATAATATTTTATCTCATTAATGTCTAATTTTGACTTATACAATGTTACATAGGTATCAGACATATCTTCCAACTTTAGATTCTAATCAAAAATACGAGAACCTACAGTTCTCTCTACCATAATCCAGGCTACGAAAGTTTTGATGGAGATCCAAAAATATACTATGTAAGATGGATCGGATAAAGAATGTGACGTTGAGAAAAGACATACTTACAAACAAATGGTTATGAAACCTAATCTTACCACCGTAATAATTGATATAAATGTAATATGGAATATGTTAATCCACAAATCAATTGATAATAAAATCGTAACGAACCTATGTGTTCGACACATACCTTCATGATGCGAAAACATTCTCAATGACGATTCGATTGCATGAGACCCAGATCGTCACCGAGTCACCGATCACATTGTCACGCCTCCGATTTTTTTTGTTGGATGAAACTCGACGTCGACCGGGAGGGTTGCCGTTGCTAGATTCGAAAACGCCGTTTATCAAGTCTCGCAACGTCTTCCTCTCTCTCTCTTCACGTTTGCTCTCTTCTCTCTTCCTAAACACATGAATTTCTCTCTTCACTCCCTACCTATTTTCTCTCTATATCCCACTCGTTAACTCTTTCTCTCTCATATTCCTTCCCAATTCCTTCCTCTTCTTTCTCTTTATATCTCTCTCGCTCAATATAGCAGCTACAATGGAGCTCTTAATTAGTCTCATTTTATAATCTCTCTCACTCTCTCTCTCTCACACACACATAATTACCTAAAATAGAAATCACATCTCCTCATAAAAAAAACACACGCACACCCTCTCTTTCCTTCTTTACTCGTTCACTCTCACTCTCGATCACCCTTTCTTACGCCCTTCTCTCTTCCTCTATCTTAAGGAGGAGAGAGAGAGTCATTTCTTCCTAAAAATAGGGATGAAACGGCCCACCATCTCCCTCATTTATTAGTAATCAATTAATTATCTTCAATTCAAGAAAATAACCTCCATCACTTTCCTTTTATTCTTATTTTTTTAAATTACCAATTTATGGGTCGTTACAATTTGTAACGTCCCGGGCTTAGGTCCCCGGTCCGTTATCGAGGAAAACTAGCCCTGACAACTTGTTGGGTTCGAGCACAAATGGACCCGTTGACAACCACCCAAAATGCTTAATCCCAAGTTGTCAAGTAGTAATCCCCACCACTTATATACCACACCCACACTTCGTGAGTTATCCATGTGGTACTATGTTTTGGGTTGGGATGTTACAGTTGTATCCTTTGCTAGGTACAAGGAGCTGACGAGTCATGTCATATCATCGATGAGGAATTCTATGTGAGTGTACAAGGAGCTGATGAGCTGTGTCATATCCTCGATGATGGATTTCTACATTAGAGTGTACAAGGAGCTGATGAGCCGTGCCATATCCTCGACAAGGGATTCTATATGAGAGCGTACAAGGTGTTGATGAGCCGTGACATATCCTCGACAAGGGATTCTATATGAGAGCGTACAAGGTGTTGATGAGCCGTGACATATCCTCGACAAGGGATTCTACCTGAGAGTGATCGAATTTCTTTACTTTGAGGACTTCGGTGCAATTGAAGTAGCTCTCATCATACACCTTAAGATGAAGAATTCAAAAAAAAACACAGTGGAATTGTGCTAAATCCTGGCCAGATGTATAATATATATATTAATTGGGAAGTAGGAGCTAACTTATATAATGTGTTACGTATCCGTTTTATTCCACTTATATACTATTCTTATGGATTAACCTTTTTTTAGCCTTAGTAATCTAGAAAAATTGTTGGTACCATATTCTGATGGTCAAATATTATGTATTGATGTTTTTGATTCATTTCCAGATTAAAAAAACTTCAAACCGGTACATAAACAATTACAATGGGAGAGAAAAACCATGGCTTCCATTATGTATTGTCCATGTAACCATTGAAAACATCCATAAACCTTCAAGCTTAAGTGGCCCTGGAAGCCATGCTTCTAGGAAGATCATATTCTGCAGGCAGGCATTCATGAAAAAAGCAATGTTTGGAAAAGATAGTATCACTGGAAGTTCGATCGATCAATAATTACCTCACCGGGATATTATATAACTTCAACATCTCATGTCCCATACCCAAATACTACAACAATCATGGAAGATGCTCTGAATATGCTCTGTAATGTAAATGAGAATATGTCCGCATACTTGGATATACCCAGATACAATTTGAGAGATTTTACAAGTTCATTAATCAAGGCTTGATAAAAAAGTTCCATAAATTTCCAAAAATTGAAGATACAAGTTAAACCCCATGCAACGAAAGAGACTTGGCACCACTCGATGACATCTCCTTATGATTACATTAGATTTGAAACTTAAACATGGAATATATGACTTCCACTCCTCTAGACGTGAGAATGTTTCCAAGAGCCACTGAGGAGAGCTTCTCCCTGATGATCCCCTCCATTGATCCGAGTACCAGCTACTTCCAGCTCCTAGTTGAACCACAGGAGCGGTTTGTATGGCTTTGAAAATGGCAGTTGTAATTTGTATCCTGGACTTGATTGTTGCTTCTATCAGCATTACCCAACATTTCACACCTCCCCTACCACCTGGACACTAATGTATGGTATTTGCTGTATAGTGGATTAGAAACCATTAGTTGGATCTTCTTCGCGAGAAAAATTAGAGAAGTAGATTTTACAAAAAGAATTTATAGAAGTAGATTATGAATAACCGTTGTTATCTACATCTAGAACTGAATAGAAACTTTGAACTTTGTATAGTTGCAGGATCTCCTTGTGGGGTAAAGCATCATGTCATTTGCCACAAGGATTCTCAATCTAAATAGAATCTTTTTTGACAATAGCTAGAAAGGTATCTTCACACAGGAGAGAAAGGACAATAAGTGTATGATATAAATTACCGTATGCACCATCTAACTAGGAAGTTCCCCCCTTGCTCATGAAAAGCTGGAAAAAAACACCTGCAGACAGTTTCTTTTATATGTCGTAGCATAGACAAGAATCGTATCCAAGTTATCTGTTGTATCATAGAAACCATCCTCTTGATGGCATCATCATGGTTTAGATCTCTCAAGAATCTCCTGAAAACAGCACCGAACACCCCTGACCCGAGCCTCTTCTTGTCGCAAATGAGAGGCGGAGCATAGTCCCGAGCCCTGAGGTAATTGATAAACAAATTTTGAACAAGTTTTGCTTAAATGCAAATAAATTTTTGAAATATACCATCTTTTGCACTTTCTGTTATGATGTCCTCGGGCTGTTTGGAAGTGAAAATGCAGGGTCTCCTTGCGATGGTAGATGCACGAGCAGGGGAGAGGTGGGGCTCACTGCAGCATCAGTCGCGGAACCTCGTCGCAGAAAGTCGGCAGTCAAGAGGGAGAGGGGCAGCAGTCTCTACACAGGGGTACGGGGAGCTCCGAGAGACAATGTTTGCGAGATGAGAGGGTGGCTTACAACAGAGAGACATCACTCGCACCCATGTGTAGAGACTGTCGTTTCTTTGGGGTAAGCCCGCGAGATGGAGGATCTCAGCGGATTTCTCGTCGGTGGTGGGCGTTGGAGAGAGGGGAGGGGGCGTGTGTCGTTGCCTCGGCCCGACAGTCAGTGAGGGGAGGAGGGGTGGGCGGAGGAAATGAGATTGCCGAGATTCCAATGATGATTAAAGAGAGATGGAAGGGAAAGCACGGGAAGGGAGATGGGATGGAGAAAGGGTACTGTCCCCACAGGCTCGGTCAGCTTTTGCATTGGGAATGGTATCTTTATTGGTAAAGAATATTATTGATCACGACCTTTGATGGATCTTTGATCCAACGGTTGAGAATTCTGGTGCATGGATCTTGCTTGCACCATGGTGCAAGCTCCCTATTCCCTATATATATATATATAGAGAGAGAGAGAGAGAGAGATAGAGAGAGAGAGAGGTAAATGGGCTGCTCCCACCCTCATTTTCCTTCAAAATTTTTTATTTTTTTGGAAAATAAAAATTTGTATATTCGTTATTATATCCCTCTAACATTCTATTGAAATTTCATTAGAAATATATACTCCTACAGCCTCCATCCAAACATGATCGATTTAAAAAATCCTATGACCGTTAAAAAAATGACGTCTGGATGGAGGACTTGGAGTCTTTGTTTCTGACGAAATTTTAATACAATGTTAGAGGGATATAGTGATGAATATACAAATTTTTATCTTCCAAAAAATAAAAAAATGGGAGAAAAGATGTAGCATAGATATCGATCATGCTTAGCTTGGAAGTACACTTCTGAAATGGTCTTCTGAGCAACGGTTTAAAATAGGGGTGGGAGTAGCCCCGTTGGCTACTCCCAGGGAGCATATTCCTTTTTCCCAATATATATGGGTTAAATGAGGCTACTCCCTGGGTGTTGGCTACTCCCACCTTTATTTTCCCTCTATTTTTTATTTTTTGGAAATAAAAAATATGTATATTCATCATTATATATGAGGTTTGTAAAGGCCACTGTGAATCTAGTAAAAACTCTTTAATAGTTTTGTAAAAGTATAAACTGCACATTGTAAAAAAATGAATTTTGGAAAATATAACATCCAAATTTAAATTACATTTCCATCCAATATAATAATATTTCAGTAATTTTATTTTACTATACATGTTGTATTAATATTCATTATTATATATATGAAACAAGAAATTGTAAAATATATTGGAAAGATGCCTAAATTGAGGGTGGCTCACCATATATACGGTGAGACATCACCTCATTTGAAGTTTCTCATATATATATATATATATGTATATATATATATATGTATATATATATATATATGTATATATATATATATATATATCGAGCTTTTACAGAGCGAACATGATTTTTAGGTTTGATTTGCTTATTAATTGATCATAAACTTGTGTTCATATTTAGTTCGTTTATTTTCGAACCGAATCTGAATCGAAATTTTAGCGAGACGAACACGATCGAAACTTGCTTACCAATGGTGGGGAATCAGAAGAAGAATAAAATTCTGCGAAAAGCAAATACAACATTTGCAGATCATACAACTAGCTTCCCAATCGCATCAAAATATAATTCATGCACACCGCATTGCCGGTTTTTGCAAGAACAATGACATTTTCATTGAGACCACACATACATCCCCTCTGTTGTGTAAATCATTGTAATGGATACAATGTATCTTTGCTTTAAAAACTATATCAAACGTTTGAGTAGGCCGTCAAAAATGACATCTAACGCATCCAGTACAATTATGCTGCCAAAATAAACCCACAAGCAAAAAAGCAATAACTAACATTTCTTTCTGGAAAACAACAACGAGCTGTACCGAATTGAAGATGACTAATAGGAATTAATGGTTGCACACGTGAAGTACGTCATCCAGATATATCTCTCCAGTCAAATCATGTAGCACCTCACCCTTGACGAATTTCAACTAAGCGCCATTGTTTCCAATTTGGTGAATCCCACCTTTTATCTTATATATTTCAATCCATTGGTAGCTATATTTGACCGCTACCCACCACAAAGATTATGTTCGCCTGTAGCAGTCGATTCAACGAATACGTCTAAGAATTGTCAACAAGAAGGAAATTTCCAGAATTTGTTGGATTGAAGTGCAGCAAGGCCTCCATTATATAAAAAACCACCAAATCCACCGCCATTTTCCCACGGACCAACACTCGGCATAAGCAAGACCAAGTTTACCTAGAACATACCTACCATGGCCACCAACCCCCACCAAGAGCGCGCCCTTCGCCGCCTCCACCATGTCTCTTCGCACCTCTTGACACCCTCCCCTTGCGCTGCCACCGCCTCCATGGTGGAGGCTTCCGACCTCACGGGGAAGCTCAAGCAGTGTCTCCGGATCCCACGCCAAGAGGACAGGGACAAAGCATTCGAGTTCTTCAAGTCCAGGCCAGACCTGCTGACCCCGGTGGACATCTCCATGTCCGAGCACCGTGAGCTCGTCTTCAGGCAGCTCACGGCGCTCGTCAAGGACGCCGGGTTCCGGCTGTTCCAGTACCTCTTTGAGGACATACCCCGGTTCGTCGCGGTGTTCGACGCGGCCGGGAGGATTGATGCCTCCCTTGGCGTCAAGATAGGGGTGCAGTGCGGCTTGTGGGGAGCGTCAGTGATCAATCTGGGTACTCAGAAGCACTGGGACAAGTACTTCGAGAAGATTGATGCTTTGGAATACACCGGTTGCTTTGCCATGACTGAACTTCACCATGGTAATTAGGATGCCCGCTTTTTTGGTACTAAATTACTCCGGAATGATGGAGAAAATTATTCTGAAAACAAAATGTCAAGGCCATGTCGATGATTTTCTCCATTTTTTGGTGCAGGTTCTAATGTCCAAGGATTACAGACCACGGCCGAGTTCGATCCAAGCACCGATGAGTTCATCATAAACACACCGAACGATGGAGCCATCAAGTGGTGGATCGGGAATGCTGCACTCCACGGGAAGTTCGCAACAGTCTTCGCCCGCTTGATCTTACCCAACAAGGAGGATATGGGCATTCATGCTTTCGTCGTGCCGATTCGCGATTTGAACACGCTTGAGGTGCTCCCCGGGGTGGAGATCCAGGATTGCGGGCACAAGGTTGGACTCAATGGGGTTGATAATGGTGCACTGAAGTTTAACTCGGTTCGAATTCCGAGGGACAATCTGCTCAACAGGTTCGGGGACGTAACTAGGGATGGCGAGTACAAGAGCAGCATTAGCTCGAGCGGGAAGAGGTTCACGGCCATGTTGGGCGAGCTTGTGGGAGGCAGAGTGGGGATTGCGTACTCATCGATGGGTATGCTTAAGGTTGGAGTGACTATCGCAGTCAGGTAATGGAAAATCTATTCTTTTGTTATTTTTGATGGAAGAATCACCTAATAATATATGTGGAGTCACTAAACTTGAGTTTCTACCACCAGATACGCATTACTCCGGCAGCAATTCGGACCGCCAAAGAAGTCAGAGGTAAGCATCTTGGACTACCAGTCTCACCAGAGCAAGCTCATGCCGATGCTCGCCTCCGCCTACGCCTTCCACTTCGCCTGCGTCGACATGGTCCAGAACTATTCCTCGGCCCGTCTTTCAGGCAACGCGATGGCCCTCGAGGACGTCCACTCCCTCACCTCCGGTCTCAAGGCCTACATCACCTCCTACACTGCCCGCTCCCTTTCCATCTGCCGCGAGGCCTGCGGTGGCCACGGCTACGCTGCCGTCAACCGTCTCGGTATGCTCCGCAACGACCACGACATCTTCCAAACATTCGAGGGGGACAACACCGTCCTCCTCCAGCAGGTGGCCGCGGAGCTCCTCAAGAAGTACAAGGAGAAGTTCCAGGGTGGTGCTGTAGCTGCTACCATGAGCTACTTGAAAGAGTCCATGAACTCTTTGCTGTCTCAGCCCAATCCGGTCACTGCCCGATGGGAAGGAGAGGACCACCTTAGGGATCCTAAATTCCAACTAGATGCTTTCAGAGTAAGTTAATGACACCATAGTTACTTCCAACTGGATCATGTGTTCGTGGCAATCTCGCTGACGTGGTTTATGCTTGCATGGATGCAGTATCGTACATCGAAGCTGCTTCACAGCGCCGCCATGAGGCTGGCGAAGCACACGAAGGAGGTGGGAAGCTTCGCCGCGTGGAACAGATGCCTCAACCACTTGCTGGCCCTGGCTGAGTCACACGTGGAGTCCATCATCCTCGCCACCTTCGTTGCCCGCGTCCAGGGCTGCCCAGACCCGAAGGCCCGCGCCGCCCTCAAGCTTGCCTGCGACGTCTACGCCTTGGATCGCATCCGGCTCGACGTCGGCACCTACAGGAACCAGGACTATCTCGCCCCCAACAAGGCCAAGGTGATTATATCCGTCGATCTTTGGCTTGTACGCATATGGTGCGATTGTGATCATCGTTTAATCGTCTACTGGGTTTTTTGTTGGGTACTTGCAGGCGATCAACAAGTTGACGGAGAATCTGTGCTACCAGATGAGGTGTATGGCCAAAGAGCTGGTGGATGCGTTTGATTTCCCCGACCATGTCATAAGGGCACCCATCGCCCTCCAATCCGAGGGCTACGATAGCTACACGCAAGGCGTGGGCTTTTGATTAACTGATCGCAATCTCTGCACTACGGTATTATTGTGACGAAGTGCGTGCATGATGAATGCTGCGTGGCATCACTCTGCACCGGTGCAGCAATTGTCTCTTCTGCAAGGTCCAGTTTTTACAAGAGAGTAGAGGCTGTAATATGCCATTTTAGCATAGTCCATGGCACGGAAAGAATGTTTTTCTTCTTCTTCAATTTGAATTTATTTTGTTCTGATCTCGTCCATCCTTGCTTTGAAGTATCAAAGTTGAACAAATAAGATAGAAGTTTTATACGTATGCCCTGTGAACATCTATATTGCATTACATATACAATCCTGATGGTTACTTTTTCGTTATATTTATGTATAACGAGTGTGAAATTACTGTTTACAGCAGAGGTGTTATGGTCTCTCTCTCTCTTTTTTAAAATCAAATCCAAATTCCAACCATATAAATTGAATATTTGATTAAAGTTATACATATCAGCCAAATTTCTCAAAAATTTGATGCAATTTATTATTTTATTTTAATGGTCAACATTTAAGCAACTTGAATTACATTTAAAAAGGGACCGTGCATTTCACTATTAAGATAAAATAGCAAATGACGTTGGCTTTTTTTAAGAATTCAATAAATATATGGAACATTAATCAAACATTCAATCTATGCGCTTGGAATTTTGGAATCCTTCTCAAAAAAAAAAGAGAGAGAGAGGTTTACATTGCCTCGGCCATAACATGAGTTACAACAGATTTTTAAGTCACAATATTTAAGTCTTGAGCTTTATAATGATGGTGCTCTAAGTTTTTCACATCTAAGTTTAATCCTTTCTTTTACCTTGATCAGCGTGAGTCCACCTTTCTTCCTTTGTTTAGTGCTTCCTCCCTAGGTTTCCATCTACCTTAAAATTTAATCTTATTATAAAATTGGATATAAAAAATAACCATTAATCGTTATCAAAATCTAAATCACTAACAATCTTTTCCTTTTTGTAATGACAAAATTCATTATTTTTTTTAAATAACCATTAAACCTTTACCCATTCTCTCCTCCGTAAATCATATTTGGTTACATTAAGTTTCCCTCTCCCGCAATTATTTCTTTAGGATTGCTTATCATCCTTTTTATAATTATCACAGAAAACTCAGTTCTCGCCCTTTGTGATCAAATCAATAAGAGAAATTTTACTTTCCTTCCCATCTTTTCTATGCTCCTCATTTTAAAATTATGTTTTACTACCTTCACATGAACTCACATGTCTTTTTAGATGATATAATGTTTCAAGGCTTAAAGGATGAACGGATATATCAACAAATTGAGCATTAATATTTATGAGACCAATAGTTGTTTCTCCTTTGAGTATATAATTTCATATGAAATGATGTCTAATGTCAAATACATTTAGTCCTTGAATGTAATGAAGGATTTTTTAGATAAGTTAGTAGAACTTGTATATCACAAAGGATTTTGATATATTAAACTTTTATAATCCTCAGAAGTTTGGTTCATCCATAGAACTTGTGAACAAGCAAAATATGCAGATATATATATATATATATATATATATATATATTCAACTTTTATTTTAGATAATGCTACACCATTTTGTTTCTTAGAAAATCAACAGAGCATTTCATTTCCAAGGAAATGACACATCCCACTCGTACTTTTCCTATGAATTCTTTTTCCAACATAATCAGATATGATGGTAGAAGTCATAGTTATAAGTATCTTTTAATAATTTTTTTTAACTCTTATGATGCCTAATAAACTTTGGGCTATTTTTATGATGCCTCATCCATTCATAAAGTTTCTTGTTTCCACTTATATCCTTCTTGGGGTTAAGCTTCTGCTTTTTTTCCATAGATCTACAGAACTTGATATTTATTTCTTCTTGTATGGTTGCTCAAGTTGTCCTCGTTAGGTCTACATGCTTCTTCCATAAATCTTCATTTTGACTTCCCCTCTTTTCTTTGCCTACAAATATTAGTGTTTAGATTTTCCAATTCACTCTTGGGAACATCCATATCTTTTAACTTTACAAAGTAGATATTAAAAGCCCCTTATAGGAAAAATAAATTTCTTGTTTATAAGCCACAATGGATAAAAGACTTATCGTTTCCTTTTACAACTTCAGCAAAATTATCCACTAATTTATTTGTACTTTCTTTAACACTAACAATTATTTTTCAAGCGAAAGTATTATAGATTTAAACAACTTATTTCATGAGAAAGAGGATCATTTTCAAACATAAGTTTATTATTATCTCTTTTAAACTATTCCTTTCCTTTTCCCTTTTTCTTATGAGAAGTAAAAAAATTATTGAAAGGTTCAATACCTCTTCATAGCATCACTGCCTATTTCATCATCGAAATGTATTATTCAATGTTTCCATCTTCATCTTTGGTTGTTATGAATGTAATGTGAGTGACTTTGTATAGTTAGGTTTTGTCCCATGTTAATTGAAAATATTCTATTTCCAAGATGATCTCCGATTCACCATTTTCTTCCCTGGATTCAGAATTATATGTTTTGTAGTTGGAGCAACTTGATTCTGCATCATCTTGGGGATCGTATTTCTCTAAGTTGTTCTCGTTCGTTTTCTTTTTCATCACCTGTGTGGATGATTTGGAGTATTCTCCAAATTTTGTTGAGGTTTTGTAAAGAAATATCATTCCACACTCTTTAGATGGAAGGGAAACTCATAATAAGCTTTTTTCCTTTGCATTTCTTTAAATCTCTTAGATTTGTTTTTCGGCGAAATCGACTTCTATACCAATTATTAGGAAGTGTGAATGGATTCAAAATATATCTCCAAATATCAAAATCATAACTTTGCATAAAAATATCCAACTTATTAGTACAAATGAAAAATATTTACCTTGAAATACGATGATCAGTTTATCGAATACATCGATGAAGTAGGAGTGATGCTTGTGCCATTTTTATCATAAAGTGGATAGTTACACCTACAGATACTTGAACCCACTCTGATAGCAAATACGAATCCAACAAAAGGTATGGGGGAGGTGGGGAGTTGAATTTTGCATATATGATAATCAAATGCCACTTTATATTTAAAAATTCACAAGATAAATCTATACTATAGAGAAAATGCAAATCATAATTTACACGTTGGTACTAACATGGAATCCCAATCGGGAGAAGCCATACGTGGAAACCCTAGGATTTCCCTTTCACTATCTCAGTAAAAATTGCTTTTATTATCTGTGTTATTTGAAATTGATGATAGCACAACCTCTTACAATCTCCACTTCTTTGGACATCTTCCGAGAAGATTTCTTCTTTCTGGAAAATGGAACCTACGTGTCAGGTACATAAGTAAAGTTTATTGAAAATAGTTTGATTAGCAATAATATTTATTAATACCGACATTGTAAGTTGTTGAGCAAGAAATCAACTCGAGAATGGAGAAAATAGATTTGAGAGCTCATAGAATTTGGGAAGTTGAATGGCACAAATTTGAGCACTATTTCTTCATTTGAATGATTAGACTACTGAACTTGATTATGTGTATAGTAAATATTCATTAGGATCTTAATTATAGTGTTTAGAGTGCTAATAAATAGTTAGGAGTCTTAATATACTTAGGAGATAATTAAGAAATGGCTAGAAAAATATCAAAAAATTCTGGCTGGAAAACCTAGTCATCGACTGAAAATAAATTAGTTATCTTGTTTGAAATAATGGTTGACTGAAATTATTTTGGTAAAGACAACCGTAAAATATATGAAAGTTAAAGTGAAAAGTAGTCGCTTGTGCTTTTAAGTTAGTCAACTAAATAAACAAAATGTCGATTGAACAAAGACATTAACCTGCTGAAAAATATTAGACTATAAGTAGTTTTCCTAAAGATCATAAAAGATTGGTCATCTGAGGATAAACATAGTCAACTAGAGAAGAATACCAATTGATTGAAAAATAGAGTCTCGAATGTTGAATTTGGGTGTTCAAGAATAGTTGACTTAATTTATCATGTTGATTAAGATAATACAAATTTTATAAGAATGTTTTTTGGCAAAACAAAATTGAACAATAGTCGTGCCAATTACACCTAAAATAGAGTAAGAAAATAGATTGAAAATCAAAATAAAGATAAGAAAAGGCGTCAAAATGAAAGTGATATTTGTGGTAAAAGGTTCGTTTAATCTTGTCATAGCTCACACATGATCCCTATGATTCATATACATTTAATATAATAACATGTCCAAGTACATATGGGGCAATTAGAGGCTTGGTCCACACGGACCAAATAGACAGACAAGAACTCGCCCATATCTTCGACTAAGTTTTAGCTCAGTTGGGACTTTAAAGATCAATGAAAGCTAAGTTTTACTTTTGTGGCTTAAGATCTCAAGATACGATTGTACTTACAATAAGCTTTCATAAACCCTTTGTACTCTTTTGGGGAAGTTTCTGGGATATTTTTTATTTGTGTGTGGTTTATTAATGCTTGAAACAATTTCCTAGAGGCTAAATTGTAATTATTTTAAAAGTTAGTGGTGAATTTGCGAATAAATTAAACTTAAACTAATTAAGTAAAATCAGCAGAGCATCTTTCTAATTTACATAGAATATTTAGATAATAAATGAAAAATTACATAGAAACTGATTACAGTTTCAAAGGACGAAAAGGTCCTTGTGATGACTTAAATGCAAAAAAGTAAAACTAATTATTTTCTTCTATAATTTTAAGTTAAGAATTAAAATATGATTAAAGAGTAAATTGCATTTAAATTATTCTAGGAAACTGATTATCATTTACCACGAACTTTCAAATTTTGATACAGGTCAGTTTTTTATATAAAATTTTTTTAACAAAATAAAAGCGAGGAATATAGCTTCTTATCCATGATGCAGCGGTGGCAGTGCAGTTGGCGACAACCGGCAGTCATGGCTGAGCTTTCTGACATGGCGAGGAGCAGCGACGGGGCTGAGTAGGATAGTGCGTTCCTGATCTCAATCGATCTTCGATCGTGGCTGATGCTCGACCCAAAGGAAGCGGTGAAACAATAAGAGTGAAATAAGGATAGGTAAGTTAGAATAAAGATAGTGATGAAAGTGGAATAAGAGTAAAGACAGTTGCACAGAATAATCGTACGAGGAAACAGAGTATTGAAGAGGAGAATAACACCCTTATTCTTGGAGCTATTCACCAAATGAATACTGTTGTGCCATTGCAGGATGGAAGAGGTAAGATTATTCCCACTTCCACAACTCACACCCAATTTATTATTAGATTTTAGCAAGCAGACGTACTCTACATCAGCAAAGAGGTGAACACTAAACTAACCAGAATTGGCTTAGTCGGCATCGAGAAATGTATTTTTTAAGGGATTTTTACCCGGCAGACCCTATAATCTTTTGCAATTACCGCTACGACCTTTGAAACATCGTAATTCCTCCCCCGACCTCGTAAACTTGCTCCGTCTTACCCAACAAACCCTGCCGTCAATTTTAACTATATTTCAGTCAAATACTTGGGTTAGTCTTGAGTTAACCTAACCGGTTTACCATCCAACGGCTGGGATTAGGATTAGCCAAAATAGAAAAAAAATCCTGCCAACGGGAGGACGCTCGCATGTACTTTGTTGACAGATCTGTCCTACATGGCGACACCAGTTGTGGTGGGTGTCGGAGGAGGGGACGAGACTGGGCGAGGGGGATACGCCGGGGGTGGTGCCGATGGCTGCGTCGATTGCGGCGGTGGGGGATGGGGCTGGGCGAGGGCGAGAGGATGGCGGAGGTGCCAGCGGCGACACCTGTTGCTGCGGAGGGGGCGGGCTGAGCAAGGAGAAAAGATTGGGGGCGGCTCCATCGCGCGGGGCGCGAAGCAGCAGCGGTGGCTGGGGGCGAAGAGGCAGCGGCGACGGGTGGGGGCTCCATCGCACGGAGGCTTTGCGCGGCGGAGGCCCAGGGGGAGGGGGTGGCGGGCGGGCAGCTCCAGCGGCCGGGGGCTCGACGCGGCAGGAGGCAGGGGCTGCGGGGGGCTCCAGCAGCGGAGGCCCGGGGGGAGGGGGTGGCGGGCGGGCAGCTCCAGCGGCCGGGGGCTCGACGCGGCAGGAGGCAGGGGCTTTGGGGGGCTCCAGCAGTGGAGGCCCGGGGGGAGGGGGTGGCGGGCGGGCAGCTCCAGCGGCCGGGGGCTCGACGCGGCAGGAGGCAGGGGCTGCGGGGGGCTCCAGCAGCGGAGGCCCGGCCTCCAGCGACAGGAGCCGGGGGGCTCGAGCGCCGGGAGCCAGGGGTTGCGGGTGCGAGGTCCTTTCCGCCGCGGGGGCCGGAGGGGAGCGCTCGAGCGACGGGAGGCGGGGGGATCCGGAGGTGAAGGGCGAGGGCGGAGGTCGGGAATGACGAGGTCGAGGTCGGGGAGGAGGGCGGTGACGGGAGGAGGTGTTGGGTGTTGGACGGTGGGGAAAAGGAGGAGGGAGAGAGGGAGTGGCAATTAACGTAAATTCAACCAACAAAATGGGTATAATATAAATGAATATAACGGAATCTGGTTAATTTTAACGGGTCAATTAACGAGCCTTAACCGCAGGGTCTGTAGGGTAAGAGTTAGCAACTTTACAGGGTCGGGGGAGGAATTAGGATGTTTCAGAGGTCGTAGCGGGAATTGCAAAAGATTATAGGGTCTGCCGGGTAAAAATCCCTTTTTTTAATTCAGCAATTCTCTTGTTGACCAGGTTGAGAACAACATTCCGAAGAGTAACCAGAAGGTTCTTATACTGAAGATCAAAACCTAGTTAGAATGTCTTGAAGGAAGGAAGTAGCATAAGAAGTACCCATGATCGATAAAAAATCCAATTTATTAAAAACTAATATTTAGTCCAAGGGAGGAAGAAAAGATCGTCAAGATTTTCTGCTCCAGTAATCCACACACTGTTTAGAAGCATCATAGGAATATTTGAATATAATCAATAAAAAGTGATTATTTGAACCCTTCTAAGGTCTAAATAGACCATAAGAATGGTCATTAACATTGATAGAAAGTTTAGCAATGCTTCTCGTGTCTGAAACTCAACATGAGCAAGAGCAAATTTTTTCGCCCCAAGAGCCTTGAGGACGGGAGTGCTGCTCTTAGTTCCCAGGGATGCCTAGGCAGCCCTGCCTACAACTTACATGGGTCTCCCGCTTACCTCCTCTTCTGGACGTAGCATGGATTCAAGGATGTTGGAGGATAGGATCCACGCTGAACTGAATAGGTGGAAGGTGAAAACACTATCATTCGCTGGCCGCCTCCAGCTGTTAAAGTCGGTGGTTCTTGGTATTATCATTTTTTGGCCGAATGGAAGGCTACTAAACACACATGCTATCCAGACGATAGAGCACCTCTGCGCGAATTTTCTCTGAGGGAAACATATCCATAATATCGCATGGAGAACAGCATGCCTCCCAAAGCTTGAGGGGGGGGGGGGGACTTGGTCTTTGAAAGGTGCTATGGTTGTTTCTTGGGACTGGAGGCTCCTATCGCCCGACTCCTCTATCTGGGAGAATTTTATGCACCACAAATACATATCAAATGATTCCTTCTGGGAAGTTGCGGTCAAAAGCAGAAGCTCTAACATCTGGAAGGAGATCTTGAAAGCCGGACCCATTTTGTGTGGGACCGTGTCCGATAATGCGCACCGTTCGTATGGTCATTCGATCCGAAGGGATTCTCTTTCTTAGGGGTGGTGGAACTATCGTGCAACCATAGAAACATCCAACCGTGGGGCCTGATTGTTTGGGCTAGATGAACCCACCTAGATTTTCCTGCACTCTCTATATGACGGTAATGGGGCGCCTTCCTTCTACGGACATGCTTGCCAAGTTCGGAATTTGCCTTCATTCACCATGCTACCTCTGTTCAATGGATTTGGAATCCCACAAACACCTCTTCTTCCCCTGCACCGCAGCTTCTGCAATTTGGGAGGGAGTCTGTGCGAATTTTGACTTGTCCCTTCTACCACTTCATTCGATCCATGCTACTCTGGAATGGATACGAGCCATCCTGGAGTGAAGTTTACGTGATAGATGGTCTTGCTTGCTGGCAGGGCCGGCCCTTGGGGTTGTCTTGAAGTGCAACAGCCGAGGGTCCATGATTTTTGGGGGCCATTATCCTTCATTTCAATGATAAAAAAGCTCCTTATGTCTCCCACCATCTCAACGTTCCCATTTCCAATTTCCAAATATAGGAAACAATCACAACACGTTTATCTTCCCATGAAATCCTCAACGGCCAAAAATTTTCCCTTTCAAGAAATTTGTACATAACCTCTCTCTTTCTCTCTCTCTCTTGAAACATCTCTTGACATTAAAAATTTTAAACTCCCATCACCTCTCTCTCTCTCTTAACATCTTTCTCTCCCGAATCATCTCTCTCTCTCTCTAAACATCTCTCTCTATATATCAAAAAATTTAAACTCTCATCCCAAACGTTAAATCAAGTTTCAACTTCGATTCACCGGATCGAAACATTTAAACTCTCATCCCAAACGTTAAATCAAGTTTTGGGAGTGTCCTACTCAGTCGCTTCGAGATTGGTTTAACCAATTGGGTCATTTACTGAATTAGGTTGTTTCTGCTTTGTTGAATCTGACTATTGATTTTGTTGTTCCGTGTTGTACAGTCAAGTGCAAGCACCCGCTGAGGCATAGGGGGGAGAAGGAGTGCGTTGGGGGTGTTTTGTACCCTCTATGACTCTATGATCTCAAAGTGGTAATAATTTTATTGTTATTATGTTACTAATTTTGAGTTTCTTCATGGTATTGTAATTTGGTATGATATTTTAATTTCTATGAAGATGGTGAGCAAGAAATTGCAATCAGAATCATTTACATTAACTATATCATAAAACAAGTAGGTGTTTTATCATTCTTTGCTAAGTACAGGGAAGAAAGTTTTGCTACTAGTTTAAAAATTGCTAAGAATATTGCATTTGAAATGGATATCGACCCTCATCCGGTAAAGTGTCATATTATTAGGAAAAAAAATACTTTCATGCGAATGATGAGGACGAAGAAATCCAATCCGCTGATGAATTATTTAGACTTGAGTACTTTTAGTTGTTATAGGCATTACGATCACATCTTTAAAATGTAGATTTTAGCAATTAAAAGAATTTGAAAATATTTTTGGATGTTTATTCGATGTAAATACGTTAAAGGAACTGGATGGTAAAGAATTGAGGGAATGTCATGTTAATTTCTACTCTAAATTTTCTCATGATGATTCATATAATGTTTAATTCAATGATTTTTACTCTGTGTTGCAAATGACTTTGCCAAATGAGTCAATGTATGCTATTGAAATTCTTAAGTTTATAAAGTTCATGGATTGTTATCCTAATGTTTTTCTTGCATACATAAATTTTTTAAGTATGCATGTGATTGTGGCATCAACCGAAAGAAGTTTTTCAAAGTTAAAATTGATAAAAACCTACTTGAGATCATCAAAGTCATAAGAAAGATTGAATGGTTTGACGATATTATCAATTGAGAAAGACTTATTAGAAAACATTGACGTTGATGTTATTATTAATGATTTTCCATCCTGAAATGCTCGTAGAACTCATTTTTTTATAATTTTTAATTCATAACTTATGGTTTGATGCTTGTCTTTCATAAACATCCATAGTTCTTTGTAGCATTTTAAGAACTTTTTTTAAAGAAATTTACACATACAGAAATTTAAATTGTTTATTATAAAGGTTTTTTTTCTTTTGTCTAGGGTCCATGAAATGTCAGGAACGACACTGCTTGTTGGCTACCACCGTTTGGCATATCTGGAGCAAAAGAAATTATCGATGGGCCCAAGGTTCGTCCAGGATGATCGATAAGCTTGTGGATATTGTTCAATCATTACTCTTATTGGGTTTGTAATCGTTGCCCTTGTTTTTGTTCTCCGAGGGTCAAGAAATCCCCCTAGCCAGTTTTCTCTTGACTAGAGGTTTTTGTGTTACTTGTAACTACTACTTAAAGTCAATACAAAGTTTACTTACTTGTAAAAAAAAGTTTAGCAATGCTAAGAATGGTTTTAATGCAATAAATGAATATCGTAGAGAAAAAAAACCAGTCCAAAGTTTCCAGTAAAAAAGCTATGACCTTCCAATCAGCGATGATCTCAATCACTGAGCCAAGACCATCAGTAGTAGACCAACCTTCAAGGAAGACATTGAAGTAGTTCTGTACCAACTTAGAGAGAACCAAAGCAACTACTGTCAGCAATCGCCTTGGTTACGATTAAAGAACAATACTTTTCCTTTCTTGAGAGCCAACAAATGGTTGCAGAGTTTATGTCCAAGAACTTTCACGCCAGTGCTCTCTTATTTAAATTCTGGGACAACTATGTTGATACATCTTCTCGTGTTCCCAACGGGGCAGAGATGCTGTCCTAACTTCGTGAATTGGTGCGAAGCGGTTGCCAGCCACGTGGCACAAAATGTGGCACGAATTCCTCCCCCACTCTCTTTGGCTTCATCACAGCTTGCCACGTGGCGGACCTCTGCTTCTCACCGAAATCCTTGGCCCTTTTGCCTGCTGCCGTTCACCTGCCCAGGGATATTCACTACAATTTGGTATTCTTGATTTCAAGTTTAAGAAAAACGGCGAGAAGAAATGTCAGTTGGCTATTGCGGTATCCATTGCTCTGTTTTCGTTGTCGGAATGTCTATTTGTTACAGGAATGTAAATTACTTGTCACGTTTATAAGAATATAAACTTCCACAGTTACGTATATTTTTGCAATTTAGAAGCTGACGTGGTTATTTTCTTCCTGCTAAGTATAATAATCTTGGGCGAAAAGTGAGGGGATTTTGTCCATTAAAATGGCCTGCTGAAGTCTTGGAGCAGAATTAAATACCAGAAAAAATGCTCTGTCCACAAAAAATCGGAACGGAGTTTGCTGCAAAACGAAATGTTTATGGGAAAAAACAACAGCCTTTGAGACGGAAGGGCCTATAAATGTGACCCTCCACACACCACTCCCGTGTTCTGACCATTTTCCTTCTATTTCCATCTCTCCTTCCTTTCCGAATCTCCGACTTCTTCTGGAAAGGTACTTGCCTCTGATTCTACCAGGTAACCCGACTGCTTCCAGTTCCTTCCTTTTTCCAAGATTTTGATCTTTACATCAATTTATTTGTGTCGTTTATGCTGCAATTTTTCATTTTCCCTTTGTAATCACTTAGTTTTCGATGTGGCAACTACGAGTCTTCCATGCATCCTGTAAAGTTTAGATAACGCCAGGATACTTCATGATATACTTTTCCTGTTAAACGGAATAACAAAAGAATGGATATCTCATATTCTCCCTCTCTCCTTTGCAAAACAAATTCCTGATGTTTTCTTCTCATTCGATGCAGAGAGTAATGGAGTTTCACCGTAACGGTTTGGAGGATTTGGTGGGTCACGACTTTGATGTGAATGACGGTGTTGATGAGGGGAAATCGTATGGTGTGGATGCCAGTGGGGTATGTGGTTGTGTCATCTTCTTCTATTTTTTTTTTCAGAATTCTCTGTTTATCCAGATGCCATCATGTTGTTCTGCATGGTTTTCCATGTAACCACATCGCGCGCGCGTGTGTGTATTGCTTTCCTTATTATCAAAACAAATGCTTACAGTTATGTAGGGCATAAATTTTAGCATTAGATGATAAGGAAGTTGGAGAGAGGAATTTCTTGGTTCTCAAACTTGTGAGAAATAGTTTTGTGTTCATAAACCGTCTTGAAGAAGGCATTCTTTCTCTTAAATAATATCTAAACAGAAAAAAAGGCATTGAGAAGTAAATAAATTACAGACACTGAGATAACCTTCAACCATGAACAATGTTTTGGATGGGCGAGAGGGATTTGTAAGGCTGTGCATGTACTGGAAGTTCTAATTATATCTTTCTCATTGGTGAATAGAGAAAAAATCGGGGTGACGTATCGGCTCTTGAAGCGCGCAATGGAAGAGATATCCAGGGGATCAATTGGGAAGGCATGAGGTTCACCAGGGAGGAGTACCACGAAGCCAGACTGAAACAGTACAAGAACTATGTCAACCTGTCATATTCTCTGGGTGAGTTGAAGAAGGTAAGGTTAAATATTGCTTCTCATATGCAGAAGAAACCAAACTTCTTTTGGCTACTACTTAAGGAGAATTTAGTTGAATTTCTCTAGTTCTATCTGTATTTCCTTTGGTTTGCAATTTTTACAGCTTATTTCAGCCTCTGTTTTACCAGATGTAATTTTGTTAGGCAGCTCTCTTCCACCAAAAATTGAATTGATGTGCATTTTGCCTTCATTCAGCAGTGCTCCTTGCAGAGTTTTCATATTACTAATGTAATGAGACTTTTTGACAGGAATGCATGAAAGTTGAGAAGGGAAACGCATTTTATGAGTTCCAGTACAACACGAGGCTTGTGAAGCCAACAATAACACATCTCCAGGTAAGAAATATGCCAAAATAACACCTATGTTACATTACTCATCCATACTTGGTCTGCATAACAATGGTTATTACATTTATATACTTATTCCCCTTTGTAGGTCCAACGATTCTTCTCCTGTAAAAGATTAAATCTAGGAAACTTTGTTGTGTACTGAAGATTTTATGATAAGCACTAGTCTCCCGAACATAAATAGGATAATTGCAGTTAATGATTTCAATATTAGGCCGAACCATCAATTAACCAAGGACCATAACACAGTGTGGTTTAGTATGCCAAATGTGATTGTCTTTCTCCCAATTATGTCATTATACATATTGATATCCCTTTGAGTATTATTGATGTTGTAAGCGAATCCAATAGGACCACAGGCAGAGAGATTGTTGTAAGCTATTTAATCTAGTGCCAGTTTTCACCTCCCAATCTCAATAAAAATTAATTTCCTAATAATTCAATCAGATAATCATTTTAAGAGTAAATCTAAGAAAGTAGATTTTTGACGTTATCTCATTAATGAAATTAACCACCAAGAAACAAGTTGGTTTCCAAGAAACCGACTGAAAAGAATCTTTTTTATGATACTATAAAGAATCTCCAAAATTTTTACATCTGGATCTCAATTAAGATATTTATTTTTTGTACATAATACAAGGAGTTTGTATTATTTAGGCCTTTCTATTAGGGATGTCCAAAAGGTTCAGGCTCAATTAGCTCTAGTCAGACTCTGTCTCTTTTAACTAAGGAATTGTGCTAATAAAACTATGATCCGAGCTCAACACAAGAATGTGAACTCGTTTTCTTAATAATCTGAGTACTGAGGCTGTTCACCTTGGTAACTTGGCTCTTTGAGTCCCGAAGAGATTCGTCTAGTTTTATTATATATACATGCCCTCCCAGCAAAAAGGCTCATTTGGGTAATGGGCAAAATTTGCACAGCCGTTCTCCTTTCTCTGGTGGACAGAACCGAACTGGAGATTATGCCATGAAGGCGTCGAGAAGGAGCATGTTGCGATAGTGGAAACAAACACGCACAAATGATCAAGTGGGAAAGCATGCAAACACACTAATTTACAAGCTTCTCCGTACATATGGAACATCCTTCCTTAGACGCAGGGGCAGAGCCAGAAAATTTTTATAGGTGGGGCCAAAATATATATATATATATATATATATATATATATATATATATATATATATATACACGATTCGTGTCCAAATCATAAACGAGATTGTCCGATTTGTGTCCAAATCATAAGGCACATTATGAGGTCAATTATATGATTGAAAAAGATAGTTGAAAATATAACAAAAAAATGATAAATATGGTATACTGATATGTCAACTCTGAAGAGATGGAAAAGTGTAGTTAGCAGCACAATCATTAAAAAATATATTATTACAAAAAATAAATGTTATATATATGGGGAAAATGGGGTTACCTCCTTGGGGAGCTAACTTGACTCTCCCGCCCCTCTTTTCTTATTATTTTATTTTATCGAAAAATGAATCCATGAAAATTCATCACTATATCCATATATTATGTCATCCAAGTTTCGTGCGAAATAGAGATTCTTACAGCCTCCATCGAGACAGACGTTTTTAAAGGACGCAGAATTGTTGAAATCGACCCCGTCTGGACGGAGGCCGTAGGAGTTTATGTTTCACGCAAAACTTGAACGACATAATATAAGGATATAGCATTGAAAATTCGCAGAAGCATTTTTCAAAAAAATAAAAAATTGAAAAAATGAGGCGGGGGATGTTTGCATTCTCACCTATTTGATATAATTACTATGATATAAACGTATTTAATACATTCAAATGACGCGCATCTATCCAATACGTGTATATTTAAACTAATATGTACAATATTTCTAACATTATTCACACGCGATAAACATTCGTTTAACATATGTATCCATCTTTTAAGAATACAGTAATTTAGTTTCATATCCGTATCCACATCTTTATTCGTATTTAAAAATAGACAACGATATAGTAACACCTATATTTGTATATGTTCTTTGCATGTTTAATTGAAATGTTAAGCTTTTCGGAAAATTGGAAAATAAGGAAAGGAATAGTGGTGATAATTTATATAAATTTAAAAAAAGGGGAGAAAAGAATTGTTGCCCTTTATAATATTTAAAAAAAAGAGAATTTTTGTTAGAAATGGAAAATAGCATAGAGACTTTAATAATTTACCAATTTGGGAGGGGGGGCCATGGCCCCTGCCCGCCCCCCTCTCCCTCCGCCCATGCTTGGACGGCAACGATCGATTTTCACTATTTCTTGAGAAAGATAAAAAATACAGTAGATACTAAGAGCCGTAACCTTAGATGTAGATGGAATGTAGATGCAGATGGACTGAATACGTATATGAAAATTTCGGTACGGAGGTGCTGCCGCCTGCAACCCCTGTGGATGGGGTGGAAGGGGGTGGGGATGCACCTGCTCCCACCTAGCCTTCCTGCGGCTCGTTGATCGGGTAGAAAGACCCCATACTTGTAGGGTATTGTGGCACGAAAGGGAATTTGATAGCTCTTCAACTAGGTTCAGTTAAACATATGGTTAGGTTTCAAGGAACATGAACAAAGCAGTTGCGGATCTTTATTGGGAAGCCACATTCTTGGTGATATTTTTCCATATCACATTCTTCCAATTTGTTTGGTCTGGTACTTTGTTGATACACCATTGGGAGAAGGTTTGGATTTATAGATCCTCAAGAGAGAACAATATTATTACCGATTATAGTGGAGTAGTTTGGGTCGAGTTGGCCCCATAGTTTTTCCTTCTTTCAATTTTGGGAGTTTTCTCATTAAAATCTTGTCTACCTTTTGTGATTTTGCTCGTGGTTGCATATTTTTGTCTTGAATTGCTTGTTGTTCTGATGCTCTTTATTATTGTTATATGTGAAGGTGCTCAGCTTGTTCTTCTGTAATGTTAGTGGGGCATTATTTCCCAACAAGTAGTTGCATTTCTTGTTTCTTTTGTGAATTACAAATCGAGTTTTAGCCGTATGATTAATCTAAATGGATTATATATAGTTTGTGGAATAAAAAGATGAAAGGTCTCTTATAGGTGATGTCTATGCATCTTCCAATGTTTCCACCCAGAATCCTAAAGCCAAAATAGATAAGGAATGCGATTTTAAACACGAGCAAGTTTAGGTTTCATTATATAGTTTGTTGATAGAAACACATACAACCACATCCAAGATGAAAATAATGCTCAAAGCATGTGGTTGAAGTCAGAAAATCTATATGCCTCTTAGATGGAAAATAACAAATTATTTCTGCTTAAAAGATTGGTGAACTTGAGCTTCAAGGAGAGAAATTGTACTAGATTTTTCAAATGATAAGATGTGTTAATATTTTTAAATTATTTTTGAGAAATCACTAGCCAATTGTCGAGCATGGCAATCAAGTTTGAAGACATGGATTTTGAGACTATTGTTACTTGATAATTTGCCAGAGTCTTCGGAGGTTTTTAGAGTCTCACTTATAAACTCTATAGCTAATGGTGTTGTTTCTTTGGAGAATGTTAAGTCAGGTTTTCTCAATGAGGAGATGCAAAGAAAATGACAATGCAAGTCTTCACATTTAGAGGTTTTTGTTATAGATGTTGATATGCTTTGAATCCTAACCATCCTCAGGTTGAAGAACCTCGTATGTACCTCCTTTTGTCATACCATACCCCAATAAGACGGGGGTCTTGCTACTTGATCAATGAGCCTGGGAAGGAGGGGTCGGGGGGGGGGGGCAGGTGTTCCCCCCATCAGGGGATGTGATGACATCGCCTTCAATGAAATTGAGTGGTTCTATTTGTATTTAGATATATGGATATATTTTTTAATAGATCTGTCTATATGAGAGTAATATTAAACTCCCCTAGGGTTAGGGCTCTCAATATCATATGTACTCTTTTCTTTCTCCACATAGTGAAAACCGATCGTCATCATACAAGGATGTAACCCAGTTATGGGTGCACTTGTAAATCTGTGTGTCTCTGTGCTTGCTTAATTGATCTTGTTTGTGTGTGTTTGCTTCTACGATTTGCGACAAATTGGTATCAGATCATCGAGTTCCGTAGGATCATCAAGCAAGATGATGTCATCTATCTTAAGATTGAGAAGTTCACATAGAGGAATAGATTAAGTCTATGGTAAATCAAAATGCATGCTCTTCTGAAGCAGTAGGGGAGGGTGAAGGCACTTAAATCCTCTGAGTTGATAATGCATGAAGAGAATGCACGCTCGACGATTATGTTGTGTTTGGCGGATGAGATTATCGCGAAAGTCACCGATGAGAAAATCATGGTTTATCTGTGGTTGTGGCTCGAAAGTATGTACATGATAAAGTTCCTAACCAATAAGTTGTTGTCGAAGCAACACATGTGCTCTCTCCATGTGCAGGAAGGTACATCTCTTAAAGAACATCTTGATCACTTAAATACATTGTTGATGGATTTAAGAAATGTAGAGGTTATTACTCTGAAGATGATCTAGTTCTCATCATCACATACCATAAGACAATCACATGGGTTTTTGATTCAGGTTGTTCTTAACATATGTGTTGAAGCGAGATGATCGAGGGTCGTACGGTTTCACAAGGCGAAACCGCAGTCGATGCGGTGACCGCTCGAAAATCCCGATTCAAACAACAATTAACCCACGACAATCAAGTAAAGCAGTGAAAGTGTGTGGAGTTAAAATTTATTATAACTCTACAACAAAGATGTGTATAGGTGCAAGTATGTGTAGAGGTCGAACACAGGGAGCAGACATGTAGAACTGGGCAAAATGCTCAAAAATGTGAATGTGATCAAGTGTCTACTATGCTATTTTTTGTGGGTTTTTAATTTTTATATTTTTTATTTAATTTTTAATTTTATATTTTTCTATTTTGATTTTTAATTTTCTAATTTTTATATTTTATATTTTATATTTTTCTATTTTCTTTTTCAATATTGGAAAATAAAGATAATGTAATAAAAGGGAGAAAGAGATAAAGTATTTATAAATATGTGCAAAAATATCCAAAAATTCAGAAATAAAATATTTTTGGTATTTTTATGGTTTTCTACTGTTTTTGTGATTTTTGGATATTTTTCAAAGTGTTTTTGGTATTTTTAAATAGCAAAATGAATCAAAACAGTGCAAAAGCTACTGGCTGGGGGTAAAGTTGAGATTAAAAATAGATAACAGCCACAAAATTTTTGCAAACTATTTTTCAAATAAAGATAATGAAATGTATAACAAACAGGAGCTGAGTTTATAATTTTTGAAGTTTTCTTTGATTTTATAGATTTTTTTGAAGTTTTTGAGTCTTTTTAAATTTTTAAGGTTTTTCTTTTGAGATTTTTAGGGTGCGTTCGGATTGGGGGTTACCCCCCACTTTGGGTGGGTAACCCCCCAAAACCCTCATTTTTAACCCACTAGTGGGGTCCACTCACTTCCTATCAAAAAAATTATATATTATACCATCATATCATCTAAAAATCATAAAATACTCAACTTATACTCACTATTCCAAACTTTAATACAATCACATCACAACAACCATCAACTTTTTTAAATTTCAATACAATCATATCATAATAACTATCAACTTTTTCAAATTCCAATACAATCACATCACACAAACCCTCCCAACTCTTAACCCACCAACCAAACACACTAAAACAAAAGTGGGTTACCCACTCCCGGATAACCCCCGGAAAACCCACCAACCAAACGCACTCTTAGTGATTTTTGTACTGACACTAAAATATGGTAAAACACACAAAATATATTTTTTTTGGAATTTTTCAAAACGTTTTTATAATTTTTATGGATTTTCTAATGCAAACAGTGAAATAAATGCATGTTTTTGATTTTTAATAAATATGAAAATGCAAAAAAATGCAAAACTAAAATTATGGTGTTAAAGTACAAGTACCCAGGAGCTTAAGTTTAAATTTTGAGAAATTTTGGAATTAAAATGAGGGTCCAATTAAATAGGACAAGTTCACAAAAATATATACCCTAGCAGGGGTATAACTGCAGATATCAGGAAATCCAGGGGCATACATGCACTTTTCACAAAAACTTTGAACTGAGTAAAATATTCTCTGGACTAAAGGCCAATATCCCAAGTTGTAAGGGTTTGTTTGCAAAATGTCTGCCCACGTGCGTGCAATGCACGCGCCTGGGGAGGACTAGATAGTGATTATACAAACAATGGGGGCTGGATTGCAAAATGCCTAGAAATTCTACACGTGATCTGAAAGTTCTTGGATCAGAATGAAATACCCTAACCCTGGGGGGTTCCTTCACAAAATGCCCCGTCCCCTCACGCGCACAGGCACGCGAGGTGACGTGGCGAAGGACCTGAACGTAAATGCAGAAAATTACAGGGGTATTAAGGTAAATATTACAAAACTTGATAAATACCAATGAATGTTTAAGTGCTAAATACTGATTACAAAAACGGTGAGGGAAGATATGCAAAATACCCTTGCCTTTGCGCGAACGGACGGTGGATATATCTTCACTTGTCCCCGTGTCGGCTTTAAAACGGCTGATACCCCTTCACGAGCGGAGGGCTGAGATTAGATCTCAGCCCCTGATCTGACGGTGCCTGGGGCTTTAATCGGACGGGAGCTGTACTTCTTGGGGGAAACTTAAGATCCAACGGCAAGGAGGAAGCCCGGACGAACTGGGAAGAACGAGTTGGGGGTTGAGCTTCCCGAGCTCCGATCTCCCTCCTCCGTTGTCCAGCGAAGCTTCAAAAAGGGTCCCCGTGCTCCTGCAGGTGTGGTCTGAGCGTCTGGAGCGTCAAAAGTCGGCGGCGTGCACTGACGTCCTCGCACGGAGGGGTCGAAGCGGAGGAGCTCCAGCTGCTTCCGTCGAGGACCAAAACTTGCTCCAGACGTGCCTAAAAGCTCTTGTACCTGCAAAAAGAAGGTGATATGGTCAGGGGCAAGTTGCCCCGACCACGTAGCGAGGTGGAATGCGATGGGAGAGTAGCTCGCCGGAGCTAGATCCGGCGAGGTGTTTGATGGGTAGATGAACCAACTAAATGCTAAACACTAATCCTAAAACTAACAGCAACAAGAAAAAGCATAAAACAAGACCTCAAGGGCTGGGGAGCCCAAGGTTAGACCTCACGGCCAAGCTTGGCCGGAGATGGGTGGAGCGCCACTTCGCCTTTTCTGGCCCTCTCTAGCTAGCTGGAGACCTTCCTGTCACCAAGATCAATCCGGAGCACGCCCAAGGGAGCCAAAGCCAAGGTCAAATCGGGTTCAAGGGCAAGAGGAAGGTTTGGGGATGTTTTTGAAACATGGCTCTAGAGCGAACGTCGAGGCAAGATTGCGAGCAGGCGAAGAAGATTTGGGTAGATCTGGTAGGTCGGCGAGAATCACTGTTGTACTAGGTACAACTTTCATGAAGAGACCCTCTTCCATCGAGCAACGCACTGTTGGCGAAAAAATCGAGAAAGAGGGTACAAACACATACCTGACGGGCTGTGACCTGGGGTCATGGAGTTGACCCCCGGTCAACGGATGGCGTGCCCTGATTGGGCCACGTCATCCGCAAAAAGACAAAAACTCAAATATTAAAACTTCTAAATTCTATTAAAAATAATAAATGATGTAATTAGTTTTAGGTTATATAATAAAAAATATTTATTATTTTATAAGGAATTTTATCATGATTTTTAATTATTTTTATGAGTTATATTTTTACAAGTTGCTTTTATACCCCTATATAGGTATATTATCTATATGTTTGACTATTTGATTTTTAATTTGTGATTTTAATTTTATTATTTTTATTTCTTATCTTGTAAAATTATAAAATACTTTTATATACACCAATATATTTTTATTTTATTTTTCTGATATGTTTTGTATATTTAATAAAATATGAATAGGTATTATGTAGGTATGGGTATAGGTCATATACCTATGTATCACATATGTATTTATTTTTATTTGGGTTTTATTTATGTTTTTATTCCAATTTCAATATACATAATTATTATAAGTAATATTTACAATATTATAAAAATATAAAAATAATGAATAAATAATAAATTGAATGTTTTAATCTGTACAAGTATACAATGAGGGTCCAAAACTCAACTTTCAAACCGTAGCTCCGCCAAATGCGAAACCACCACCATTGGATAGATTATTTTATTCTATATACAATTAAAGATGAGTTTGCTGCATTTGGAGTTTTCATTTGTGAGATACGGGTCTGGGAAGTTGGAATTCTGGATTTTTATTCAGACTATAACTTTTTATTTGTGCATTATTTCTCAGTGAAATCAATTTTGTATTTTTCTTTATTTAATTATCTACAACTTTCATGTACAAAGTTTCTTTATTTGAGGTGTAAAAAGTGAAACCAAAAATAGGTCCCAAAATGAATAAAGAATGAATAGAAAGTATAGGTATTTATACTGTATTTTTGACCTTATGTCCCCCTACTTTATTCCTTGTCGACCTATTCATCAAGAGCCTAGGTCTCGGGGTTTTGGGTCATAAAATATTCAATATTTTATTCTTTTTCTTTTCTTTTCTTTATTCTATAATTTTGGCTTTAAAAACCGCATTTTATACAATATTTACACAATGATGCATGAATGCTAAAATTCCTAAATTAACAATATTTACACGCATTTACTAGGGTTTTTAAGGCCAAAATGATAGAATAAAGATGATGAAACGTGGCTTCATCATCCCCCTTATACTTTACCTTTGCTAGTCCCTAGCAAACACTTATGCAATAAGTGCAGAAAAAGAAAAACAAAGAAAAGAAAAAGAAGAAAATTGGATGAAGTTTAATTATCAAACTTGTCTTCACAAAATCAAAGTTTGGAACTTAAGTTGGACCTTTGGATTTTTAGTGCGGGCGGAACCTTAATGAGAACTGGACTTGAAATCCAACAGCCTTCGAGAATCCCAAAACTATGCTCAAGTCTCCTCAATAGCCAGGTCAGAAATATTTCAACTCATACGCAAACTCTTACGACTATGAGTCTGACTCGTACAGTGTAAGTGATATGTAGCTCCCCACCTCAGAAGTAACAAAGAAACAACCTCCCCCAACCTGGTAACTCTAATGCCTCGGTCTAGCAACTCTTTCCTCGAGAAGCGGGGTATTCCCTTCTAAGTTCAAGTGCAACCGACTCAAGAAGAGGGGGAATAAGAGATATAGAATTTTGGGAGCTCAACCAGTGTAGCTAAGTCTCCCGCTGCAAGCTTCATGAGATGTAACGTGGATACCATAAGCTTTTGCTTTATTGGACTATATACACTCCGGTGGGGTTATTAAATTTTCAATCCGACCCACCACTTTTTTGGAGTTTTTTTTAAGTGCATCTCTACAACATATCGATCTGGTGCAGCATATATACAAGAAATTTTCCTCTTGAGCCAGTAAACTATCCCTCTTTTGAAGCTTTATTGCAACCCACGGCTTCTGTCTTTAGCCTTCATCACCACTAGACCAAGTTGAGGCGCACTTCCTTCACTAGAAGAAGAAGAGAGGTTCCGCCTAGAAGTACTACCCTCATATGCTACCCTAAGCCAAAGGAAACTGCCTCCTCACCACTTCATCCGTGGAGAGCTATGTGAAAGGTGCAGGTGTCCAAGTTAGGTCATTATCAACAAGAGTCGTGCGTGTGCTCCGAAATACTCTACTTAGGCAGTCAAGAATCCATTGAACCAAGTCCCGTGATCCTCAAAGAATTAAGTCAACTAGACCTGAAGTACCTCAAACCTAGTTCCTATAAGGTTCCTGTTATTAGGTAGATTTTAAGGTCCAATCAAGCTCCAATCTCCGGATTTTACTTAGACTTGTTCAACTATCAAACTCAATCCGAAAAATGCGAATGCTATGCAATGTAGAAAATATTTTTGTGATGCAATTTTCAAGATTTTTTTGAACTTTTTATGGATTTTTGAAAAAAAGATGCTTGCTTTTTTTGTATTTTTCAAAAAGATTTTTCAAATGTTTTTGGGTTTTAGTTTTGCAAATGTTTTTGGGATTTTTAAAAATAAAAAGTTTTTGGCTGAAAAGCAAGGTGAAAAATATGTACAAGGGCGTGCTTCTTATATATACAAGAGTGGATTTTAAGAATTTACAAGGGTAAGTGGTCAGTTTTATACATATATATATAGTGGATTTTGGTGTGATGTGAATATTTCTCAAACTTATTTGACACAAGCTTTTTCACACAATTTTTGAAAACTATAGTCCAAAATAATTTTTACAAACATTTTACAAACATGTACTCACATTTGAAAATCATTTTGCAAAGGCTTTCGAAACAATATAGATAGATTTTTCAAAATATTTTTGCAACCATTTTTCAAGCCATTTGCAAATCATTTTTCAAACATTTTATTTCACACAAAGAAAATAAATTTTACAAATCACACATTTTTACACAGGTTGAAAACATGCAACAAAATATTTTCAAAATAGTTTTCAATAAATGTTCACGAAGGTTTTCAAACTATTTTTCAAACATTTTGCAAAAAACATTTTCACATGTTTTATTAATCAGTAAATACACAAAGAATTTGAGGAACAAAACACCTTTTTTTTAGAGATTTTTAATGAAGTTTAAAGAATTATTAGCCATATTATTAAGAAAATACGAAAGTACGAGTTTTGGCTAAAGTATATACGTAGTATATACGACCCCTCTATACTTAGCTTGAGCTATGTCCTCATAGATCAGAAAGAAAAAGAGAAGACATAACTCGTACTGAGTATAGGAAAATCTAAAGAATAAACGAATAAGGAAGGAATGAATGAATAAGAAGTTGACCGTCCCCCCTATACTTAGGATCAAATAATCCTAAGTATAGCAGACTGTACACAACGCAGGGAGGGTCAAGGGTGGGAATGAACAGATCGTACTCAGACTGTCTCCCCCTATACTTAGGGTAAGGTATCCCTAAGTATAGACAAGAAGAGGAGACAATGGAGAGGATCGAATAATAGAGAAACTCGGGGTGCACACCCCCCTATACTTAGGACAAAGTACGTCCTAAGTATGGAAAACAGTCTACATGGGGCGGCACCTTTTTGGTAGATGAAGAAGATAGAAGAGGAAAAGAAGAAAAGAAGAAAAGAAGGGAAGATATCAACAGATGAGAGAAGAGATCGAAGGATGTACGCATCACTCCCCCTATAATTAGGGTAAAAGAAGCCCTAAGTATAGGCAACAACAGGAGTAATAAGATGGAACGATGAACACTCGGCTTGCCCACCCCCCTATACTTAGGACAAAGTACGTCCTAAGCAAGGCAAACACGAGAATGGGTGGACGAGCAATACGGGAGAGAGAACAAAGGTACACAAGGGAATATACAACAAAGATGGATATACACAGGATCAAGAAGGTTGAAAGCTACCCTTCTTGCGAGACCGCTGAGGGATAGATCTAGTGTGATGCAAGTCGACATCGGGGTCCACAGCGGACGGAAGCCGATCAGGGTCGACATGGTGAAGTTCCTCAGAGGCCCCAGGGTGTGAAGGCACAGACTGGTGAGTGGAAGAAGTACGGCTAGGTCCGGCCTTGGGAGTCTCGCTGATATCAAAGTGAAATGGGACAAACTCATCATCCTCGGAAGAAGTATAATCAGAGTCATCCTGCGAGGTCTCATCCAGGTCAAAACCAAAAGGAGTGAACTCATCAGTGGAAGTAATTGAACTCTGTTCGTTCTCAATAATCTCAACCGGATCATCTTTCTCATCAAAAGGTCTGAATTCCCGAATAAAAGCAATCAAATCAACTTCGGTCCTAGTCTCATCAGTATCTATGTGAACAGGAGCGGACTCATCAGTGAAAGTAGTCGAGTCATGTCCGTCCTGTCTAATCTCAGAATCTGCCCTCCGCTCAATGGTGTCAATCGTGTAAATCCGCGGATGTCATCAACACTGCGCCAAGTCCCAGAAGAAGGAACTCCGAGGTCCATGCTTTCCAAGTCTTACTCCTTGGAGAGGAATTCTTGGGTCTCAGTGGAATCCAATAAGCAGCAAAATTCTCTGATAGTCTCGTCAAGGTCATGGTTCTCATGGTCAACCAAGATAGGTGTGGTCGCATCAGGTGCAGGTCTCTGGTCGGTAGTGGGTGCGGTGATCAACACTTCGCTCTTGTCAGCAGGACGAAAGCGAATCTCTCCTGATCCATAATCAATAACGACCCTCGCAGAGGCGAGGAATGGTCGTCCCAGGATGATTGGAGAGTGCTCCCCTGTGGAGGTCTCCATGGGCAACACGACAAAGTCAACATGATGGCTCGTGCCCTGAATAGAAATGATGGCATTTTCAAGGATACCCTTCGGTCTCTTGATAGATCCATCAGCAAATTGAACTATCATCCTGGTCTTCTTGAGAGGCCCTAGGTGAAGAGACTGTACCAACGAGAAGGGTATGATGCTAATCGAAGCACCGCCGTATAGGAGAGTGTGATCACATGTAAAGTCAGAGATGATGCAGCTAATGAAAGGTGTGGCAGTGTTCCTCTTCTTAGGAACGGGACGGTGTGTGATGGCGTGGGCAGTGGCCATGGTCAAAATATGACGCTCAGATCTGCTCCTCTGCTTTCTCTTCTTGGGAAGAGGAGCAGATAAATCAGTCATGGCCTGCTAAAGTGGGGCACGGATGATCTCGTGAATGGTGGCCACCACTTCGGGTTCAGTCAACATTTTTTGAATTTTTGGACCTTCTCCATACACGGGAGGAAGTCAGAATCAGCATCTACACGAGGCATGCCAAGAGCAGTCTGTACAGCGGCATCCTCGGGGTAAAAGGTGGGACAAGGTGTGAGAGGCTGTGTGATCAAAGGATCTGGCAAGTGGTACCTCTCCTCACAGTCTGGCTCGATCATGTGTCTCCCGAACTCTTTTTGTATTTTTAAATTTTTCTCGTTTTTTTGTATTTTGGGCGATTGCAAGCTCCCATGATAATCCTCAAATGAACCCATATCCTCAAAGAGTGGAGCGACATTCTGGTTCTTATTTAAACTAGTAAGATCAGTGATCCTCGAATTCATATGCTCCATCATCTGATTCAAGGTCTCAAGTGTGGATATCATGAAAGGTGACTCCAAAATCTCAGGATCGGGTGAGTCGAATGTGGGCGGTGGGTGTGGACAAAAATCACATTCCGGATCAGGATACTCAAGGAAGAGCGGGTTGTCGAAATGTGTAGGCGACGGTGGTGGAAATGATTGGTGAAGGTCAAAGTCTGAATCCTGAAATAATGGGTTGGTCGGATATGTACAAAAATCAGGAGCAAAGTCCTCCTGGAAAAAGGGAGGTGGACCGGCTGGAGTGAACGAGGGATCCGCAAAGTCCGGAAAAAATACGCTCCAGGGGTCCATCTCGGAAACAAAAGACAATGATCGGGAGAGCACGATGGTCAAGTCAAGAGAAGTGGGAAGAAAGACGCAAGTGCGCAGAAGCGATCTAGGATACACACAAAACAATCACAAACAAAAAATGAAACAATCAAACCCTCAATTCACCTACTCAACTCGGTGAATACCACAAATGCGGTCTTTTTATCTTGTCTGTTTTAGAGTTAGGTGAGAAGTCAAAGAGTTGCACACACACTTAGGGGCTGAAGATGGGATTTGGGCACTAGTCCTTAGGGTGTGCGCGAGCAAGTAAAAGCGAAGACAATGAGGGGATTACTCGCCCCAATACAAGATTTTTCTTTTGATCGGTTTTAGGGTCAAGTAAAATTAGCAGTCCCAATTTTATTAATTATCACTTTTTTTTGGTATTTTAATGAGAATGCACGAGCCTAACGGGGAGTCAATTCTTTTAAGCACCTAGGTGATCAAAATCAGAGGTAGAGAGTCGAAAAAGCAATGCAAGCGACAAAACGATGATGTATGCTAAAGCGTAAATGCAAATGCAAATGCAGGGATGCTCAGCAGAATTGAAACCTAATCTATATGCAAATGCAAAGCCGATGAAATCTCCCTAAGTTTCTGAAATTGCTATTATCCTAAAGAACGACAAGTCGGCCACTTATCTTTAACCTAAGAGTCCGGTCTTGGCTTACCCCTTCTCTTCTCGACACACTCGAGTTCAGGAGTAGCGCTTGATGGGGCTCGCTCACGGCACACGGGTTAAAAGATGATGACGCGACTGTTTAAATTTGACTAAGTTCAGAACGCCCTATAGGTACATGCAATGGTTATTATTGTGTTTGGACCTAAGTCTATCGCAAGCAATCCTAAAACTAGGGGCTCAATCACACAAAAGAAATAAAATCAAAAATCGGAAAACAAAGTAAAAAATGCGATGAAAACCGATAAAATGCGGTGAGCCCCCAAGTGAACAATCACTTGGAAATTGGGCCCGAAAGTCCAGTCCTGAGTACGTGTATTATTACAATAATAGAAGGTCTCTCTCTCACTTCAAATTACAAAATAAATAAATGCACAAAAATGCTCAAAAAGGTGACTGTCTTCTCAAGTCCTCCCTGCCTCCTTTGATGCTAGGTCAGAAGTCTCTCACCGCCTTCACGTGGGTGCGCAGGCGCCGAAGGTGGAGCGCCTCCCTCGATCCGCGGTTCCTCGCACAAAGTCCAACAAGGAAGAGTGATTAGACAAGTCAAGCAATTTTATCAAATGAATGAGCAAATGAATAAGGTAAAAATAGGCAAATAATCACAAACATAAGCAAAAACCCGAACTACGCGCTGTTGTTACCCGGCAACGACGCCATTTGTTGAAGCGAGATGATCGAGGGTCGTACGGTTTCACAAGGCGAAACCGCAGTCGATGCGGTGACCGCTCGAAAATCCCAATTCAAATAACAATTAACCCACGACAATCAAGTAAAGCAGTGAAAGTGTGTGGAGTTAAAATTTATTATAACTCTACAACAAAGATGTGTATAGGTGCAAGTATGTGTAGAGGTCGAACACAGGGAGCAGACAGGTAGAACTGGGCAAAATGCTCAAAAATGTGAATGTGATCAAGTGTCTACTATGCTATTTTTTGTGGGTTTTTAATTTTTATATTTTTTATTTAATTTTTAATTTTATATTTTTCTATTTTGATTTTTAATTTTCTAATTTTTATATTTTATATTTTATATTTTTCTATTTTCTTTTTCAATATTGGAAAATAAAGATAATGTAATAAAAGGGAGAAAGAGATAAAGTATTTATAAAGATGTGCAAAAATATCCAAAAATTCAGAAATAAAATATTTTTGGTATTTTTATGGTTTTCTACTGTTTTTGTGATTTTTGGGTATTTTTCAAAGTGTTTTTGGTATTTTTAAATAGCAAAATGAATCAAAACAGTGCAAAAAGCTACTGGCTGGGGGTAAAGTTGAGATTAAAAACAGATAACAGCCACAAAATTTTTGCAAACTATTTTCGAATAAAGATAATGAAATGTATAACAAACAGGAGCTGAGTTTATAATTTTTGAAGTTTTCTTTGATTTTATAGATTTTTTTGAAGTTTTTGAGTCTTTTTAAAATTTTAAGGTTTTTCTTTTGAGATTTTTAGTGATTTTTGGACTGACACTAAAATATGATAAAACACACAAAATATAATTTTTTTTGGAATTTTTCAAAACGTTTTTATAATTTTTATGGATTTTCTAATGCAAACAGTGAAATAAATGCATGTTTTTGATTTTTAATAAATATGAAAATGCAACAAAATGCAAAACTAAAATTATGGAGTTAAAGTACAAGTACCCAGGAGCTTAAGTTTAAATTTTGAGAAATTTTGGAATTAAAATGAGGCTCCAATTAAATAGGACAAGTTCACAAAAATATATACCCTGGCAGGGGTATAACTGCAGATATCAGGAAATCCAGGGGCATACATGCACTTTTCACAAAAACTTTGAACTGAGTAAAATATTCTCTGGATTAAAGGCCAATATCCCAAGTTGTAAGGGTTTGTTTGCAAAATGTCTGCCCACGCGCGTGCAATGCACGCGCCTGGGGAGGACTAGATAGTGATTATACAAACAATGGGGGCTGGATTGCGAAATGCCTAGAAATTCTACACGTGATCTGAAAGTTCTTGGATCAGAATGAAATACCCTAACCCTGGGGGGTACCTTCACAAAATGCCCCGTCCCCTCACGCGCACAGGCACGTGAGGTGACGTGGCGAAGGACCTGAACGTAAATGCAGAAAATTACAGGGGTCTTAAGGTAAATATTACAAAACTTGATAAAGACCAATGAATGTTTAAGTGCTAAATACTGATTACAAAAACGGTGAGGGAAGATATGCAAAATACCCTCGCCTTTGCGCGAACGGACGGTGGATATATCTTCACTTGTCCCCGTGTCGGCTTTAGAACGGCTGATACCCCTTCACGAGTGGAGGGCTGAGATTAGATCTCAGCTCCTGATCTGATGGTGCCTGGGGCTTTAATCGGACGGGAGTTGTACTTCCTGGGGGAAACTCAAGATCCAACGGCAAGGAGGAAGCCCGGATGAACTGGGAAGAACGAGCTGGGGGCTGAGATTCCCGAGCTCCGATCTCCCTCCTCCGTTGTCCAGCGAAGCTTCAGAAAGGGTCCCCGTGCTCCTGCAGGTGTGGTCTGAGCGTCTGGAGCGTCAAAAGTCGGCGGCGTGCACTGACGTCCTCGCACGGAGGGGACGAAGCGGAGGAGCTCCAGCTGCTTCCGTCGAGGACCAAAACTTGCTCCAGACGTGCCTAAAAGCTCTTGTACCTGCAAAAAGAAGGTGATATGGTCGGGGGCAAGTTGCCCCGACCACGTAGCGAGGTGGAATGCGATGGGAGAGTAGCTCGCCGGAGCTAGATCCGTTGAGGTGTTTGATGGCGGAATCGGGATGCTTTGATGGGTAGATGGACCAACTAAATGCTAAACACTAATCCTAAAACTAACAGCAACAAGAAAAAGCATAAAACAAGACCTCAAGGGCTGGGGAGCCCAAGGTTAGACCTCACGGCCAAGCTTGGCCGGAGATGGGTGGAGTGCCGCTTCGCCTTTGCCTGGCCCTCTCTAGCTAGCTGGAGACCTTCCTGTCACCAAGATCAATCCGGAGCACGCCCAAGGGAGCCAAAGCCAAGGTCAAATCGGGTTCAAGGGCAAGAGGAAGGTTTGGGGATGTTTTTGAAACATGGCTCTGGAGCGAACGTCGAGGCAATATTGCGAGCAGGCGAAGAAGATTTGGGTAGATCTGGTAGGTTGGCGAGAATCACTATTGTACCAGGTACAACTTTCATGAAGAGACCCTCTTCCATCGAGCATCGCACTGTTGGCGAAAAAATCGAGAAAGAGGGTACAAACACATACCTGACGGGATGTGACCTGGGGTCATGGAGTTGACCCCGTCAACGGATGGCGTGGCCTGATTGGGCCACGTCATCCGCAAAAAGACAAAAACTCAAATATTAAAACTTCTAAATTCTATTAAAAATAATAAATGATGTAATTAGTTTTAAGTTATTTAATAAAAAATATTTATTATTTTATAAGGAATTTTATCATGATTTATAATTATTTTTATGAGATATTTTTACAAGTTGTTGTTATACCCCTATATAGGTATATTATCTATATGTTTGACTATTTGATTTTTAATTTGTGATTTTAATTTTATTATTTTTATTTCTTATTTTGTAAAATTATAAAATACTTTTATATACACCAATATATTTTTATTTTATTTTTCTGATATGTTTTGTATATTTAATAAACTATGAATAGGTATTATGTAGGTATGGGTATAGGTCATATACCTATGTATCACATATGTATTTATTTTTATTTGGGTTTTATTTATGTTTTTATTCCAATTTCAATATACATAATTATTATAAGTAATATTTACAGCATTATAAAAATATAAAAATAATGAATAAATAATAAATTGAATGTTTTAATCTGTACAAGTATACAATGAGGGTCTAAAACTCAACTTTCAAACCGTAGCTCCGCCAAATGCGAAACCACCACCATTGGATAGATTATTTTATTATATATACAATTAAAGGTGAGTTTGCTGCATTGGGAATTTTCATTTGTGAGACACGGGTCTGGGAAGTTGGAATTCTGGATTTTTATTCAGACCATAACTTTTTATCTGTGCATTATTTCTCAGTGAAATCAATTTTGTATTTTTCTTTATTTAATTATCTACAACTTTCATGTACAAAGTTTCTTTATTTGAGGTGTAAAAAGTGAAACCAAAAATAGGTCCCAAAATGAATAAAGAATGAATAGAAAGTATAGGTATTTATACTGTATTTTTGACCTTATCTCCCCCTACTTTATTCCTTGTCGACCTATTCATCAAGATGCCTAGGTCTCGGGGTTTTGGGTCATAAAATATTTACAATATTTTATTCTTTTTCTTTTCTTTTCTTTATTCTATAATTTTGGCTTTAAAAACCGCATTTTATACAATATTTACACAATGATGCATGAATGCTAAAATTCCTAAATTAACAATATTTACACGCATTTACTAGGGTTTTTAAGGCCAAAATGATAGAATAAAGATGATGAAACGTGGCTTCATCAATATGACTCTCAATGAAGATTGTTCTGCACCTATGAGAAGATAGATGGTGGAAACATCATCGTGGAGAATGGTGCAACATGCAAAATTGTAGGGATCGACTCTATAAAGATCAATGCATGATGGAGTTGTGATGATGGTGACAAAAATACGCCATGTTCTTGATATGAAGAAGAACGTTATATCCCTTCGAGTCTTGGACTTTAAAGGATATAGGTATAGCGCTGAAGGTAAAGTTATGTAGGTTGCCAAAGTCAAGGAGATTGTCATCAAGTGCAATAAGCAGAAGATCCTATACGTCATGCATGGGTCTACAATTTCTGTTATGTTACAAGGACATCCCAAGCTGTGAGATCAGAGTCAATGGAGTCATTGGGTGATTATTTGGTTGTGAAGACCCATCTGCAAACCACATGTTGAACACTCAGGGAGCACGGCATAAGATCCCATATGTCCAGGAGATAAGTGCATCCATCTTCTCATCCATGGCATATTGTCAACCCGGTTCATCCATCGTATAATGATGATCTCTAGGGACGGAAATAACATTCAGGGCATCTACAAATATCTTGTCATAGCTAGATAAACCACAAATAGAAGTAAAATGTGACATAGGGTGATAAGTACATTGCCTATTTTACATGCAAAGAGCTATCAGAAGCTCCTCAGATACATCCGGGGCAACAATGGTGGGAGCACTTGAAGTGGTTGTATTATCCTGCATAAAAGGGACATGCAAAGGGACAACCAACAGTGCAGAAGAAGGTATAGTTTTATGCTTGCAAGTATAAACAATTGGTGGAGGATGGAGGTCCAAAGGGATGTCACCCACAACCTTTGTGAAGAAGCTTGTTTGCTCAAAGAAGGTGACATCGACAAACACACAGTATCGATGCCCAAGAGGATCATAACATCGATAACCTTTCTGAGTACAAGAATGCCCAAGAAAGACACACTTGATAGTCTGAGGTGAAAATTTATCAGCTACATGGAAAGTTATGAAGAAAAGCAATACAACCAAAAATTCGTAGATTTAGAGGAAAATGAGACTTAATAGGTTATAGTGAAGAGAATGGATTTCCCCCTTTGATAACAAAAGAGGGAATTCTGTTGATGAGATAGACAACAACAAGAATGACATCCTCCCAAATTTGACTAGGGGGATATCTGTCAATATTAAGCAAGTGTCAGAGTTTCCTTTCCACTGCCCCATTTCTGCTGCGAGATATATATACAGGAGGTTTGGTGGACAATCCCTTGAGATGCAAGAAAGATGTGAAGTCCTGTTGAGTTAACTCAGGAGATTGTCAATCTGAATGATCTTAACACATGTAGAAAAGATGTTTTTAACATATTGAAAGAAATTTCTGACAATCTTATTAATCTTTGAACGCTCCTTTATTAAATACACCCATGAAGATGTGCTATAATCATCGACAAAGATAATAAAATAGCGATGACCACTTATTGTTCGGACCGAACAAGGTCCCCAAACATCACAATGAACAAGTTTGAAAAGACTAGTACTTCAGGACTCATTACGAATAGGAAACAAAACTTGATGATGCTTTCCGAACACTCAAACCTTGCATTGAAAGGGCTTTAGAGTGGAGAGTCCAGGTAACATCATAGAGAGAGTCATGATAGAAGGATGCCCAAGGTGCATATGCCATATGAGCAGGTCTTTGGATATGGACGCAATGCTGACAAACTTGGAATCTAATGATATGTCAAGATAATACATGTTGTTCTTCTCATGACCACCACAAAAAATCTGATTAGTTCGGATGTCTTGAAATAATAACAAGTCTCATAAAATATCACATGGTAATTAAGCTCAACACAAAGCATATGAACAAACAATAAGTTAAGAGGGAAATCAGGAGCACAATGAACCCCAGATAGTCAAAGCTTGGAGGGGAAGTCCATTGTTCCGACGGCAGTAATAGGTGAGTGAGTCCCATTGGTGACTCGAACCAACTTCATGGAGGAAGATGGTACGAAGGAGGTTAGCGGACTACCTTCTCCAGTCAGATGGGTAGAGGCACCAAAATGCAGGTCAGAGCAGGAGTAATGGTGTAGTTCGCTACTGCGCTTGAAGGAGTAGCCAGGGCATTAGTGGTAGTATCACCATAGGTAGTAGGTCCAAGAGTCTGGAGAATCTGCATTAGGTGAGAGTAATCTGTGTCATTGAGATGGATTGTCTTGTCACTAGGGATTGTTGTAGTCAACACCTCTTCTACACTATAGGTGTCCTCATAAGCATTGTTGGCGTGATAGGGAGGTACGCCAAATTTCCGCCAGCATCATTTGGATGGATGGTTCCACTAATCGCAATGAGTGCATTATGGAAAACGAGCATGGTCGCGATCAAAGTCATGTCCACGCCTGGGCTCTCGTCCACGATCATGTCCTGAATCACAACTGCATCCTCCTCAAAAGTTGTATCAGCCTCCTCTTCCAGATGTGGTAGCTATGTGAGCAGAACTCTCTATCAAAGGTAAGACAAGAGATCAGGCAACAAATGTCTTAAGTTTCTCAAGACGGACAAAAATGTCCTTCACCGATGGTAGTGTATCTTATATAAGAAATTGATCCTTTGTTGCATGGTACTGTAATGCAAGCCATCAAGAAAATGATATACCTGCCAATCTGAATGCTCTTGTACCTATTTGGTACAACATGAGGGCCAAAATATCACAAGCTCCTCATATAGGCCAGTGAGATGCATGTAGTACTCAACAAGAGTGGAATCACACTGAGATGCAGATCATATCCTCCTATAAATATCTACAAGTTGTGACTTTATCTTCTTCTTGGAATATGTCTGCTTGAGATCCTACAACATCTCCTTAGTTGTGTTCTTGTAGAGAAGATTCGAGGTAATGTGTGCCTCAATACTATTAGCCATCCAGTTGATGGTTAAGTAGTTGTTTGTCTGCTAGTTGTCGTATTCTTTGCCCTTTTTCATCTGGAGGATCTTGATTCAGGATGTAAAGTTTCCATTATTCACCAATGGACACCATTAAAGACCGAGATCTGAGCATGTAATTTTCTTTGCTCTTAAGTTTGATAGTAGTATCTTGTGCTATCATGTTTGTGGCCAAAGTTTTTGTCTCGGTAGAAGATGTATGTGACATGGTGGTCTTAAAGACAAAGAAAATCATGTGATCAACTACGTATGCATACAAGGGCTAAGAGGTGCCCAACAAACTCAAGGTTGGACATGTAGAGGGGTTGAAAAGCATGTTACATAGCAGTACAAGAGGAAATAAAGGTCTAAACGGGACCCTATGATGGTTGTACATGGCCTTGGAGGGGTGAACAATGATCCAGGAAGTCTTGGCGACGATCTAAGATGTGAATAAGGTGTTGGTGACACCTTGTACTAGCCCTAGATGGGTTGGATCCCTTAGAACGAGTTTTCAACGGTGTTGTTAAGCCCTGGAAGGGACTGAATGGGTCGAGAAGCCACCACAGGAGGGCTGGCATCATCCAATCGGGGTGCTAGCAGCACCCTAGAGGAAATTGACGGTGTTGGGACGCTGAGCAACTACCACAGGAGATGTTAGTAGTGCTGGAGATGTCAAACTACATCAGTCGCGACCTTAAATAGTGTATAAGAGGGCAACACCAACCATAGATGTCACGACATTGGAGAGTGCCTCGTACGGGGTCTCGAGGAAAGGGAGGAGGGCTCGTGTAGGTGCTCGAAGATCGAGGTGAGGCTCGAAGATGGCGGGGGAATGATTTTAGGTCAAAACCTTGATCTAGGATCATTGCTTTTATACCATGTGGAGAATAGAATGAATCTTTGTGTCTATTCCACAGGCCTAGGGGCTCTTATTTAGAGAGAAACCCTATAGAGCAAAAAAGAGAAAAGTGCATAAAAGATCTTGAAGGGTTACATGACACAAATAAAGTAGAAAATATAATAACTTTAACAACCTTGACAGAGAGAATTAGATGTCTCCTCTTTGAGGTTAATTTGCATAACTGTTTTCGGTGTGACGCACTCTATACTTCAGTTCATTATCTTAATCTATTTCTATATGCTTCTTTGGATGTCATGTCTTGATAGGGTTTAGCATGGAAAAGATATATTATACAATCACTTCTGCGTATGTTTATGCAAGGCCTTTGTGCATGTTCCAAAAGATAAAATATCCAAGCTGAATGCAGAGACTAGATAATGCATCTTCCTAGTTTATGGTCAAGATGAACTTGGTACAGGTTGCATGATCTAGTTGAGAAAAAGACGGTGGGAAGTAAGGATGCGGCCATCTAGAAGGCTACCATGGATACTCTCTTGAGTAGCTATCAACCAGATGATGTAAAGCCGATTCCATTACAGAATGCTCCAGATGCAATACCAGATTTTGACTACTAAGCATGTGTCATATGCATGAGAAAAGAAAGATATGCCAGAGATCTTCACTCTTATGATAATGAAGATAATGATGATGATGGGCATGATGCTGAGAGCTCTTCTTCTGATGCTTTCCCACATCAAAACTCGTGAGGGAGAGGCATTTCTCCAGTAGATATTATGTACGCAAGTATATTTGTTGACATATTGTGGTGAGCTTGAATGCTATGATGAAGTCTTGCAAAATGTGAATATTGAAAAGTGGATACAATCTATAAAAGATGAGTTGGAGTCCCTTCATAACAACCACGTGTTTTAGCTTGTCAAGTTGCTCAAAGACGCATAACTTATATTTGTGATCTTACATTGTTGAAATAATTGTGTTGTAGGGCCTTTGAGAGGGAGTTGTTTAGTTCCACATGGATGAATGGTGGGACTTGGACGTATTGGTGGGCTATATAAGGAGCCCCAAACCCAATGTATCCACTGAGAAATTCTAATATAAGATCCAACCCTTTGAGGCCTTCTCCCATGGTTTCATGTTACTCCTTCAGGACTAGGGTTCCACGTAAATCCCAAGAACAAACACTATGAAACATGTAGTGCGAAGCTTAAAACTCCAAGAACAAAAAAGTGGAATCTATGCTTTCTTCTTTACTTTCTAATATTCTTCTTTGATTTAATATATTAAACTCCTTGTAACCTGCATGTGCATAGTAGACATGAGTAGGATCTTTAAGATCTTAAGAAACCACACATGATAAAGGATCCTTTCGTAGGACGAAATCAATGGCAAAAAAGTAAGAAGATGGATTGTGAAAAGTAAGTGCTCCAAAAATGATTCGAGATGTCCACTGCTCTTCGAGTTAGTACATATATAATGTGCTATGATGAAGTTTGACAAGTATCACAAAGAAATTATTATAGCTAAGGGAATGATAGGTAACTCTATAATCTCCATCACTAATATATCTTTTTTTGTGGTCTGGAGCATAATATCATATGTTTCTCTCAAATGTACGATAAAGGTTCAAAGTATTATTCTTTTTAAGAGATATTTGAAGTTTTAAATAAATAAACTAATAAAAGAATTTAGGCAAAAAGACATTTATACACGACTTGGATAAAAATATTACTTAATTGTTCAATTGCAACTCTAAATGAACCTCAACTTTAGTATACAAGATAGGACCCTTATACATACATAAGCAATATAAACAAACTTATATAATATATCTTAATGAGAGAGATTGTGTGAGGAGGGCCCAACATAAAAGAGGCCTTGCAATGGAGGTCAGGCATGTGAGGAGAACCCCCTACATGTAAGTCTCATTTACTCGCCCCCTTGGTAAAAGAGAGTTTGAGTTGATTGAAAAAGAGGGATTTGGTCTTACTGTACAAAGAGCACCAAGGAAACAATTACAAACTAATCCTATGAGAATAATAATAGAAAAATAATTTTCTTTCCCGTTTGACACTGTTGAGTTGAGTGTCATGTAAACAGGTAAACGGATCTTAGGAGGGGATCTGTCTTATCTTAGGCATATATGTTTCTATCCCTCTCTCGTTTCAAATTATAAGAAAGACGATAGACAAAGCCTTAGTTGATGTGAGCAACAAGTGCCCTTCTACCCGTGGTTTTTCCCTTCCATTGTGAAGGGTTTCCTTGTTAGCTATCATCTTTGTGTTCTTGATTTACTACATGTTATCAGAGCAAGGTTAAAGGCTCAGCTTGCTGTGATTCTAGATCGTTCGGTTCAGTTTGTTGCTGGAGAAAGCAAAGGTGATGCTGTTGTAGCCTCACACCTTTTGTTCCTGCAGCTGGGCATTGGGTTCTTTCAAGTCCGCTACTTGTGGTTGAAGGAGCCGTGTGTTGTTATACTCTTGAGATTGGTTCCTTGTTGTAGGTGAGCAATCATTTGCAGAGGGTGCGTTCGCTATTATGTTTTGCAGGTATACGGTTTGTGTCTTTGTGGTTTGAGAGCGTATTTGTTGAACATGTTGCGTACCAGGTGTTCGAGGAAATATCTCAAAGGGATGGAGTCATTGCAGCATTGATTGTACACTGATAAAATTCTAGTGAGTTCTGCTAGTGTTAATTTTCGATGTTTGACGAAAGTCTAATGAGGATGTTAAGATGATGCATATTTCTGGGACTCCAATTCAAATTAGAGAACCAAAAATGGAGTAGAAAATCGATATTGGAGGACATCTAAATATAGATAGAGTGCCTACTCATGATTAGATATAAGAAATTTATGCTTCTCTGAGCATGAGAAATATTCGAGAGTGGACTCCTGACCAAGCTTGCACTATCAATAGTGCTCCTACCATTGCCACTCAAAGGAGTCGTCACGATTTGTATACTGAAGAGAACAAATAATGGATAATTCATATTGGTGCTACTAACCACTATGATAGGTTACCCAAAACTCCTTAGCGCTTACAGATTAGCCTCCGGCCGGGATCACGTTGCTCTTGCTAATGCATCTCATATTATAGTGGCGATGAAAGGAAGGTTATACCTTCTTGATAGGTTTGCTATTCATAATGCACTTCATGTTCGATATATGCCTCTAAATTTCCTTTCCATTAGCAAGATAACAAAAAAATTGAACTATGAACTTGTTTTTCTTCTGATCTATGTATACTGCAAGACCTAGTGACAGGAAAGAGAGTTGGGATTGGCTTACTTTTTGAATGTCTATAACTCCAACCAATTAAAGTGGAAGCTATATTAACGATTGTGATTCAAGAGAGAAAAAAAGAATTGTCATGAGTTAGTCATACAATGGTATAGATGTCTTGGTCATCTTCCTTGATTATCTCAAAGAGATATTGTCTTTATTTAAAGACTTGAGATCTACAGACCTTGTTGTCATGTTTGTTTGAAAGTAAAGTACACTAAAGAGACTTATTCGATCTCCGAGAGTAAGACAAGAGACATTTTTAAATTAGTCCACTCTGATGTTTGGGATCCCTCTAGCATTCCTGCTCTTAATGGTTACAAGTACTTCATTATATTTATTAATGACTATTCTATAAGCACATTTGTTTACTTACTCTGTAATTGTGGTGAAGTTGGTAGCATTGTGAAACATTTTCCACTCTTGTTGAGACTCAATATTTGGAAGTGATAATACATGTACATAACTGTCTAAAGAACTGCATGACTTATTTACTAGCTAAAGGACCTACTCATGAGACTTCTTGCAGTTATACTCCTAAATAGAATGATCTTGCAGAACGAATGAACATTCATCTTCTTGAAGTTATCAGAGCAATCTTATTTCATCGAAACCTTCCTAAACAATTCTGGGGGAAGGTTGTTCTGACTAGTGTGTTTCCTATAAATAGGATGCCCTTAGAAAGACTAAATATGGCAACTCTGTTCTCTTTTGTTCAGCCCAAAGGTAAGCCGTTTACTCTTCCTCCGAAGACCTTCGAGTGTGTGTGCTATTTCTACAATTCTGCACCTGATGTGAAGAAACTTGATGCTCATGCAATCCAAGGTATTTTATAAGATATCCCCCTATCAGAAAGGCTACAAATGCTTCAATCTTAAGGATGGAAAAGTACATGTGACTAAAGATGTCACCTTTATAGAGCGAATCTTATTTCTTTGAGCATTCCCTTCAGGGGGAGAATGGAAGTAAGGATGAAGGAAATATCCTGGATATTCTTTTTTATGATATATGTAATGGCTCTTTAAGTTCTTTAGACGACTCCGTTCAGACTGACACTAAGATAGAGGAGTGGAAACTTCGTTCTCCCCATTGGTATGAAAAAATTATAGTAAGAAAGATCAACAAGGAACTCTATTACAAGTTCAGGGAAGAGAAATCAATCTCAATCCAATTAAATCCCTTAATGACCCAAGTTCCTCTACTACCTATAGGAATTCTAACCGTGATCTAGAAAGCCATATAGAAAAGGAAGCCTATGATATTAATGAAGATGACAAAGGTTACGACTTGATCATATATGGAAGGGATTCGGTGGCACGGAGGTGTGAATGCAGAGAAATAAAACCCCCCTCGAGATACACAGATTGCACCAGATACCTTATAAACAAATATGTTGGTTACTTCAAACTCAGTAAAAACAAGTGCTTTATAACCTCTCTTTGTCTGCGTCTGTGATTCCCAAGAATGTTGTAGAAGCTTTTGATGATCCTCTGTGGGTTCGTGCCATGGTAGAAGAAACGAAAGCACTTAAAAAGAATTACACATAGGACATTACAAACATCCCCGAAGGGGTACACATTGTTGGTTCAAAGTGGGTGTACACCAGAATATACAAGTCAGATGGCCAAGCGGAGAGATACAAGGCTATACTTGTAACGAAGGGATTTAATAAAAAATGTGGTGTTGATTACTTGGAAACTTTTGCGCCTGTGGAGAAAATGAATAAGGTGTGTGTTGTTCTTTCTCTTGCGGTCATTAAGGAAAGGAAACTCCATTAGATGGATGTAAAGAATGCTTTATCGAATGGAGATCTCCACGAAGAAGTTTACAAGCACATGTTGCCTAGTTATGAAAGGATAGGAAAGCGTTACAAGCTAAAGAAGGTAATATATGGTATAAAACAATCACTTAGAGAATGGTTTGAGAAGCTTAGAGTTGTGATGACCAGATTGGGATATCACCAAGGAAATAGAGACCAACTATATTTTTTCAAGAAGAAAACAAATAAAGTTTCTTTGCTTCTGGTCTATATTGATGACATGATCATTACTGGGGATGACGAAGAGGAGATTGTGCACTTGAAAGGTTAAATTGCAAGGGTGTTAACCTAAAAGGCCTTGGAAAATTAAAATAATTCTTAGGTATTGAGATGGTAAGATCTAGTGATGGGCTCGTCCTATATCAAAGGATGTATAGTTTGGATCTTTTAATGGAAATTAGAAAACTAGGATGTAAACTCTCCACTATTCCGACTGAGAAAAATCACAAGCTGAGCTTAAAAGATGGGAAGCAACTTGATGAAGATTCTAAATGCTGGTACCAAAGACTTGTTGGGAAGCTTATTTACCTCACACTTAGTAGACCTGACATCACTTATGTTGTGAATGTAATGAGTCAATTTATGTATGCTCCCATTAATTTACTCATGGAGGCTATTGAATGTATCCTATGCTATATAAAAGGGAGTCGTGGAAAAGGACTTATATTTAGAAGAAATGGTAAGCTCAAGGTTGAGTGCTACATTGATTCTAACTGGCCAGGATACATTGATACAAGGAGATCTAGTACTCTAGTACTAGATATTGTGTCTACATGGGTGGAAACCTTGTGATTTGGGGGAGTAAACGACAATCTGTTTGTGCAAGATTAAGTGTTGAAGTTGAGTACAAAGTTGTAGCAATGGGTATCATAGATATGATGTGGCTTAAGATTATTTTGACCGGCAATGGGATTGATCGAAGTATGCCTATGAAGGTATTATGTGATAATAAGTCAGCTATAAGTCTCTCCAACAATCATGTGTTGCATGACAGAAGAAAGTCTGTTGAGATTGATTGCCACTTTATCTGAGAAAGAATCGATTCCAAGGAATTGATGCTGTCATATGTAAAAATTGAAGAGCAAGTTGCTGATGTTTTCACTAAGGTTTTGTCAAAAACCAAATTTGATAAGAATGTTAGCAAGATGGGTTTGTTTGATCTCTATGCCCAACCTAAGGGGGAGTGTTGAATGCCATGTAAACATGTAAACGGATATTGGGAGGGGATCCGTCTTATCTTGAGCATATATATTTCTATCCCTCTCTCATTTCAAAATATAAGAAATACAATAGACAAAGCCCTGTTGTTGTGAACAATAAAGGCTCTTCTTCCCCGTGGGGGTTTCCCTTCCGTTGTGGAGGCTTTCCACGTTAACTAAAATCTTTATGTGCTTGATTTATTTAAGACACTATAAAAATTGAGAATGTTCCATGAAGCTATGGATGTTTGGTCTGCGTAAGAAATTATTAATAAAGAAAAAAATGATTGGCTGCAGTAAATTAGGTCTCCATAAAATTAGGATTAATCCCAGCTTAGCGACTGTAGAAAAATAGAATGCGGAATCGGAAATAAAGATAGAACAATAAGAACAAAGATTTTAACGTGGAACCCTACTCCAGAAGGAGCGAGATGAAACCACAGGAGAAGCCCTTGAATCGGGCATTTCTTCTATTGAAGTTCTCAATGAGTACAGGGAGTGTGGGGCTCCTTATATAGCTTAACGGACAGACCCAATAGTGACCGCTCCCTCATGTGGTACTAAACACATGGGTGGGCTCTTTTCTTTTCCAACACTCCCCCTCAAGTTGGTAGTTGGGACAGCTGTAACTTGCAATAATAAGGAAAAATATACATCATTACATCTTCACTTGAAATCACCACAATAAACGTATGTATCCGCAACTGGTAGACAAACCCACTTGCTGACGGGTATATCAGGTCACCGGAACGTATCTCTGTCGTGCCTGGAAGGTCACCGGACTGTCTCTGTCATGCCTGCATGGTCACCGGATCTCTGTCTCAGTCGTGCCTGCGGGTCACCGGACTTTGTCTCTGTCGTGCCTTGAAGAAAACAAATCCAGTGCGGAGTCGATGTCGAGGATAGAGACACCACGACGAAGGTCGATGCACAGTGAAGATGGCTTGATATTATGTGAAATCCGGAGTGTTTGGTATGTCAGTCAATGGTGTATGATGCATATGGCTTTTACTCCCCCTTTCTCCCAAACTTGTGAGAATAATGAAAATAAAGACAAGTTGGGAGAAGCAAACATGAATCACATTTTTTTTATGCGCACAACTTTTTCTTGTACGCGCCTTTTCTTCATCTTCTCCTTTTACAATTTTTCTTCTTTTCTCATGTACGCACCTCCTTTTTTTTAAACAAACTTCTTTCCTTTTTTTTAAATTTCTCCCCCTCCTTTTTTTATAAACTCTCCTCTCTTTTTTTTTCAGCCCCCTTGGCTCCCTTCTCTCTTAACAACTATTGGAGGGTTGGGCCTCCAATAACAATTTTTTTTAAACGCCTCATCTGAGTACGCTAAAGATGAAATGGCTGGCCCCTTCCACTTCTCCTTTTTTTATTATAACCATAGCCTTACTTGGACTTTCTCTCTCCACATTTATTTTAATAACCGACCCCACTACTTTCTGCACAAATAGGGTTCCCATCGGGAACCATCTTTTCTCTATATCGCTGCCGATTTTTTTTGGTTGCATCGCCGCCGCCCCCTTGGGGGTTCTCTGCTCTCCGCATACCGCTTGGAGATCTCACGGAGGTAGCCATAGCACGCGCTGCCTGTGCGCATGGAAAGGAGATCGGGGAAGAGGCATGCGGGCTGGGAGGAGCGAGGAGATCTCGCATCGGAGGAAGATGCCTCCACCTGGAGGTATGGAGCGTGACGGTTGCCGCCTGATGAGGAGGCGTCGCTGTTGGAGCGCTCGAATGTCGCCACCTTTCACGATCTGGAGCGGGGATGAATCCGCCTGGAGCCACTTCCGCGAGGAAGAAGCAGAGAACGACCCTCGAGGTCTTCACGGTGTTGCACGCGAATGGTAGCAGCGCATTGTCTGCGCTTTTACACCTGAATATCGGGGAGAACAGGAGGCGATGGGTTCTGGATTTTTGAAGGAACATGGACCTGTTCCTCACGCAGCCCCGGCGAGATGTGGGGGTGCGCTGCTTCGACGATGGACAGGAGCTTCGCCTTGGGCCATGAGATGAGGTACTGCCGCCTGAAGAGTTGTATGCGTGCGGCACAGTTCTCAAACTTGCACCGATCATAAAAGATAGAAAATAATCTTAACATAAATCTTCAAGAACAAAACTCCAACAACGGATCTCGAATAAAAAATAATGAATGGACATCAATTTCCTCGAGAATCAACCCGCTCTGATACCATGTAGAAAAATAGAATGCAGAATCGGAAATAAAGATAGAACAATAAGAACAAAGATTTTAACGTGAAACCCTACTCCAGAAGGAGCGGGATGAAACCACAGGAGAAGCCCTTGAATTGGGCATTTCTTCTATTGATGTTCTCAATGAGTACAGGGGGTGTGGGGCTCCTTATATAGCTCAACGGACAGACCCAATAGTGACCGCTCTCTCATGTGGTACTAAACACATGGGTGGGCTCTTTTCTTTTCCAACAGCGACTATAACACACCAGTTTAAATAGCCATGTACCTCAAATATACCAGCTAGAAACCCTTTTTGGAAGAAAAAAATGTTTACAGCAATTAAGAGATATTAGTTGATTGAATCATATCTTTTTAAGACTTAGTTAAAAAATGCTATCTTTCTTGGAGAGGGAACATGATATTAGATATTTCATTTTGCAGTTACGTAATCTGATATGGGCAACATCGAAGAATGATCTGTACTTTGTGAATTGTTACTCCATTATCCACTGGTCATCTTTGCGTCAAACGAGAAGAGAAGTGCTAAATGTTTCTGGGCGTATTGCTCCAAATGTTGTATGCAGCTAAGTCTCACAACCGTCATAGGGCTTCTTGTCAGCTTGATGATTTAAATTGTCATCTTCTCACAGAGAAGATATGGAACACAAGCTCCATCCATCGCGCGCGTACGTGTTAGCACTATGTGTGTCAAAGACTGTCTAATGGTTGCTGGTGGTTTCCAAGGAGAGCTCCTTTGCAAGGTAGGATTTCAATACCAGCTATACTTAATACTCATCTTTTTATGTCAAAGACATTTTATTAAAATGATGTAGACATGCAAATATTGTGTTCTGCATCTGTACAGCGTCTGAATAATGCAGGAGTACTATTTTGCTCGAAACTAACGTCTGACGAGAATGCCATCACAAATGGAGTGGACATCTTCGAAAGCTCAAGGTAAGAAGGCACACAATACATTGTTTTTATAACCTACTTTATTGCAGTCCCAACTCAATTATCTTCATCTTTGTAGTGGTTCGGCACGACTAATGACGGCAAATAATGATCGCCATGTGAGGGTGTTCGATGCGGAAAGATTCACCTTGCACAATCAGTTATTATTCCCATGGTCAGTTAATGTAAGTAAGAGGAATGATAGGTGTCAATTTCGTTTATTCTGCATGTTTTGATATTTTGCTATATTGCTGCATCTCCTCGGATCTCCCTCATAGAATACATCTGTCAGTCCCGATGGGAAACTTCTTGCGGTGCTTGGAGACAGCACAGACTGTTTGTTGGTTGATGCACAATCTGGCAAGGCAAGTGTCCGTACTCTGTAGTAGTGCGATTGTAATTTCCATATCATTCAAGTAAATCATGGGGATCGCTATTGTTCAGGAATTGGTACACCTGAGAGGCCACTTGGATTATTTGTTCTCATCTGCTTGGCATCCTGAGGGCCATGTATTGGCCACTGGAAGCCAGGACAAAACTTGCAGATTATGGGATGTGAGGAACTTATCAAAGTCCTTTGCCGTGCTCCAAGGAAGAATGGCAGCAATACGAACAATTAAATTCACATCAGATGGGAAGTTCATGGCTGCAGCAGAGGCAGCTGACAGTGTTCACTTATTTGATGCACATACTGGCTACAACATGTCTCAAGAAATCAATTTTTTTGGGGAGATTGCGGGTATATCCTTCAGCCCGGATACTGAGGCTCTATTTGTTGGAGTGTCAGACCGTAGCATTGGGAGCCTTATGGAATTCAAGCGAAAACATGAATATCAGTACCTGGACTCCTACTATTGAGTTTCAGTCTTGATCAAGAGAATCGCGACACGTGTTTGATTTTGTGTTTGCTTCATGTTGCAATGCTCCTACCAGGCCAATGGCAAGCACAGTGGCAAGTAAATGATGCTGATACCTCTTAATCGTAGTCAGGGTACGCCTGCACGAAGAGCACTTTACAAAGATGACTTCCATCATGCACACGACTTTAATTTGTGTTGATATTTGTGCTGAATGATTGGTTTGCAACGCATCTGTGAAGAATGAGTTGTGTGACATGTTTAGTCCTACGTCATAAAGTGATGGCTTCTGGTCACATTGGTAGGGTTATGTAAAAAGCCCACACACATTGTAACCTTTAAGAAAGATAATGGAACATTAGTCCTTTGAGGTAATTCTCCTGTGGTTTCATCCCGCGCTTCTCACAAAGTAAGGTTCAATGTATAATGAAGTCTCATTTATGTTTTGTTTTTTCTTTGATTTGCTTAGGTATTTTATATTTCAACATTGTATCAAAGAAAGTCGATTTTGATTAATCTTGATATTTAATTTTGGGATTTTTACCCCACAGACCCTATAAACTTTGTCAATTACCATCTCGACCTTTAAAATAACCTAATTTCCCCCTCAACCTTATAAACTTGCTATTTGTTACCTCACAGACCTCGTGGTTAACCTTCATCCATTTACCTGTTAGAACTAACCGGATTATGTTATGTTCTTTTACATTATGTCCATTTTTATTTATCAAAATTACATTGAATGACCCTCCCCATCACCTCCTCCTTCCCCGCACCCACCCACCTCCTCAGCCTCTACCACTCTTGCCCTCCTCCTCTCTGATCTCCCCATCCTCCTTCAAGTATGCCACCCCGCACCCTCCTCGTTACCAAGTGCTTCACTGCTGGGGTCATCCTCTCCACCTCCCTCGTCCAAATCCCCTCTTCCTCTTTTTTACCAAGATCCCACTTCAGGTCCGAACCACTACGACCACCTCTCCCAGCTTCAATTTCCTTCTCCACTCATATTCGCTAATGAGGATGTTAAGGTAACGGTGACAATCTTCTGATTTTGGTTAGACTAATGTCCATGCACCATGTCATATTTCATGACTATGTTAATAAACCCTCATCCTTTATCTGAGTCCCACAAAAATACTTACATCGGCGGCATTCTCCAATGATGCACTGCTCACATCCTATCTATAAAAGGCTTGAACCCATTAAGAGCATGATGCTCAACATTTTCCTGCAACATTCAAGCACTTGACTTTTTAAGGATATGACTCACATGCAAACTATTGCATACAACTTATTTTTCCATTGAACCTATTTTGTGGGATCTTCACTCATTTAGGTTGAGTTGCTACTGCGGGTAAACTTTCTATAGATTTCAGTCTCATCCCAAATCTGAATTTTTGGATTAAAGATCTATCAATTCCCTTTTTAAGTGAATCTACCATGCTATCTTTGGCACCAACAAGATTCCACGACAATCACTCCGTAAGACATAAATCCCCAATATACTTAAGTCTAACTTGGATATGCCTTCTAGTTTTCGGATTGTACCTTGAACTCTTTACCATTGCAATAGTAGTCATGCTATCACAATGTAAATAAATCATCGGCATAGGCTTACCCGCCATAGGCATCTCAGAGAGAAGCTCTCTAAGCGATTCAACTTCTATACTTGTTGTATGCAAAGCATGCAACTCCGCTTCAATAGTATACCGAGCCAAGATGGTCTATTTCGGAGACCTCCAAGAGACCGCACCGCCTCCAAGGGTAAATACATACCTAGTCACGTTGTTACTCCCGGAGTCCTCCATTTGACCAATCCAGCCTGCATCACTGTATCCTTCTAATACATGAGGAAATTTACCATAATGTAGTCCAAGAAGTGCAGTACCCTTAAGGTACTTCAACACTCAATCCAACGCCTCCCAATGAGTACGATCAAGATAATTTGTATACCTACTCAACTTTGCAACCACAAAGAAAATATCAAGTTGAGTACAATTCGCAAGGTACAACAAGCTTCCTATAATATGGGAATATCATAGTTGTGCTACACGTACTCCACTCTTATTCTTGTAAAGGGATTTAGATGAATCATAAGGAGTGCATACATATTTACATTTCTAATTGCCAAAATTTTCTAGATTTTTCTCAGTATAATATGATTGAGACACAACTGTCACTTAAAACATCTAATTAGTTTGATCCTCAATATCACACTTGCAACTCCTAAGTCCTTCATCTCAAACTTACTTCTCAAGAACCTCTTGATTTGTTCTACTATCCATATGTTTGATCAAAATATCGTCGACATATAGGAACAATATAACAAATATAGTACCTTTAATAATAGAATATACACATTTATGGAATTCATAAACAACAAAGTCATAAAACTGGACAGTCTTATCAAACTTTTCATGCCACTATTTTGGAGCTTGTTTTACTCCATAAAAGGACTTTACAAGCTTGCAGACCTTTTTTCATTACCAGATGCTACGGATACCTCAGGTTGGTCCATAAAGATCTCCTCCTCAAGATCACCATATAAAAAAGTGGTCTTCACATCCATTTTGATGAATTGCGAAATCATGTATGGAGGCCAACATAATGAGCATTTGAATCATAGTCACCCTAGTAACAAAAGAATATGTATCAAAATAATCAATGCCATCCTTCTGCTTGAAACCTTTGGATACAAGTGTTGTCTTATATTTTTATATGGATCCGTCCGGTATAAGTTTCGTTTTGAATACCCATTTGCTTCTTATGGTGGAACACTATAACACCTATACCCCCAAACATAGTCACACATCTAAAACTCACAAAGTGTGAGAGTGGGTTATAAGTGGTGGGGATTACTACTTGAAAACTTGGGCTTAAGCATTTTGAGTGGTTGCTAATGGGTTCAATTGGGCCCGAACCCAACAAGTTGTCATGGTCAGTTTTCCTCATTAACGTACCATGGGACCTAAGTCTGAGACTTTACAAATGGTATTAGAGCCAATTTCCCTCTGATAGTGGAAAGGGATACCAGAGAGGTGGAGCCATCCCTACAAAGAGATAAGAGGAAATGGCTACCTGGAGCATGCAACCACCATTGTCACTGAGAATAAAATGATGGATCATGTCGCAACGAGGACGTTGCGAATATAAATGTGGGAGGTTGTAACACCTATACCCCAAATATAATCCCACATCTAAAACTCACAAAGTGTGAGAGTGGGTTATAAGTTGTGGGGATTACTACTTGACTACTTGGGCTTAAGCATTTTGGGTGGTTGTTAACGGATCCATTAGGCCCGAACTCAACAAGTTGTCAGGGTTAGCTTTCCTCGTTAACGGACCGGGGACCTATGCTCGGGATGTTACAAACACCCAGGAGGTAGATCCACCAGTTTCCACATGCCATTTGAAATGATCGAATCCATTTCAAATTTAATGGCTTCCTTCCAATTCCTAGCTTCAGTAGAGAAGCCATGACATCCTTGAATGTGGGAGGATTACCCTCAATTTGGTAAGAGACAAAGTTGCTATTAAATCCTTGGCAATCATAGGCATCTTACTTCGTCTAGGTTCAACATCCGCTAAATGTTCATTAGGTTCCGAGGAGGTAGCCCCTACATTTGACATCTTTTCTATTTGTCGTGGAATAGAACTAGATGTTAAGGCTACACCACTAGTCATATTTTTAGGAAATCATTTTTTCATTGGAAAATTATCTTAAAAAAAGGTAGCACCACGATGTTCAACAATAATTTTAGTATCTATGCACATGATCTCAAACTAAATTACTAAACTCTATAGGCATAACTATTTTCCAGATACCAAAGGATACCATGTCAACTGTCTTAAATCCAAGATTCTTTCTCTTGTGTTATGAGAATAAGACCTTAGCCAAGCATCTCCACACTTTGAGATATTTTCAGTTTAATTTCCTATTTCTCTGAAGTTCAAATGGATTCTTATCTTTATGCCTTAGAGGAACTCTATTCAGAATATGGAAAGTCATATTCAAAGCTGCCCTCCACATGTTAGATGATAATACAAAACTTTGTAAAAGTGCATTGACCATATCAGTTAGGGTCATATTTTCCCATTCTGCTATTCCATTGGACTATGGTGAATACGATGCATTGACAACATGAACTATGTCAAATAATTTACATTGTTCATCAAATATATTAGATATGTATTCACTACCCCTATCTGACTTAGACATTTGATTACTTTACCGACTTGTATTTCTACTTCATTCTTAAAGATAAAAAACTTTTCTAAGGCTTCATGCTTAGTTTTAAGCAAATATAATAAAATATCTTTATTGTCTCTAGTCATCACACTACCAAACTCACAAATACTAGAATGTACTAATTCTAGAATTTCAATTTCTCTATTCACAGAGTGAAAAGGCTTTAGTGAGTTTGCCTATAGTATGATCAATAATCAAGTCAAGTTTCGAATTCTTTTCATAGAATAGAAATTCACATGTCTTATCCTAGCATATCATAAATTAGTAGATTGAATATTTGAAACAATATAAGTAAAGGAATCAAAATCAGAGATATTATTAACCGAACTATCATAGTCGCATCTAATCTAAATAAAGATCATGATCAACCAAATATCATTTGTCAAAGAAAGTACCATGTCTTAGAAAAACTACTTTATTACATTGAAAGTCTAATTGGAAACCCTCTCTAACTAATAAAGATGCGAAAAAGACGTTCTATCTTGTGCAAAGTCCAAACTCGTCCAGTTGACAATCTTAGCTTAACTTGTTGATGAACCTTGATTCATCATGCAGTCTTATATATTAAGCCCCTAGCTTAAAAACTTTTCAATAAACACCAGATTAAATACTGTATATATTTTGGTTTTAAATAAATAAAAATACAAAAAAATACAACATAGAAAAATGTAGTGTTTTTATTCCTTTAAAATGCTCCCAAAAATAGTTTCTCCTCTTGTTTGACTTATTTTATGTTTTTGGTCAACATGAAACTTGTATATCTCATCAATATCTACATCTTTCATGTTTTAAGTTTTTCCTAATTCGTCCTTTTTCTATTTATTTTCGATTTTTCTTTTATTTTTTATATTTGAATAAATCCCATTGGGCCATAAGGCTCCTTCTGGTTGAGCCACGCGACCTGCCTCCCCTTGCGCCACCCGCATCTTTTCTGCACCGTCCGATCATCTTTTGGTGCCTTCATCTCACATGCCCGTCCCCTTTCATCCTCCACCCTTCGATCTGCGCTCCAGATCTCATCTGGAGCGCCTGCTCCTGCCCACTCCACAACTGTCGGATCACTAATCCAACGGTCAACCAGCCTCACATGCAGACCACCGATTCGACCTAACTGATTAAATCAGGGCCGTTCCATCGTACCTTAACCCCGACCGTTGGATCGCACGATCCAACAGTCACACCTTCGTCTTCAACCTCCTACACCCTCGCACAATCCAACGGTCACACCTTCATCTTCAACCTCCTACACCCACCTCTCTCCCACGTCCACCATGAAAATCACGCGCCCCTTCTCATTTTTGCCACCATCTTGATACCACCCTCATTCGCTGACCAAGCCAGGTCCAAGCCATAACTATGGTCATCCTCGTGGTTCACCTGAATCTGTAGATTCCCCTCTCTCTCGTTCCATACCACAATCGCTAACCTCAACTTCCACCACCTGCACCTCTTCCTTTCCTTCTTCAAATACTCCACCTCCGCCCTCCTTCGATGTCCACCTTTACACGGGCCGAGGCCCAGCGCCTCTCCTCCCCTTTGTGATAGAGAGGGGATCGATCGAAGATGCGGCGATGACCACGGACCCCGGTGACGACCCTTGGCCATTGTAGGCCATGATCCGACCTTAATCAAGCCAACGAGATGCTCTCCATGGCTGGGGCGGAGCACACCCAGGTGCTCAACCCAAGCCATCTTCCTCCGCCCCCATGTTCTTCAACCTCATGTATGATTATCCTCTTCTCTTCCTTATTGTTTCTTTGAATTAACTAGGCGCTTACATGTACTTTCACCCTCATTTGATCACCCTACTAACTCCGCCTCACTTTACTCATCTTCACCATACCTTTCACCCACCTCTCCTCTTTGTCAGAACCTCCATTCGCCTTGCCCCCTTCATCTTCGCCTCGCTGGAGAAGAACACCTAGGGTCACTACCTTCTTCGCCCACACGACCCTCCATCCACCTAATCTCACTCGTACTCACCTCATGCACTGCTTTGGCTATTTCCCCCTAACCTTTTTATTGGTACACTCATTCAATGGTGAGCTTCTCCAGAGCCTAGTTTAAAAGCTCCACCTCCGACCTGCTCACGTCACCATGACGACATTAACCTCTCCAGCGATTCCCCTGCGTCCGAGCTTCAACGTTAACTCTTCCAGACCCTTCCTCGAGCTTCTGACATCTGATGGAGGCCTGGCGGAGGGATGGGGAGCTCATCGGAGAGCCACCAAGTTTGCTACAGAAGGCGGTAGAGGTAAGGAATGCAGTGTATAGATGTTATCTGATCCTCACGATCGGACGTCCCATAAGAAGCCACATGGCCTCCCCGAGCCTCTGCTCATGACCTTCAGGCTCGGGCTGTTCGATCCAAGCCATAGCTCCATGTGACCCCTCGTGGCCCGAGCCTCCTTCCTGCAGCCACCTGAACCCATCACCGAGCCTCACCCTCCACCACGCCTGGCCCTCACGTGCTCAGGTCATGTGGGGGCAAGGTAAATTGCATAGGTGCCTCGCTTCATTCTCCATACTACAAACAAGTACTCCAGGCACGTGCAACGCATGCACGCTTGGGGTTATTTGCAAACTAGCCCCTCCAGGTTTTAATAATTGCAAAATAACCCCTACATGTATGGAAAATTTACAAGGAAGGCCTTGCGGTTTTCTTTAATTACATTTATGCCATTCTAGGGACCTGTTAGTGATGATTTTGTAAATATTTTTATGTTTTGTTTACGTTTATGTCCGTGGGCTACTTTGAAGATATCTTGAGCATATGGTCTCTGTCTAAGTTGATTTCAATTTCATTTCGAAGCATGTTTCATTATCTATCCATTGGCATTATTTGTTCCCTATTTTGACACTTAACTTCAGATGATAAATTTTAATTATAAAGTGTCATATGTTTAATAATGTTTAATGCCATTTGCCAGTTCACTGACTAAATTTGATACATGAATCCTCCCGAAATTGACCACACTTTTATTACTCAATGATTTCATCTAGGTTGGGCATATATGCATATTTTTGCATTTGTATCATGTTGCATTATAAAAACCAATAAAAAAGCTTTCTGTACATGCATTATTTGCCTTTATTGATTGCATCAATTTCATTATTTGTTGACATATTAGTTGTTAATTAATCATTTGAACTGAAAATTAAGAGTTTGGATAGCAACTTAATAGGCTCGTGTCCCTGAATTCGACCTTGATACACTTACCAAGTAAAACAAATTCTCCACCTATTTGAAATGGTGGTCTTTGACGAGCGCCTCCTGTGATACTGTTAAGACAACGATATTAGAGAGGTGAAAATACGCTCGTCAAATGGCGTCGTTGCTGGGGACACGACTCATTTTTTTCTTTTATTTAGATTTTTTACTATTTGATTAAGTGATAATTTCTAACTTTTAGGTCACGTAGCTCATTTTGCTTGCATTGTTTAATTAATTCTCCAATATCCATCTAATGCTTGCTTATTATGGCAGGGATCCTTGGCGATCAAGGACACTTGGAAGACATAGAGGTAAGGAGCAGGAGCTCCCGATGTGAGGAGCCGCAGAAGCACCATTGGAGAGATTAACGAGAATTAATGTCTCTCACATTTTTCATGCATTCATGTAATAATCATCTTTACAACGGTCTCTGTTTGAAGACTCGCGATTGTAAATGAATGAAGGGACATTGTGGTTGTGTAGGATTTATCCCACTTGAGTATCGACTTAAGATTAGGTACACGGCTCTCCGAGCTATTTTATTTCATATGTTATGTGTTTGATCGTAGGTAGGACACACAAAAATTTGAGATGCACGTAGACATCGCTTCACTTACTTAAAAATAAATATGCTCTTTCCCCGCTAATAGAATCATGCTAGGTGCGGTTTTCATTGATTTGCATACATTTAGTTAGGAATTCTAGTTCAATCTTGTATTTTCACGAAGAAAGCTAAAGGCACTGAGAGTTTTTATCTTTAGCATAGATCATGATTTTATCGTATGCATCAACTTTTTCATGAACTATCTACATGGATTGATCAACTAGGATTTAAATGGAAATTGGGAATGACCGTTGGACGATGTTTGCTTGATTTGTGTTCACATTAAAATCACTGATAACCTTGAAGTTAAATTTGAGACTGTTAATGATATAAAAGTTAGAAATTATCACTTAATCAAATAGTAAAAATCTAAATAAAATAAAAGATGAGCCGTGTCCCTGGAAATGGTGCCATTTAACGAGTCGGGATTTCACCCCTCTAATATCGTCGTCTTAACAGTAGCACAGGAGGGGAAAATGGATCCTGGTCAAAGACCACCCTTTCGAATAGGTAGAGAATTTGTTTTAATTGGTGTAAGTGTACTAAGATCGAACTCAGGGACACGGGCCTCTTATGTTGCTATCCAGACTCTTAATATTCGGTTCAAGTGATTAACTAACAACTAATAGGTCCACAAACAAGGAAAATGATGCAATAAATAAAGGCAGATACGATAAAGAAATAGAGTGTTAGATATGACAACCAAAGCGTCATGTTGTAGAACTCCTCTTAGAGAGACATCGTCCCCCATTTTACTAGCATACAGGTCCTTGGCATGTCGTTCCCAGGATACGATTGTTCCACACTCATCGACGATGCTCATTGTGTCTGAGCATCCTCGAAAGTCACCTCCGTAGACGAAGCATGAGATCGCGAGAGGAGAAGAGAGGTAAAGGGAATGAGAACTGTAAGTGTTTGTAACCCTAGTTCATAGCTTCGAGAGTGTTACTTAAAGCTGTCATGGTGATTATGCAACGTGAGAGGATTAAGGGACGGGTCTCTTGGAGTTCAAACCATTTCGTGTTTCCATATAATTGACCCGATCTTTATTTCATGTCGCCCTAGCCTGACGCGACGAGTCAGGAGAGCTCGCATGTACGTGTGTGGTGGTCCAAAGTCCTCTCCAGTATATCTCCAGACTGGTCTCAAGACTTTGCATATAAAAATCAAATGTCAATTTTTACACTACACGACGTGGAACTCAACATACCCCAGAGGGTTGAAATATTGAATCGCACTCTGTTTGTTAAGAGGGGAATGAATAAAATTGCACTTCTTCTCATCTACGTTGATGACATGATCATTACTAGGGATTATGAAGTGGATATTGCAAAATTGAAAGGAGAACTTTTCATGACATTTGACTTGAAAGATCTTAGTGACTTGATGTAATTCTTAGGTATTGAGATGGTAAGATCAAAGAATGGACTTATTTTATATTGGAGAAAATACAACCTAGATCTTTAAAAGAAATCAGAAAGTTGGGATGTAAACCCACTGCCACTCCCATTGAGGAAAATCACAAGTTGGGAATCAAAGGTGGGAAGCAACTTGATGAAGATTTAAAATCAATACCAAAGACTTGTGGGAAAACCTCATTTACCTTACTCTTACTAGTCCAGACATCACTTACGCAGTAAATACGGAAAATCGGTTTATACATGCACCAACTGATATGCATATGAAGACAATGAATCATATTCTCTGCTATATAAAAAAGAATCCCGAAAAAGGACTTATCTTTATGAAAAATAGAAAGCTCGAGATTAAATGCTACACTGATTCTGATTAGGCTAGATGTGTTGATATGAAGAGATCTACTACTGGATACTATGTATATTTAGGTGGCAATCTTTTAATCTAGAGAAGTAAACGACAATCTGTTTGTGCAAGATCAAGTGTTGAAGCTTAATACAAAGCATTAGCAGTCACATAAATGTTATGACTTAAGATCATCTTGACAGAAATCAGAGCTAATCTTGATATGCCTATGAAATCTTTCCAACAATCTTGTGTTGCATGACATGATAAAGCATGTTGAAATTGATCGTCGCTTCATCTGAGAGAAAAGTGATTCCAAAGATTTGGTGCTACCATATATAAAGAGCAAAGAACAAGTTGATGTCTTCACCAAGGAGTTATCGATTGCCAAGTTTGAGAAGAATGTTGGAAAGTTGGGCATGTTTGATCTCTATGCCCAACTTGACGGGGAGTGTTGAGTGCCTTGTAAATGGGTAAGCAGATCTTGGGAAGGGATCCGTTTACCTTGAGACATATATGTACCTCTCCCTCTCCCATTTCAATAAGATAAGAGATATAGACAAAGCCCTTTGTTGTTGTATGCAACAAGAGCCTTTTCTTGGTCGTGGTTTTCTCCTTATATTATGAAATATTTCCATGTAAATCACCCTCTTTGGCTGCTTGTTTTTCGTCTATAGACACCAACACAGTTTGTCGGATTTGAATTAGGGAGGGTTTTGGTTGGACAGGAGAAATAATGTTGAAATGGGTGCTTTGACCATGTATTTATATGTGATTGAAGTGTGCTCTGATAGAGGAGGTTCAATAATGAAGGTGGATGACTAGGCTCTTGACTGGCTTGAAAAAGGGGCCGAATGACCAACGAAGTAGACTGCGGGCATCAGAGGAATCAGGTGGTTGGTGATTCTTGGAGGAGCAGAGTTGGCCAGGAGATGGAGGAAGATTATGACATGGTATCACTTTTATTCCAAAATTCAAGAATCTATTAAATAACTAAAAATAAAAAGTAATCTCAAATAAAATTTTAACAAAATGAAAGTAGTTTTTTTTATGGCGTGTACGATACTGTTGAAGGAAGTTTTATTAAACATGACAACTTGTTGAGTGTAGAATTTCAATATCATTTTTTGGTATATTTTACCATTAATTTGCACCCATTGAGATTTTTGTTGAATTTTAGTTTCCTTAGTTGGAACAAGAGAACATATTTTACATATATTTTCCAAGTTGTCATGAAGAACTTGTGAGGTGGGAGGAGAGGAATGAAGAGGAAGAGTATGATAATTAGGAAGATAGTGAAAGCAAGCGTGTATATGGAGATTGGGAAAGAGTAATGAGAAAGGTGAAGGGAGGTTCTACTTCAGCATCATGACAACATGGAGAAGAAGCGGATTAAATACGTAAAACAAACATATCATACGAGGGAATAAGAACAACACATTTTTAGACCATGAAAGTACATGGAGATGGAAACTTATTTTATACCATTTCACGAACCATAAGAATAAGGAGGGTGTACCTTAAGAGATGAGAGAGCTTCTAGTAAAAGAGACCTCCTATCTCAAGTATGCTCATACGTTTGATGCACTTGCAGGCATGATGATGCGCATCCGAGAGCCTCCCTTCTGTTATTCTTCTCCACATCTCAGGGAAATCCATGTGGATATCTTTATCCTCGATGCAATGAACTATGTCTCATAGACTCCTCTTCACTATACACACAACAAGCAATCAGGATCCTCTTCCAATTGGAGAGCCAAAAAGGAGGATCGTAGCAGCAAGGGATGTGCCCTTAATTGGATGGATGGAGAGAAGGGGGGGGGGGGGGATGGGGTGTGTTGAAAGGGAATAAGCGAGATGATTTCCATTAAACCCTAGAGCTCTCTTATATAGGAGAAAAGCTCTATGGGTAAATTACATGAGACGGGACAAATAATTACTAAATAACAAAATTACTCTAACACTCCCACTCAAGCCGGAGCATATATATCTAACATGCTCAGCTTGGAACAACAGTGATGAAAGGGGCCCCTAGCAAGAGCCTTGGTGAACATGTCTGCTATCTGCTCCCCAGTTGATACATAAGAAGTAGAAATGAGTCCTTTTTGAATCAAGTCCCTTGTATAATGACAATCCACTTCAATGTGCTTTTTCCTCTCGTGAAAGGTTGGATTATTGGCAATAAACAAGGCTGCCTGATTATCACATTTAAGACACATAGGAAGAGGTACTTCAATAGTTAAATCAGTCAGAACTGATTTAACCCACATCATCTCAGCACTACCTTGGGCCATTGCCCTATATTCTGACTCTGCACTGGATCGAGCCACGACGGTTTGTTTCTTACTCTTCCAAGCTACTGGTGTGCTACCAACAAATACAATAAATCCCGAAGTGGACTTTCTATCATTAGGGCACCCAGCATAGTCTGCGTCAGCACAGCCTGTGACGGATATAGATGTATCTCTTCTAAACAGAAGACCAGCACCTGGGGAAGACTTCAGATATCTCAGAATCATATACACAGCATTCATGTGAGCCTGCTTGGGTTGCTCCATGAATTGACTTACCCTACTAACCGCAAAGGCTATATCCGACCGGGTAATAGTAACATACAACAACTTCCCCACAAGTTCTCTATATCGTCTCTTGTCCACCTCATCAGAGCCATCATCATAAAGTTTAACATTAGCATCCATAGGAGTAGTAGCTAGTCTACATTTTGCCATACCTGTCTCAGATAGCAAGTCAGTAACATACTTCCTTTGCGTCATTACCATGCCTTGGCCATTTCGTGCAAACTCCAATCCCAGAAAATAACGAAGTGTACCCAGATCCTTCGTAACAAATTGCTCGCTAAGAAACATCTTAGCTGCTTGAATGCCCTGTTCATCACTGCCAGTGATAACAATATCATCTCCCACATAGCCTTTGCAGTGGGTTGGCTCAAAATGTCGTTGGCTATTTCCATGGACACAGTACCAAATAGCCAAACATGCGCATAAGCATCGTTAGCCTCCCATGAGGCGTTAACCCCAGTCTTCTCAACAGGTTCCTCTTGCGTGAGGATATGTTTCTTGCCATTGCATTGCATCAGACTCATGAACTGCATGGCCCACAGTTCATAGTTTGTACCATCCATCTTTACAACGGGTGCAGGACCTTTGAAGGCACCCAGAGATGGAAGATCTACCTTGTTGTCAGACATGATGACAACAATATCTTGCAACTGGGGTTACACGACTAGACGAGAATGTCTACGTGTACATAGATGAGGGCCGCCGTGTCCGTAGACTCACACCACAACGCCATTCAAACCACAACTCTTGGATAGCGTGCACGCACCATGGGGTGACGCACTGCGGGGTGCACACGGTTGCACAGGGTTGCACGTGCACGGGCTTGCACAGCTACACACGCAGTGCACTAGACTGCACAAGGGTGTACATGAGATGCGCTATGTGCACTGGAGTGGCGTCAGGATGCACGCGCACAATGAGATGCGTTATGTGAACGCACCCCGCGTATGTGCACACAACGCACAGAAGCCTGTACAGCAAGTTATCCCCGAACGAGACTTCGCGTGATCCAGTTGCTTCGAGAGATCGCGTATGGCTCGATCGACGAAGGTGCCCCCGAACTAGGGCTGCGCCACGCTTCCACCGCGCACAGGCCTGCGAGGGTGCTCTCGACCTAAGGCACAGGCCTGCGCACAGACCTTGAGCACGCCTCCAGCCAAAGGCGGCGCCGCCTGACGAACCGCGGTTGACCTACCCTTTCTAATGTTGTCTAATTGACTAGTGCGTTGTAGTCGGATAGATCCACGTCGATAAAAAATAACCGCACAAATCGAATAATCAACGAATGAATTTAATGCACGGTTTTATGTTTATTTAGCCTGGGCAAGCCCCAGGGTCGACTCAAGGAGGCAAAGGAACAACTCAGGATCAAGTTAGATGGATTAGATTGCGGTTTTCCAAGTGGTATTTTTTTGGTATTTTTTATGCAATATAATGTCAAATGCAAGATATGAAGTGGATTAAGTTAACAAGAAAATGATTGACTTAGCCGAATTTAATTTTAATGTTAAATTAATTCAAATTAGCCAAGTGATATTTTTCCTAAGAACCTAATCCAATGATTAATGCAAAATGTATTTTTTTGGAATTTTTGGATTTAAAATGCACAATTGAAAAATACAAACTTTTTTAAGGTTTTTATGCAATTTTTCGTGCAAATGATATGCAAAAAATATGAAAAATTTAGTGGACGACAAACATGATGAAATGAAGCTACGCTAATATTTTTGGAATTTTTTGACACTTTATGATTTTTTTATGAATATTTTACTCGAAACAGAGTGACTGTGAGTATTTAATTCCTAATAAATCCACGAAATAAAATTATTCAAATATTGATTTATCTCAAGTAGATGTTTCAATAAGGAATACAGGAGACTTGAAATTTCACAAAAATATTATTCGTGGAATTAATTAAAAATCAACTACTAAAATCACTCTACAATTTATTTTATGCAAACGACAACTCTGAATTGGACGAAACTTGGACAGTAATTAAAGCATACTAAAAGGCATCATTCACAATTTTTTTTAACAATTTTTAGAGCAAGATATAGGCCTGTGCGAATTTCAGAGTATAATTAGGTAAGATATCTGTGATTTTCAGTCTCTGCTTTTTAATAAAACATCCAAGGCTCACAAAAATATAAATAAATAACTGAAAGATAAATATTTGTTTGCTCTAGAACATGTGATTTTTCATTAAAGAAAATGATGCTATTTAACTGTCCAAATTACCATTCAAAGACAGGGGTGTCAATGCAAAATAGAAATTAAAATAAGTACTCTCAAACTGTGCCTAAGGGCACTTTTGCAATTTGATAAACATGCTGAAAATAAAATGCAATTTTTACAGTGATAATAAAAATAGACAAATGACCTGTTCTTGGCTTCAATCCCACGCAAGGTGCCTAGGGCACAATGGGGCGTTGGCGGCAGCCTTGGAGGAGATGGCGCAAGCGATGAAGCTGGGGAGAAAGTTGGGCTGGAGGACGTGGGCTGCAGACGCGAGGAGGCGGGATGGAGAGCCTTGGCTGAGGGACCGGGCTGCGATGGTCGTGGGGGGGCTGCGTCAGGTGGCAGCAGAGAGCGCGCGCCGCGCGCGCTGCGAACGGAGGAGGAGAGAGGGCGGCGGCGGAGGCTGCTCGTCGAGGGCGAAGATCGAGGGGCGGCGATGGGTGGCCTGCGGTTGTGAGCGGTGGAGGACGCACGACCACGTCGACTGCAGGGCGGCGAGGCGCGTGGGAGCGCGTTGGCTGCTGGGAGGAGGCGAACACGCGGCGGAGGGACGGAGATCGGCTGAAGCGTGGGCGGAAGGCCGTCGGCGACCAACCGCTGGAGGGCGGCGTGAAGTCCAGGGGCCGGCCGTGGGGGCTGGTGGCTGGAGATCTGCAACTTTTTTTGTTTTGTATTTTTTTTGTTTTATATTTTTTTGTACTTTTTTTAACAGGAAAGAAAAATGCAGAGTTGAAATGAAGTGCTTTGTGTGTTGAACAAGATGATGATGTGGTTGATAAAAATATTTTGTTTGTGATGGTGTTTGGTGAACAACAAGGGAAACAAATAATGTGAGATAAAGAAAATTGACAATGACAAGATAGAGTACTTACCTGAGGTTCGCCGGATTGTGGAGCCACGGAATGTGGCTTCCGTCGTGGCCTCGATCAGCTTGGCGAAAAGCCGAGAAGCTAGGCAAGTCCAATTGGATCTCGCTACGCGGAGATTACCCGCGGATCTCGCCTGCAGGTCGTCGTCGCTCAACGTTTAAGGGGAGCTGTCACCTCACACTTAAAACGGGGCTCGAACCTCTCTCACTTGTAGAATAGTGGATGAAGAATAATGGAGGAGGGGAGGTGATTATAAAGAGGAGGAAAGGGAAGTTGGAGAAGGATGGAGAGAGTGGGGTAGTGGGGAAGGTGGATACTTGGAGTAGAAGGCAAGTAGAGAAGTGGTAAAAGGGGTTAAAATAAATATAATAATATAATAATATAATAGGCTACTAAAAATAATTAAATTATCAATAGTAAAATAATAATAAATAATAAATCCGAAAAAAATAAAATAAATCCGAAATTAATAAAAAATAGAAAAAATGGGGAGACACGTGGCGGCTCCAGGAGCGGCCACATGTCGCTCCCAGAAAATTCAAAGATTAAATGTAAAAAAATCAAAAAGAAATAACAAAAGGGATTAAATCAAAAAGTGGTCAACACGAAAGTTGCTTTCTCAACGAGATCTACAACTTTTGTGAAGGGCCAAAAATCAAATGAAATCATCTGTACAAAAATGTATTTTTGGGTGGTACCTTATAGATATAAAATACCGCATTTTATCTTTTGTTATTTTTTTTATCATTTTTCAATAAGAGAAAAATCAAAATAAAATAGAGAAAATATGAGGAGAATATTTACAATTTAATCTAATTTTTTTTGGATTTTTAATAATGAAGAAAATAAAATGAGAAAATACAGGGGTAAAACGGTCATTATGTACAATGTATAAAAGGGGCCCAAAACCCAAGTTTTGCATACGAGCTCCGATTTTAGTGAAATTGGTCTTGTTTCGAAGGTCTCTGAATGTATATTACTTTAAAAGTGAGTAGACCTCAATCGGACACTGTATGAGAGAGATATGTGCATTTTAAGGTTCATGGTTTCAAACTTGGATTGGGGTTTTATCGGTCGATTTTACAAGTTAATCTTTTTTTGATATTTTTTCTTTATTAGTGTTAGTAATATATACCCTATGGAGTTGATTTTATTGGATTTGGAGTTAGTATAAAATATATACAAATAAGGTATTTTATCTAATATACATGTAAATATTTACAAGTGAAATTGGCTTCTTATTTTATGCAAATATGAGTGCTAAAATGTAAATGTTATCAATGCATGCATGAATGTTAATTATGCAATATAAGTAGAAATATGCATCTATTTACTCGGGAACAAAGCTCAATTTTCAACTTTTAGAGTGATGAATCACAGATTCATCACCGCCCTCGCGCGCACGAGAGAGAGAGAGGGGGGGTGGGGGTAGGGCAGGGTAGGGTTTCAAGAACTCCGGTCTAGGACCGTCGCTCTGATACCGTGTTGAAAGGGAATAAGCGAGATGATTTCCATTAAACCCTAGAGCTCTCTTATATAGGAGAAAAGCTCTATGGGTAAATTACATGAGACGGGACAAATAATTACTAAATAACAAAATTACTCTAACAGGGTGTGTGTGAAATCCCATTGGGACTCCTTGGTAGCCATCCTTTTTGCTTATATAGAGAGGATTAGTGACCACCATGTTAACTTGGTTCAATCCATAGTCTTACTTGATGTTGATGCAACCTTTGACTTGGGTTGATTTCAATTATTCAAATTCCAATTTGAAAAATGAATTAGATTACTAAATTTTCACCAAAAAAATATGTGAATCAAAATCACATAAATAATCATCTGTCAAATGTGATTCAAATTCACACGCCCAGCCCTCGATTTAGTGGTATATGGATATTTCTATCCTGCTATGTATCTTCACTCACATTGTGTTATTTTGGATATTACTATCCATGATTATTGAGAATCTATTCTCATGAATAACTCATGGTATTGTGACAAGTGGCCATCGTGAATCACAACTTGGATATCAAAACTCGGGATATAGTATTATTTTTGAATAGATCTACTATCAATCAAATTGGAACTTCTCAAATTTGTACAACAAACGTGGATATTTGGATGTTTGATACTGAGATCATATAGAACCGTATTAGTGAGGGAGATAGTGGGGGACAGGAGGGGATTGCCCCCCCCCCCCCCCCCACACACACACACAAATTTAAAATAGTTACCGTAATAGTATATATGATTTAGCCTCTTTCCTGCTTGTTGAGAACAAGTTAAAGTTGTTGCTATATACACTCAACTTCAGTTGTTGAATGCAACACAATTCTGATTTTTAGAGAATCAAAAGATATACTGTCCAGCGGATGCTCTTATATTTGATTATTCACACAAGTTCGAGTATGCCGAGAATAGAATGTGATTCACATGTCCCCTATGACATAAGTTTCCACCATACACAATATTTTCTAATTCCTAAAGTGCATTACCTCTCTTGGAAACTGCCACATTTCAGATACCATGCAGATACAAAGATAACGCATCTTTGTTGCAATCAACACTACAGTCTTTATCTGCGCATAAGGTATTATTGACGGACATAATCAACATGCTAATTTTTTTTGGAAAATTACCGTGTGGAGAAGTCGGAGGAAATCAAACATTTAGGTCGTGAAAAGGTCCAAGTTATAGTGCACCTGACCTGCAGATCAATCGGCACATGACGTTGTCGATAAACATGTGTGATAAGTATGTCGTGATGTAGATTTCATGGGCCACCTTGTACCGTCACGTCACTCTACTTATATGTTAACTTATGAAGTGTTACAATTCAATAAGAATTGGGACAAAATATACAATTGCACATGTGCAGTGTGCATTTATCAGTGACTGAACAAGTTGGTTAATAGTGCATTGATTCGAATGAAAGTAATTACAACCAACAAATTAATCTAATTTACAAACTTTATCCCTAATATGCCAATCGAATGAGAATATCATCCCAACATCCTTCCGTGACTGTTAGATTTCTATTCTGAGAACATTTTCTGTAAGTTTGCTTCGTTTAAATCTCTTATTAGGATGTTCCCACATGGAAAACTAAATGAAATCCCTTTATATCTTCTAAGAGGCAACTATATGGGAAACAACCCCAATAGGTTCCAATTTTTTCCCTGTTTGTCTCTTCTTACAACATCGAAGACAGAATCCCCAAAAAGAACAAGATAAGTCCAAAGAACCTGACAGCTGGAAAAAAACTACTCTTTCTGGCTTTGTAAACATTTCTTTGCTAATCCTTTTTGGTTACCTTGTTTTGTTGAAAGATCTTGTCGACTAATATTTGAGATAGTAAACAAATACACATAACGGATCCCTTTGCACCTTTTACTCCGTTATTGGAAGTCTTGGTTAAAATGTATCTGGGAGCTCAAGAAATACAGAATTATCGTAACAACAAATTTGATGAGGGGACATTCTTCCCCTACCATTAATAAAAAATAAAATAAAACAAAAATGGTTCTATGATAGTTTAGATGCTCCATGAGTTGCTGGACATATTTTTAGATGTTATAAATAATAATGTTTCTGCATTTTGAGAAATAGACAGTGCCCCTCTACTCCTACACTACAATCCCTCCAGGTAACTTCTTTTGAAAAACCTCTTGAATCATTCTCCACTAACTTCTTCCTTTTTCTCCTGTCCAAAAGATCACATCATCATCCCTTTAAAGGTGCCCATTTTAAGGAAAAATCACCTTTTTCCTCCCTTCCCCTCATATCTCTCCCTATACCAACTTTAAATGATCAGTGACCATTTAATTTTTGTTGAGAGATCTTTAGCCCTTTTTGTTGCAGGAAGCCTTACCTCCTTACCTTCCAGTCCTAACTCCCTAGTTCTTGTTGGACACCATGTGGGGCGCATTGGGGCATTGCTGTGGCCTGCAAGATGGTGAATATCGCACGAAGAAGAAAAAGAGGAGGCAGCTGCAGACTGTGGAGCTCAAGGTCAGATTGGACTGTGACGGATGTGAGCTCAAAGTCAAGAAAGCCCTCTCCTACTTGAATGGTAAGAAAGATTTAGAAGTAATCCCCTCCTCCCAATTTTTCTTGTTACTTGCAAATGTCACCGAAGTAAGTCTAAGATGTGTGGAGGACTTCAGAAGTATCCTTCTCATAAAAGCTAATATCCTTTCTGCTCCTCCTGGAGATTGCATAAATGAGAATCACCCGTAGTAGATCTTTCTGTTTTGTATTCCTCTAATCATGTTTTGCATAACTAAAAAAAGTACCCAAAACTTTGATCCAAATGAGATGACAATGATACTGAATTTCTAGAACAGATAATAGATAGAGAATAACCATCATTGTAGTACTCACGTCATGTTAGAGCATGCGTCTATAGATAGGTGCATACTATAACAGGTTAAAAACAAGACGGTTTCATGAGATCCTCATCTATTGTTAATGCGGGACGAGAGAGACTAATGGAATTGATATAATTTGTAAAACTTGAAGGATGATATGTAGTATGCAGGTATCTTGGTATGAAAGATTATTGATGGTCTACTTGTATTATACTTGACCTGATAAAAGGTTTTCATGGGAAAATACAAAATGAAAATGGTGTCTCATGCAGATGCTATGTGGATTTTCCACACCACAAAATGAAAGTGGGAAAACGAAAGAAAGGATACCGCTGTATGCATATGTTAACAATAAAAACCCTGTTTTCTTTTATCTAATAAGAGGGACCCTAGGGCTCCTTATATACTTGGAGTCCTAGGGTTTGAGGGTTACTATAGAATTATGAAAAAGATAAAATTGTCCCTAGGTATTAGGGACTAGGATTCTGATTCTCAACACTCCTCTTCAAGCTGGAGCATATATATCGATCATGCTCAGTTTGTTACATCATTTTTCAAATTGCGTGTGTGCGAGAGGTTTGTTAAACATGTCTGCAGTCTACTTAGAAGAAGGTACACTGCAAGTACGTAGTAATCCTCTTTGTATCTGGTGTAGTGGCAATCAATTTCCACATGTTTGGTGCGTTCATGAAACATGGGGTTATTTGCAATGTGCATCGATGCTTGATTGTCACACCTAAGCTCCATAGTATTGCTTGGAGTAATGTAAAGATCCCTAAGTACGGATCAAATCCATACTAGTTCTACTGCGGCATGAGCCATGGCCCTGCATTCACTTTCATCGCTCGAGCAGGAAACAACTGCTTGTTTCTTGCTTCTACATGTAACAAGGTTTCCTGCGATGTAAGTGCAAAAACCCGTAGTGGACTTTCTATCAGACATGTATCCTCCATAATCTACATCTGAGTATGCCATAAGGTCACAGTTGTCGCCTTTGGTGAATAGAAGGCCTTTTCCTGGTGATGATTTGATGCATCTTAGAACCATCACGCATGCATCGAAGTGAGCTGATGTAGAAGAATCCATAAATTGGCTTACTTTTCCAACAACTAGAGAGATATTTTGTCGAATGATGGTAAGATATAATAATCTCCCACCAAACATCTGTATCGACCACTATCTTCAAAGATCGCTTGTCTCGTAGATGTCTCCCTTAGGTTCCATGGGTATCTTGGCTGGTTTAGATCCTAGCATCCCAAATTCCTGAAGTAGATCACTGGCATACTTTCGTTGAGACATAACTATTCCTTTCTTGGATCTTGTTATTTTAATCCCTTGGAAGTATCGTAGTAGCCCCAAGTCCTTGATTACAAATTGCTTTGCTAGTTGTTCCTTTACTTCTTCAATCCCATCTTGGTCATCTCCTGTAAGGATGATGTCATCTACATAAACAAAAATAGACACAATCCCTTTGCCATTCTTCGTATGAATAGGGAATGATCCGCTGAAGATCTTCTGAAATTCAGAGTCGCAAGTACATCTGATAATTTTTTAAACCAAGCATGTGGGCTTTGTTTGAGAATGTATATTGCTTTTCATAATAAACATACTTCCTGACACTTCTCTTTAGCCTCGAAACCGGGTGGTTGCTGCATGTACATGTTTTAATGAAGGTCGTCATAAAGAAAGGCATTCTTTACATCCAGCTGATGCAAGGGCCAATCAAGTCTTACTGCTACTGCTAAAAAGATCCGTATAGTGGATAAGCGAGCAACTAGCGAAAATGTATCAAAGAAGTCAACGCCGTAGGTTCGTGTGAAACCTTTAGCCACAAGTCGTGCTTTGTAGCGAGAAATGGATCCATCTACATTGTACTTGACAGTGAAAACCCATTTGGACCCTGCAATTCTATGATCACTTAGAGGATCAACCAGCGTCCATGTGTCCCGAGAGATCAATGCTGGCATTTCTTCTTTCATTGCTAACCGCCATCTGGGGTCACTCATTGATGTAACATGATTAAGGGGGATGACTATATCTGAAACTGCTTGGACAAACTGCTTATATGTAGTTCCAAGATTGGATGAGACAATGGCAGAGATTGGATGCTTTGTACCATACCGAGCTGAGCATTGTTGGCTCCCTTTCCGCAGAGCAATTGGTTTTTCAAGTGAACCTTTGTCATAGTTACCAGACGTACCTGTATCTATATCCAATAATGGGCGAGAGTCGTCAGATTGTAAAATCTCAGTCGAAGGACATACCTGAGGAGATGGTGCCTATACAGAAGGAGGGTGTTCCACTTGTGGAAGGGGAATAGGTAGATGGGCAGTAGTATTTGGTGGCAGAGAGATGTTTGAACCAAACCTTGCATAGTAGGGTAGAGACTCGAAAAAAGTAACATCAACACTTATGTAGTGTCTCTTGGATCATGGGTCATAACATCTATAGCCTTTCTGATTTCGAGAGTAACCCAAGAAGATACATTTGACTGCCCTGGCAGAGAGCTTATCCCTGCCAAGGCCAAGAAGGTGGACGAAGGCTACACAACAAAAAAACTTTGGGAGTTACGTGAAATAAGGATTTTCCCCGAAAAAGGAATTCAAGTGGTATTTGCTCATTAATTGGGCTTGAAGGCATACAATTTATTAAGTACGTAGCCTTCAATATCGCATCTCCCCAATAGGTTGACGATACATGATAATCTGTTAGTGTGGTACGTGCAATATCAAGAATATGTCGATACTTCCGTTGTGCTACACTGTTTTCTTGGGACTTATGAGAGCAAGAGGTTTGATGCAAAATCCCTTAAGATGTAAGGAAGGATTGTATGTCATGTGAGACTAATTCTTTAGCATTATCAGTTTTGATTTTTTTGATAGTGGTATTGAATTGGTTCTTGATTTCTTATATAAATTGAACAAGAATATGATACATCATATTTATTTTTCATCAAGAAGGGCCAAGATACTCGAGAAAAATCATCAATAAGGACTAAATAATATCTATTACCAAGTCGGTCAGGATAGCGATTAGGTCCCCATACGTCAATATGAACGAGTTCAAATAGGCTAGTAGACTCCTATGATGCTTCCCCAGTTGGCATGCCTCATATGTCAGACTAGTAGTGTGAGGGAGTTGGGGTATAATTCGTCGAAGCTTGTGAAGGGAAGGATGACCCAAATGTTGGTGCTAGAGAACGCTAGAGGACGTAGAGAAAGAGGTCCCTGAGTAAGCCGCAATCTCAAATGACCGAGCAAGATGGTAGACACCCCCTTCTTCACGACCAGCACCAACCGTCCCCCCAGTCAATATGCCCTGAAAAACACATGAAATTACGTCAAAAATAACTCTGCAGTTGAGTTCCTTTCACATCTGACTAACTGAAAGAAGGCTGATTGGAAAGTCTGGGATGAATAAAACATTTTTGAGTCTGATGTTAGAGGTTAAATGAACGTCGCCTTTTCCTTTAATCGGAGAAAAGTGCCATCTACGACTTGTACAGACCGACCAAGAGGCACACTGCATAATTGATGTATTGAGTCACGATCACCACTTAGATGAGTGGATGCACCTATATCAATCAACCAATCGGAGTTCATAATTCTATTTACGAATGTAGTTAAGATACCTAAGTGAGCTACCACTGCAGTGTCCGTAGGAATAGATGGGTATGCGCTCCTTGATTCCCTGTGTTGTAGCATGTTGAGACATTGTAACAGGTCGTCGAAATCTCTTATGAGAACTTCTATAGTTTTATCATCACCCTCATTGGCAGCTCTCACAGTAGGAACCAGGTGGCCATGTTTTCTATAACATACTGCCTTTGTATGACCAAACTTATGACAGTAAGTGCATTGTAATGTGTTGCGACCTCGTCTTAGCGTAAAAGCGTCCCCGACCACGGTTCCTGGAGGAGCCACAACCTCCTCGCCCATACAGGGCTGCCAGTGCAGAAAGTTGACCCTGATCGTTGCTTTTAATACTCACTAAAGGAATAGCAAGATGACTCAATGTACTATAAGTTTCTTCAATTGTAGGCAGAGTGGTCAGCTGTAATAATCTGATCGCGAGCTGCTGAGTAACTCGGATCAAGTCCAGCTAAGAAAACTAAGGCAACCATTTGTTGGCGATGCAACTTTTTGACTAGGGCATGTACATCCTGGAACGCAAGCATTATATTGTTCAAACAAAGATTTTAAAAGAGAGAAATACTCTGATAGGGTATGTCCGGCATGTTTCATATTAAGCATATCCAAGTATGTCTGATACATGTGGCTAGAGTTTTTGTCTTGATTATATGTTGCTTGAATGGAAGTCCACATGTCATAAGCACTATTAAACAAGCTCATCTGCAATCCTATCTATAACACTGACCATGATCCAAGAACTGACTATGGCGTCATCTTTTGCCCACGATGTATATTTTCCTATTTTTTCAGCAGGTTAGGACTCCAAGAGAATGTGTTCCTTGTCGTAATCTCATATAATCATTAGGAACATGCAGGACCACTTGGGATAGTTGGTCTCGTCCAATTTAGGGATCGAGCCAAATGAGGGAAGGTGATTGCTTCTTACATCATATCCTACGGATATCACTTCGACTGTGACATCATAAAAACAAAGGAGCGGTTCCTACTGAATTGAAGTGCTAAAAAAATGATAATTGTGTCATATCATTTCAAACAAGTAAGAGGCTTGCTGGTAGGGTGAGGTATATTTATGGTGGTGAATAATAGAAACCAAGCCGATTATGCTAGAATATGCAAGATGCAACCACTGATGTGCCTTTGACATGGGGGGAGAACTGGGACCCAAGGATAGTGCGCCTGGGACAGGGGTGCCCGGTGCGGGGCTGAGATCTGTTGTGTTGGGGGGTGCGCTTGGGGTAGGGGCACCTGGAACAAGGGTTCCTGGCACAAGGGTTCTGGGGAGATGGAGGATTGGTCGGTGTGATTTGGGAAGTGATTGGGTGGGGCGATCGGTGGGGGAAGGCGATCGGGCGGGGGACTGGGACGGGGGGGGGGGGGGGTTTGGTGCGTCTGGGGAGATGTGTGATTGGGTGGGGCGATCGGTGGGGGAAAGGCGATCGGGCAGGGATAGGCAAGCGGGTGGGTAGTCAAGGCGATCGAGGGTGCAGAGGATGCTAATGCAGAGGGATGGCGATTGGGGGGACAACAGGGTTATGCAGAGAGGGAGGGCGGGTAGTCAGGGGCGATCAGGGGTGCGGAGGGCTGGGTGATCAGGATGCAGAGGGCGTTGATGCAGAGGGTTGGCGATTAGGGGGAGACGGCGCTGCCGTAGAGGGTGGGATCTGGCACGAGGGGCGGAAGGCCGAGCGAGCGTGAGGTAGCGCTCAAATAAAAAAAAAGAGGGCGGCGACACAGTTCCCTAGGTTAGAACTAAGGGCTCTGATACCATGTTAACAATAAAACCTTGTTTTCTTTTATCTAATAAGGGGGGCCTAGGGCTCCTTATATACTTGGAGTCCTACGTTTTGAGGGTTACAATAGAACTATGAAAAAGATAAAATTGTCCCTAGAGGTTAGGGACTAGGACTTTCAACAGCATTGAACATACGACATCCGTAGTTTTCGCAATACAGCTTCAACTTTGCATCCACCGAACTTGAAATCACTAGCAAAGCAGCAAGGTCGCAGGAGCAGTTGTTGCACAGGTTCCAGTTTCCTATAATAATATATCATAAAGTTTTGACTTCGATACTTAATTTCCTGCCTTACTTCCTCATTTTTTTTCATTTTTTTCCAATAAAACATATCTGATTCTCCTTTCAATCATGGACTTCGCAGCTATCTTTACAATGATTTCCCTTCAATGAAAACCTTGTCTTTCACTCCCAATAAAATGAACATACAGCTTGCTGAAGACTTTTATATATGCAAGTCTGTTATGAACTTTTGTGCGCAGGTGTGCAAGCAGTTGAGATAAACAGAAAGCAACAGAGGGTGGCAGTTGTTGGATATGTAGAAGCAAACAAGTTGATCAAGAAGATCAATTCCAGGGGAATTAATGCTATAATGTGGCCATACATTCCCTACAATTTGCATCCGCAGCCTTACACTACGCTGGTCTATGATAAGAAAGCACCACCTGGATTTGTCAGGAACGTCTGCACAGGGGGCACATACGACAGGGACGATGACCTTTTGGCCACCATGTTTAGCGATGACAACCCCAACTCTTGCTCCATCATGTAGCTGCATCCAAATCAACCATTGTCTTCTTGGTCTTTGTTTACTAAACAAAGTGAAGTCAAGGCATATGAGTTATGAAAAAAAAAGACAAAGGCCAATCGACTTATATATGTTCCATACTTAATTGGTTGAGTTGATTAGTCCTAGATATGTTCCTGTAAGATATGATCTGACAGTATTCATCCGTATCAGAAAATGTACAAGACCTTTCGTGCTACCAAATGACGGGTCATCGCAGGTAATTGCTGAAACCATCAGATAAGACTGTTAAGACGTTTTTCAGATACTCCTCATTGCATTTGAGGTTGGGGTGATTTGATCTTTTCAATTCTTTTTAGTTTATTTTTGAAATTTGTAGCACTTGAGTTATAATCATTTGAATGAAGGCCTACTGATCGACACCCATCGCTCAATTATCCTTTCGGTTAAACAGGTTAAATATGCCTTGATTTTTATTTGCTAACCTTGAGGGACATCCCTCCAAATTGGTATATGTGCCACCGACCTGTTTATCTCGTTAGTTTGAAACTTAGTCATTTGATTATGGGGTGGAACTCGCTGTCCTTCCCATCCTAATCAATTACCGACCCCTATTACCTCTCATTATCTCATTGTTCCTTTTCTGCATACCAGCCCTCCTTCACGTTGGGCTCTGTTGCCTTCTTGGTAAGCATCTCCACCTCCTCTGCTCTCTCCACATCCCCTGCTCTCCTCCTTCACCCACACTATGTACTACCAACATCATCAAAGGTATTAGCCATTGTACTTCTTCCCTCTTGCTCGATATCACCCACCATCAATTTGCTATCATCTCTTTAGCCCTTGCATATCTTCCCCCTTACCCGCAATCATCCGCCATCAATTTGCTGCTCTCTCATCAACCTGTAACCACCCAGGTCCTCCTCATTTCCTCCCGAAGAACATAGGCACACAACCTTAAGCTGTGCACGTGATTGTACGTGTCTTGTATCACCATGCTTCTCATGCAGTGCTTAAGGCCGATCTGCATTTTTATATTTTTATCAATGCTTGTTAATCATCTAAAATGCTCGTGAATCATGTATGCCATTCTCATTAATGTTGTTAAATGATTAAAGGGATAAATCTTTTTTTATCAATGCTTTTCTCTCATAAGACAACACCCACTATGTCCGACATTGAAGGAGATATTCATCTTATATTTCATGTGCCTCCACACTCCAATCACATAGTGAGCTCTCGCAACCTTATAATACATAGGCATTGGGTGTCTCACGTCATACAGGTGGCCTGACTTACCCATTTTGGAATTTTCATTGTTTCCCAGATGGTAGGGAAAGAAGTAAATGTTTTACGCGCTTAATCTCTCGTATCAAAAGGTACGTCCTTCCAGTGACGAGCGTGCTACTATTTTGCGAGATGCCATCAAGAATGATCTTGATCTACATCTTGCTTTAGAAGGAACCTTGATGGCCCTTAATCAGTGAATGTGCGGGAGGTGCATGAAGTTACAAGTTGTGATTCGTGCCCGCCATA